>JAYKAV010001178.1:21618-57517 GCA_035582835.1 Phoebastria nigripes | reverse complement strand
ATATACACAAAGAAAAAAAAAAAAAAAAAAAAAAAGAAACTCTGGGCATTTATTACGGGTATGTTTTTCTAGCCACACTTTGGTTTCGTTATTTTTAATTATGAGAAAAGAAACAAAAAGAAGGTAATAGCTGCTGGTATTTCAGGGAGAAGGAGCTAGTGTAGCCCAAACTACTAGAAATTGCTGCTGTAGTTACCGAGGAGCATGTTTACTGACTATTGCTAGAGATGATAAAAACATAAACTAATCCCTGTTCTATCTGTGCTTTATCTTCATCTTGGAGGCATCTTAGTTCTTACTGACAGCGTTATGCTGAGCTTAGTCCATGTAGATCTCTAAAAATTGTCCCCTAGTCTTGCAATGGTGAAAGTACTTGTTGACAAATGGAAAGCTCTTTTTAGCTGGAGTTTGCTTAGCAGGTGGGCTGGCATGCTTTGAACCAACTGAAGCTTTTTTCAGTCCTGGTGTGTATGGKTTTTTTTATATATGTATATATATGTGTGTGTGTGTGTCTATACACACACAGGTATGCATACTTCCAGCCTACTGCAGTAATCCAAAGGTCTGTGTTAGTAATATTTCGTGAAGTTTCTTGGGTTAATTACCAATGTTACTGAATTCTACCTGCCAGTCAAGTGACTGTCATGAGGAGCCTTAAGCACTGCTGTGCGTCAGTCATTGACTTCCAGGGTAGCACAAACGATGAACTAGGTACACAGGCTTATTGCTTTACAAAGTACTTTCAAAGCACATTTTTACTACACTATGTTCTGGTATTAGGCCATGCTGGGTACATTTTAAAATACTTGTGAATATGTGATGTTTTAAAATAATGCTTTTCCAGTTCTTTGTGTGAAAATATGCTTGAAAGTGCCAGGAGACAGACGTTTGCAGAAAAGCTCAATATTACCAGTGGTTTAGTGTGGGTTTTTTGTTGTTTGCTTGTTTGTTTTCTTCTTTTCTGGCTGTATCTGCAGCTTGTTTTCTGTGGCAGGCAGTAAGGCTGTCTCGCTTTAATTGAATTATTATGCCCTCTAGTGGGTATCACAGCACTCTTCACTAGTCAAAGTGACATTATTTAAAAGTAAATACTTTGAAACAGCAGCAGTTATGGACCAGTACTATATGAACAGTTAATTACATATACACAGTGATTAAAGGTGTATACAATAATGCTTAGGTTATCTTCCCCATTTGTAGATCAGCGTTTTCCCTTTTGGCTTGTAAACAATGACATGTTTGAGGTTCTCTGCACGTGACTTTCTCATGTATGACAGATTGCAAAAACAGATGTCGCGGAGGTACTACAGCTCTTTTTTTTCCCCCTAGTCATTGTAAGCTTGTTCTCTATGAATCACCAGGATGACTGTATTTTTACATACTATCCTATCCATTTTTGTGGATATTTATGTTCATCTTAACATTGTAGATGTTTTAGCCAATATAGTACATGTTTATAGATTATAGAGATATGTAGGAATACCTGGGGCTATTAGTGTAATCCCTTTGCCTCTTGGGACCTGGACTGTTTAGAAAAATCAAAATGTAACCCATGATGTTTATGGTTGAATTTTAATATACATCAAATAATACTTTCGCTGCTAGAGTTACTGTGATTCCAGCTGGAGACTTTCAGTCAAAAACGTGGGAACAAGTCCTGATGTGAAGACTGCGCTTCAGTTTTAAAATTTCACTTGGAATGCTCTAATTGCTACTTTCTAGGAACAACTGGCTTGTTTATGAAGTAATTTAGCTATAAGAATACTTGAATTTTTTTGCTTTTAGATAGTAAATTTCTATTTCAAAGTAATAAGGGAGGTACTAAAGTACACTAATTTTTATTGCCGTGTACGTTGGTAGCAAAAAGACATCCGAGATCAGATTTATTCACAATAGCTTTTGGTAACTAGCTTACTTCCTGCTATAGCAAATTATTTTGTAATGGTTCAAGTAATTTAAATGAATCTGTGATATTTTCAAATACGGTTTTCATGCCAAATAATTATTTTTGCCTTATCTTATGCTATTACCACTTCTATAATTCTTACATTTAATTCAAAATAAAGTTTTAATGTCACTGAATCTTAGTTGATTAATTGATTCTTAAATAATTTCCTGATAGAACTGTTTCAGGTTCTGTTCCTTTAAAGTCGGTGTCTTTTTCTGCTGCTTGAGTGGACTTTGGAACAGAAACTAGAAAAGCCGAACATGCAAGCAAACAAAATTCTAAAAGCGAAGTTGTTAAGAGCATAAGCAGAGCAACAAGTTAACATGATGGGGAAAATCACACCTGGAGATACAAGAATGAAAAATGTCATTTTCTGAAGACTTCTTTGTTAATTTTTACTTTTAAATTACTTGATATAATTAGAACAGCATTTTAAATATGGAAAGCAACTTTTGAATCCTTATTTTTTAAAAAACTTTTGATGTCGAATTTATGCATTTTCTCAGGTAAAATCAGTGGTCCTGTTTAACATAGGAAGGTCAAAACCACACTTTTTTTGCCAGCTGAAGATTATGTCCTAATATTACAACCACAGTCTTTAGTCTTGTATATATTAGAAAGTTGCACTCAACTAATTTGGTATGTGATTTAGATTGTTTTTTATTTTATTAAAGCAGCCTAGACAGTTCTTGTTCAATATTTTCAGTTTTAACTAAATTTTTGAATCAGGGCACAAACAGGGATTTGCATTTTTTTTTTTTTTTTTAACATAAATGCGAAGAATATGTTTCCTTTGAAAATAGGCTCTTTGGACTTTCTATGGATGTAATGAAACCTATATAGTGCAACAAGTGAGTCTGTTCTGAGGATTGTGGAAAACTTAAAAATCCCAAGTTACTTCTTCAGAGCTGGTGTTCCATTTTTCTCATCAATTTCACTTACTCTGAATGATACTGAGGGCAACTTGATTGTAGTTTTGTTTATAATGTCGCTATAAAGGACTGGATTAACAGAACAGTTTCTGTAGAATATTGGTCTGTCCACTGAGCTGCAATTTTTAAATTAGTGCTGAACATTGAACACCTTAAAATATGATTTAGAAATGGCAAGTATGTTATACAGCAAGAGATGATTATTTGGTTCCGTTGTTCCAGTATCACAGAGAAAGGTAAGATGAACATTACATTGAAATTACATGCTAGTGAAATACTCTTGCCAAGAAACCAGGTACTATTTGTGTTTTTACTGTCAGCCTGTTTTCAGCTTTCTTCAAGTATTGCCAGAGAAAGAATAGATTAACTTGTGTCAGTACTGTAGTATTTATAAAAAGTAAGATAGCAGAATTTTTTGGTGTAGTGCAAAAATACAGTTTACACAGCTACACAGAGAAATCTGTATTATGCTGAAAGCTAAGTAATTAATGTGAAACAAGTTATGATGGAATCAGAATACTTGAAAGTGGCCAGTTTATTGTCTTTCTGAGTATAATTCATTCTCTGGTGGCCTCAATATATTTTATTTATTATACTCAAAATTATGGATGTGATTTTTTTTTAAATTATTTTTAATTATTATTATTATTTTTATTTTATTCTCCTCTTCTAGTGTCTTAATGAGATCCTGGAGTCTGCAGATGCACCTCTGGAAGTCACAGATGGATTTATCCAATCAATTTCTTTATCTGTTCCGTGGGGGTCGTTGCTACAGGATAACTGTGCATTAGAAGTAAAAGGATTAGAGATGGTCTTCAGGCCAAGACCAAGGCTTGGTAGGCTTATTTTTTAATTTTCGCAAAGGAGAAATTTTACAGTTTTTCAGAGGCAAAAGGCTACACTTGCTTTAGTCAGTTCTTAGTCTTATTTAAAGTGCCATTTAATTTACATACATTAATGTTAGAAAATGTAATAAAAAAGAAACTGACAGGTGTTTGTCAATTGGTTGTCAAGTGTTTCTCAATTGGTTGTTGTTCTGTTAAATAACTTAAAATGTTTATAATGTTCCTACTGTTGTATCTCTTCTTCCAAACTGTTTCAGACATACTGAATTGAAAATAATACTGTGTGGAAAGGAGTTTTTGTTAGCTAGGTTTTTTGGGTGTGTATGCCAAGTGCTGTTAGTCAGCATTAGTAGCTGGCTATTAGGTGGCAGTAAGATAACACAATAGTGTAAGACTATTAGGGGGGTTACAGTGAGGTTCTGGCTTTCTTCAGCAACTTTAGGGTAAAAGATGCATCTTCTTGTATATTTGGAGAACAACTAATACATTTTAATTACTATCACAGTCTGAAATAATGACTTTTAAGTACTCTGAATACTTACTACCTTTGATTATAATGCTGAGAGGATGTCTGAGCTCTTCTAGCTTGTCTGTATCCATATGAATCTAGCTGATCTATAGACTGTCCTGGTGATACAATTTCACTATCAAACCTCCATAAATTCTGTTAGGATGTGTTGTTAAAGCGTGTGTAGGACGTTTAGTGCATTTTTAGTGTGTGGAAAATTTTGAATGAATGTCTGAAGGATTTTAATTTGTTTTCCTTTTTATAGTGTAGAGAAGATGGAAGAAAATATTTCTTTAAATGCATCATAAAGAGGCGGCAAAAGATGGAACTTAGGGCTTATGCATTTTTTTAAGTTACCTTAAGTAACTTGCTTATATATACTCTGCATTTCATTCTTTCTTGTTTAACTGGAACTAAATTTTGAGCTTACTTTCTGATGTAAGATTATTGCTTTGAAAGAATGCTAGTATTAGGAGGAAGCTTTATTTATTCACTGTAGTAGAGTAGGCTGGGGGTGCACAGAAGAAGGAAGGGGGGGATGTTTGGAGTGAGTGGCTGTGTGGTGCTTAGCTGCCAGCTGGGGTTAAACCACAACAGTCGCAACTAAGCACCACACAGCTGCTCGCTCATTCCCCCCGGGTGGGATGGGGGAGAGAATCGGAAGGGTAAAAGTGAGAAAACTCSTGGGTTGAGATAAAGACAGTTTAATAGGGAAAGCAAAAGCCACGCACCCAAGCAAAGCAAACCAAGGGATTCATTCACTACTTCCCATCGGCAGGCCGGTGTTCAGCCACCTCCAAGAAGGCAGGGGTCCATCATGCGTAACGGTTACTTGGGAAGACAAATGCCATCACTCCAAATGTCCCACCCCTTCCTCCTTCTTCCCCCAGCTTTATATGCAGAGCATAACGTCATATGGTGTGGAATATCCCTTTGGTCAGTTGGGGTCAGCTGTCCTGGCTGTGTCCCCTCCCAACTTCTTGTGCACCCCCAGCCTCCTCGCTGGTGGGGTGGTGTGAGAGGCAGGAAAGGCCTTGACTCTGTGTAAGCACTGCTCAGCAATAATGAAAACGTCCCTGTGTTATCAACACTGTTTTCAGCACAAATCCAAAACATAGCCCCATACTAGCTACTATGAATAAAATTAATTCTATCCCAGCCAAAACCAGCACATTGGTTTTACAGTATTTGCTCACAATGGGCTTGGCATTAGCTGATAGGAATTCCCTGTCAATTAAGGTAATCTGGCTGCTATAAAACTTGTTCAGCTTAATATGTGCTGTGCTCTCTGATTTTATTATGTTCTTATGTCAGGTCTGTGTTAGACATTTAAAATGTGTTCTAATATGCTAAGATAACATCTTAAACCTTGTTTAGTCTTTCCCCATCTAAGATATGTTTCAAATGGAATAAGAAACCTTAAAATAATTCTTAATAAAAAAGTTATTTCCTTGACTTTATTTTGCCGATTATGCCTACAAAATCATACCAATATAATAAAAGTACTTGAGAGATTATACACTTGAACCAGTGCTGAAGATTGGTTACACTAAACCCTGGTTTAGTCTTGTTTATATTGAGTTTTCAAATACCAGACTCTTACCARTGCAATCTAAATAGAGTACAGTAATTTTAAAGTAATGAAGTGTATAAAAAGAGATAGTAACTAGATTTGTTTTTAAGTATGACTTCTTACTAAGCGGTTGAAACTCTTTTCTGGATGTGCCAAATGCATTATTTCGTTTTGTCTTTATTGTTTCAAAATGTTCAGAGTCAAATTTATTAAGACTTCTCTTACTCCACAGCATCTGGGTCTGAGCCTATGTATTGGTCAAGTTTTATGACCAGTAGTATGCAGCTTGCAAAAGAGTGTCTTAGCCAAAAATTGACAGATGAACAAGGAGAAGGGTCCCAGCCTTTTGAAGGACTTGAGAAATTTGCAGAAACTATTGAAACAGGTATGAATTAATTATTGAGATCTGAATGAACATCTGAGATTAAATTAGTTTGTTGTTTCTCAGTTTTACAAAATGGCATCTCATTTGCCATAACTTGTCTCACAAATTTTCACTTGTTACCTTTAAAATTTAAACAGGAAGGCAGGACGATTGATCTTGTTTTCGAAGGGGGGAAAAAAATACTCCATTTACTTAGTAAGATATGTGTATACTTCCCTCAGTGGACAGAATAAACCCTACTTCAGGGCAGATTGGTGTTTGTTTACACCAGAACAACTCCAGCTAAATCTGTGCTTGAGTGATTGGTGAGGTGCCTTAGTTTTGGAGGTTCCAATTTAGTTCATCACACAAACTTAGATTGTTAGTGGTGATGCTGTTGAGGGAGAAACAGAGAATGGCTTTTCAGCTATTTTTACACAAAGCTGACCTGTTATGACATGTATCTCAATAATCACACCATGTTGTTAGAAGTACTTCAGAAACTGTTTTTTGGTGGTGGTGGTTTTTTAAGTGGAAGAAACTAAGGGTTTATGACCACGTTGTGCAGTGGAAAACCTCGTGCTGAAATGTCTGAGCTAAGGGAAATGTTTAAAATCATATTTAGAAATAGAAGTATTCAGCCAAAGTAGCGTGGTGCTATAGCAATGTTTAGGGGTTCAGACGTAGTGCACAATAAAGGAGGTACTTTCTTTGAGGACCATCCCCACTGAGCCATAGAACAACTTGGTCTGGGTTGTTACTTGCTCAGGTATTTGTGCATTAAAGATCCATTGCTTGGTATGGATGTACATATTAGACATTTAATAGGAGTTTACATTGTCACTTGATGTCTTGTTACATTATSAAACTCAATTTATTATTTCCACTGAAATAAATATTAAGAACTTAAACAAAATGAAAGACCATTTTAAATTGGTTATAGAAGTAATTGTTGAGTAACTTGACTTAAATGCTTGCATGGTATCTTTTTGTTTTCTCATTTAAGTTCTAAGAAGAGTGAAAGTTACCTTTTTAGATACTGTTTTGCGAATAGAACATGTCCCAGAAAACTCTAAAAGTGGAACTGCACTTGAAATCAGAATCGAAAGGTAAAGATTTTTTTTTGAATCTGTGTGTTGTGGTTTTTTTTTCCTAAGGCACTTCTTGCCACTTCCTGTACAATATATTTTACCCATGCACACACATTCTTAGTATACAGTCAGACACTAGCTCTTGAGCACCTCTTTTATAATGGCAGTGAGCATGTTCTCCACTCAACTTCTACTTAACATGTTTAAGCTAAAGATATTTAACCATCAAATTAGAGTTCTAGATTTTCCAAAGATAAGTTAATGACCACTTCTACAATTAATGAATACCATTTCTCAGATGTTCAACAGTCAATGGATATTATTGGCAAATCAGGCCATCTCTTACACAAAGCGGTTTTAATATCTTAACAGTTGCTCTTGTATATCGAAGACACTTCAGATATTTTCAGAAAGAAAGATACAGTCCTGAAAAAAATTAAACAGGAAGATTTTAGGTCCTCTGTGAGCTTCAGAAGAGCCCACGTGTATTCTGTAATTACTTTGAACTTGAATACTGTATATGATCTTAAAGTTTCTGACCTATGGGATAGTGTAATCATACTTTCTTGTGAAGTGTTGAAATTATTACCAAATAAAACTGATTCATACTGAGAAATGCTAATGAAATATATTTGGTTTTAAACATTTATACGTTTCAGGTTGTTATGTTCAATTCAGGAGAGATGTCAGTAAAACTGTAATTCTTTTTCTTACGGAAGTCCATTCCCAAAACAAACCTCCTTTTCTGTACTTTAAAAACTAGATTGAAACAAACTGTTAAATAGCATGTTGTTTTGATGTTTGATGCATTTTGTTTATGGAAAGATAGGTGTATTTTTCCACTGTAAATTCTATTACGTGGAGACTTGCATCTTTTTAAGAGTTTACTGTTTATGCTGTCTCTCAGTATTATAATGTAAAAAATTTAATTTCACAGAAATTTTACAGGATTGGAGCCTATTCTCTCAATTTTCAACTTTCATTTTGGCACAGAATGTTACTTTCAAGTGGTACTTTAGACTACAGAAAAATATTAGATGGCAGATCTAAAAAAAAATTCAGATTCTGAAGCAAGAATTGTGTGTGTCCTAATGAAAACATATGCATAGAAGTGTTGGGCAGACTCCTTCACTTTGTGGTCAGATTAGACATAAGTACTAGGATAATACACTAGGATATATTCACACTGGAAGCATGTCACAATTGTCCTGTGGTGTCCTGTAGAAAATTTAAGATTTCCACCCATTCCCAGAGAGTGGTGGACAGTCAATGGCATTGTGAATAGTATAAAGAGAGAGAGCATGTACAAACTTACAGGCTAAATGGCAGAATAAAGGTGGTAATTTGCATGCACTTACCGTATTTATTTCCTTGCTTTTGTCTCCCAGAACTATGTACTGTGATGAAACTGCAGATGAGTGCTCTGGAATTAATGTACATCAGCCCACAGCTTTTGCTCACAAGTTACTGCAGCTCTCAGGTGTCTCTTTCTTCTGGGATGAGTTTCCTGCATCAGCAAAGTCCTCCCCAGTGTGTTCAGCTACACAGCTGGTAAAATTAAATACATTATATAAGAATGTAAATTGATGAAGGATAGAATATATTGTTACACTCATATATTTGATTCATTCTGAAGGATATAGGAGTTGAACTTTTACTTGAATATATGTTCAATAAGTTTCATAATCACTTCCTGTTGATTTTGAGGAGTGGGGAGGAAATAGAGACTTTAGGACTGAGTAAAATTTAGGATGTATTGTACTGGAATGTGGTTGCAACTTTAATGTGTAGAAGTCCTCTACAATTCACTATTCTGTGGAAACTTGCTCCACTTTTTTGCAAAGGCCTAATGTTTCACATTTTACATGCCTTGTTTCTTTCACAGTTATCAATACATGTTTTTGATGCCATTGTCAAACTTACATTTGTGTAAAATGATCTTTTGTGTGATAAGCTTATTTGAAATGCTTGGTGGTTGGTTGTTGTTTTTTTTTTTTTTTTTTCCATATAAGAAATGGGATACATCCTTATTCCTTTCTCTGTAACATTTAAGGCAACTGAACCAAAGCTTTCACCTAGCTGGAATCCAAAAATCATTTATGAGCCACATCCGCAATTAACAAGAAACTTGCCAGAAATTACTCCTTCTGACCCTGTACAGATCAGTAAGTTGATTGGTAGAATGGAGTTGAGCCTAACATTAAAGCAAAATGAAGTACTTCCTGGAGCTAAGGTTAGTCATGCTTTCCTGGTCTTTAACTAAATTAATAATTATGTAGGATTTTATTTTTTCAACTGCATACAAAAAATGGTGAGATTCTCAAGGGGACAGAATCCCCTTAGTTTTGTTTTAGATTCTCTGCATTCAAAACCAATGTATATGTCTAACAAGACATCTTTACAGTGGCCAGACAAGTCAATGGCACACTGAAATCTGTTAAAGGAGAATTCCTGTATGTTAGAGAGACTGAATTTATGTGTTGGAGTAACTCCTGAGAAAGTTGTTTTGTTTTCATGAAACTCCTGCTGCTATTCATTTATCCTTTTTTCTTGTAGCGCTATGACTGACTTTGCCTGTGTATGTGTGAAATGTTTAACTGGTTGATTAAAATCACTTTGGTTTTAAAAGGGTATAATTTACTTCAACAATTACAAGTAAACCTTAAATAATTAATTAGGTTGCAGCATTGCAGCATTATAAAACTAACATGAACATTTCTACTTCTGAATTTTTATATTAACATTTCTAGTAAGTCAAATAATAATGCCATATTTAAATGCTACTAGTTAATATTTTATTTGGCTTTTACATAAAGATACAGGAAGCAAAGCAGTTGAAAATAAAGCCCCGTTTTTGTTTAAAAGGTGTGAGTATGTAAGTAAAGTTGTGTAAATATATTCCCCTTGTCTCCAATTTTAAAATTGGCTATTGACCTGTCTTGTATAGTGCACTATAGTCTACAGAAAGCGGAAAGTTTCTACTGCAGTAGAAAAGTTTCTTATGTCCAGCAATTTCTAGTCAATCCTTATAACTTGTTTATTCAGTTAAGAAAAGTCCTTGAAAAGTGAAATAATCTATTTTGTTTGGTGTGAAATAGAAAAATGCCAGCTATTTCAAAAATACGAATAGTTAATGCAATTAACATCTTTAAATTAACTGATGTCCAAATGTTTCTGAAGATCAAAAATTTTCCACTTTTATATCATGAGTTGTATTTTAAGGTATCCAGAAGAAAAATGTCAAGGTCAGAGCTGAGAGTAATTTTTGTTTTATAGAAGTTGAATATAATAGAATGCAGAGCAGTGGTCTCTGCAAGTTGGGCTTCAGGACAGGCAAAACACTGTTGGTATGTTAAATAACAGCAACATCTGAACTAGTGAATGGATGTAATACTACATGACAAAATTAAAGAAGGACCTGTTTTTTGATTTATCAGGTAGAGTTCATGCAGATTGGAAAGAACATAGACGCAGTACATTGCTTAGTGTAGGTTAACCTTTTTTTTTTTACACTCTGGAAACTGAATTATGTTAGAACCTTTGATTAGAATAGGTGTTTCAAGCATGTAAACTACAAAATATGCTGTATAAGTTCATGTCAAGTATGACACACTTCAATAATTTCATTGTCTCTCAACTCCTTCCAAAGGATGGAAAAAATAGTAGGAAACAGTATACAAAACTAATTGATCATTTATTTTCCCCACTTAGATAAATATTCCCTTAAGGTCTTTATGAGCAAAAGTGTATTTTCATATAAATGCATTCCACTGCATGCCTATTTTTTTTCCCCATGAGTGTGGTGGATTGACCTTGGCTGGCTGTCATACACCCATCCAGCTGCTCTCATTTGCACTCCTCAACAGGACAGGGGGAGAGAATGTGATGAAAAAGCTCATGGATTGAGATAAAGACAGGGAGACCACTTAGCAGTTACTGTCACGGGCACAACAGACTCAACTTGAGGAAAATTAATAGAATTTATTAGAATGGACTTGAATGATGAGAAACAAACTAAAACACCTTCCCCTCACCTGTTTTTCTTCCCAGGCTCCACTTCACTTCTTCATTCTCAACTCCTCTACCTCCTCACCACCTTGAGCAGTGCAGGGGGGATGGGGAATTGAGGGGTTGCAGCCGGTTCATAATAGTTCCTCTCTGCTGTTCCTTCCTCCTCACGTTTTTCCTCTAGTCCAGTGCGGGTCCCTTGGGCTGCAGTCCTTCACAAACGGCTTCAGTGTGGGTCCTCTCCATGGTCTATAGTCCAGCAGGATAAACCTGCTGCTGCATGGGTYCTCCATGAACTGCAGTTCCTGACAGGAGAACCTGCTGCTGTGTGGGCTCCTCTCCATGGGCTGCAGCACCTGCCAGGAGCCTGCTCCTGTGTGGGCTCTCCACAGGCTACAGCTTCCTTCAGGGCACACCTACCTGCTGCAGAGTGGGGTATTCCATGAGCCTGCAGTGTGGATATCTGCTCTGGTGTGATCCCTTCCACAGGCTGCAGGGGAATATCTGCTCTGGCACCTGGAGCACCTTCCCCCCCTCCTTCTTCCCTGACCTTGGCGTTTGCAGGATTGTTTCTCTTGCTGTTTTTTCCTCACTGCCCGTGCGACATTTTGCCCTTTCTTAAATACATTTTCACAGAGGCACCACTAGCTTACTTCAGAAGGTGCCAACTTCGGTATTTTATAATTAGTACATAATACTAATTTTATATCATTGATTACTTCTGGAATTATTAAAGCAGCAAAACAACTAGCAGTTTAATGGTATTCTTGAATTTTCCTATTAGGCGATTGTGTATTTATTTTAAGCTAATAAATTATCAGTGACACACCTGCATTTATCCTGCCAAGCTACAGAGTGGAAGCAATACACAATTAAATTTCTAGCTGTTCTTGTGTAGAGCATGAAGATACTGCTGGAATGGCTGTATCCTTTCCAGCATCAAAATCTATTATCAAAATAGTTGATTCAAGACTTTTAAAGAAAAATTCCTCAAGTATTCTTGAAATTTTTTTCTTTCCTTTTTTTTTTAGTTGGATGTAGATGGACAAATAGACTCTGTACATCTATTTCTGTCACCAAGGCAGGTGCATCTTCTATTGGACATGGTAGCAGCTATTGCTGGTCCAGGCAAGTGAACATTCTGTAAATGTTAAATATGTATTACAGTGGACAAAAAAGAAACTTCGCAAGATAAACAAGTTTCCTCAGTGGAAAAAAAATTTGTGGTGGTAGATTATTATTAATTTCTATCTGATCTTAGCAAAATGTTTTGTAGCTGCTCTGAGTAGGACTATGATGAATTTATTGACTTCAGTTGCAAATTGTACATGCTGGTAATGAAAAACTAGGTAACAAATAAGGCTTGACAAGTGACTATATAGTAGGACAAGAGACGGGAAAATGGTAGGTGGAGAAAATCAGGAGGCCAGAACAATTTTGGTTCTTGTAGCTTCTGTTTCACAAGAGGGGCTTAGCAGTCTGGTTCCTTCTCTGTCCTATGCTTTAGTGACAGGCACAGAAAACACAGACCAGACAGTAATTGAGTTCATTTGTCCATATTTGCTACAAAATAACAGCAGTGTTTAGACTACTGCACTAGCAGGATGAGGGTGTTTTGGTTTGTCCCCCCCATCTACCTAATGTAACAATGCCTAGTATTAGGATAGATAGTTAGTCTTCTTTTTGAAAAGATCTGTCATGTCCTGGGTAGGTGCTTAATATTCTTCTAATGATACTGATATTTTTGTTGTACTGGACTTGTTCATTGTTTCTGGATAACTGGAAAAGCATTACATATAGTTTCCCGTATGTGTCATCTTCAAACCTGAAATTTTAGTAATTCCTTAATAGTAAAACCTTTAAGAGATTGTGTCCTTAGTCCCTAAAGCTGACTGAGAAGAGAAATACATGCTGATATTATAGGTGAATACATTTGCATAGCTGACCTTAAAATATTTTCTTCAGACTTGAAATTAAAGAATGCTAGGGAGAGCGTAATCTGTTTTGGACAAGTAAAATCTCCAAAACAACAAAATGCATGTATATACACATCTGATGCACAACAAATATGTGCATCTGTATGTATATATATACACACACACACATATATACAACAACAACAATTGGTTAATTTTCAGGTTCATTTTTTAATTTTCTTTGGGATACTGGTAAGGAAATTACAGTGGGCTTTCTGTCCTTTTTTTGAATTCAGAGAGCCTGAGCAGGATAGAATTGTCAAATAAAGATAGGAAGAACCGGCCAATGCAACAGGAAGATGAGTATCGGATTCAGATGGAGTTGAAACGTTATTTAAGAAAAGAGTCTTTATCTGCAGGAGCRTCATCTGAACAAAGCTTCTATGAGACAGAGAGTGCCAGAACGCCTTCTAGTCGTGGCAAGTATAAAAGATGATGCAGCATAGCAAATAACCTGTTCTCAAGATAATACAAATTCACTGTTCATCTTTTAATCTTACTAACTTAAGTATCAAAAGAACTTTGACATAGAATAATTGTATGCTATTAATTGTACTGTTGAATTAAAAAAATGAACACCTAGTTTAGGTATCAGGCTAGACTTGATGCAGTATTTCATTAAAACTGTTCAGTAATCTGTATGTTACTGTGCAACATGGTAAATAGACATGCAGTGTAACATCTTTTCAAATGCATAGTTGAGGAAATCAAATATAGAATAATAGTTGCATTGCCCTGATATTTATATTTTTGTTTGAATAATTTTTGGTGATTATTTTTAATGTGAAAATATGAGCTTTGATTTGTCAAACGGAGAGTGTATGAATTTATAGAAATTATGCCAACTTGAATATGAAAATGGAACATTTGACTGTTACAGTATTTATGAGGTTTTCTGCCTTTTTTTTTTTTTTTTTAAATAATCTCTGTCCATAGATACTACTAGTCTCAGTGTCAAGAGAACTTGGAACTTCCGTAAATAATATGTTTAGCTGGTTATTCTGTCTAGCAGTTAGATTTCTGAACTTAGGAATACATTTCTGTTAACAGTAAAGTTGTTTTTTTTTTTCATTAGAAAATAACTCTTTACTATCTATGGTTCTCATTAGAAGAAGAAGTTTTCTTCTCAATGGCTGAAATGGACATGTCTCACAGCCTTTCCTCCCTTCCACCTCTTGGAGACCCTCCAACTATGGATCTAGACTTGTCTTTAACCAGTACATATACAACTACACCAGCAGGATCTCCACTGAGCACTACAGTGGTATAGTATTAACTACATTTAAAATCTTTTTGAAATTAACACTTTTGTCTGAAACTGTTGCATAAATATGCTTTACAACATCAAGAACTATTGCAAAATTTTAGGACAATTGAAAATGTTTAGAGCTGATAGTATTCCTTTTCTGCTATGGAAATTGTATTGGAAAGTTTCTCATCTGTTTGGCTACCAAGACAGGAAATGGAATGTATTTGTTTTCAAATGCCTTGAAGCTTATCTAGGACACTTTATGATTTATTTTCTTTTTAATAACTGCATGTTTGCCATTTGGGTTTTCTTTTAATATGGACTACGCAGGCAATGACAACAAAAAGTACAAAATTGTTGTATTACATTGTTCCTCAAACAACATTAAAATTATGCTGTTGATATCTCCATCTTTGTCAAATCTGTTATGTGCCTAATGTTTTGCTTAAGAAAGCCATGGAGAACAGTTGTGCTTTTTACAGAGAAACAGGAGAATATACGCTCACGGAGAGAGCAACTTTAGCTTTAAAAGTATGTGGGTGTAGACGATCATAGAATTAGAAAGCATAGCCCAAAGTAAAGCATATCTACATTGTTTAGTTCAGCACTAATATGCCATGAAATGGCATGCTGTTGATTATTTATGCATGTATTTTCTTTTTGTTCCTTTACTTTAGTATTTATGTTTGATCTAATGTCTGACATCTATTTGTCAAATTTAAGATCATCTTTATTTTTGTTTTAGCTTCAACCAACTTGGGGTGAGTTTCTTGATCGTAACAAACAAGAACTACAACCTCCAAGAGGTTCTTCGCTTACAACCAACATGGTTCACCAGACTTCCTTAAGAAGGACATGTAAGTAAAAATGTTGTTTTGCGTTCTGCTCCCTAGATAATTCTGGAAGTGTTATGCAGCAACTTGGTAAAAAGAAATTAAAATCAAAAGTGAGATGATTTTATGAATGTGTTATTGCTGAAAAATTACATGAACTTAATTTTGTATTTCAGCTATTCCATCCAGATCTGTTTCTGTGGATGAATCCAGACCTGAGCTTCTTTTTAGACTGGCAGTTGGAACTTTCTCWGTGTCTGTACTTCATATTGACCCTTTACCCCCACCTGAAAGTTCACTGAACCTTAACCCATTGACACCAATGGCTCGGGATTTCTTTAGCCGAATAGAAAAGATTGAGCCAGTTAAGTTTTCAACAGAAGATTTTCTGTCCTTCCGAGAAGTATTTGCAGAAGCTTGTTCTCATGATCACCTTAGGTATAACTTTGCTTATTAATAAATATAATTAACAAAAATATCTTTTATGTAAATTTGAATAAAGTAAGTTTATTTCCATAGAAATTGTGTCACTTAATATTTGAATTGCATTAGATTCTTTTGTTAATTTCAGAATAGCCTTGAATTTTGACATCAGTTGTCCAATACGTTTTTTTTAATAAAAAAAGAAGAAAAGTGCATAAACATTAAAATCAGCGTAGCTCTTTTCAACAATAGGTGAATTAAACTAGGTACAGTTTCTCCCACAGAAATCTAGAGAGTCAAGAACCATTAAGTAAACTATTTCTTTAGAAATAGCTGTATTTTACAGGACCATCTTTATTCCAATATAGGGATTTCTGCTTGAAGGAGCTTAGGGTTTTACTTAGTGCAAAATAGTATATGAGTAGGGATAAAAAGTAAGTGTGAGCAAAATCATAAAGTTAGTCAACAGTCTTTTTTCCCAGAAGTTTTAACTGTCCCAGTACAGTGTATGAAGTAAAATATTTAAGGGTGATATATATTTTCTTACCTTATGCGTGTAATTTAGACTTGCTGAGGCATTTGACTTTTTCATTGCCTATATAAGGATGTGAGATTCCCAGCTTTATGTGAATTGCATCTTAGGTTAGATGTCTAAAGTGTTCTTTACAAATTTCTCTGTACTGACCGTTGTTGAACATGTAACATAAGTGAGCTCCATTGTCTTTGTTGCTAAAGCTATAATCTGTCATAATTAGAGTTTTTTCTTATTTTTGAAGAAATTATGGCGGTTTTAATGATTTTATTTTTTAAAAGGATTGTAGTGATCCTTTTTTACATATTTAAATCTTGACTTTTCATAWTTTTTATTGTTTTATGCTACTTTTCATAATTCATAATTTTCATAAYTCAGATTTATAGGTACTGGCATCAAAGTGTCTTATGAACAAAGACAAAGGACTGCCTCTCGAAGTTTTAGTACTGATTTATCCATTGGGGATATGGAGTTCCTGGAATGCCTTTTTTCTACTGACTCTCATTCCATTCAGCCTCACTATACAGAGGTATGTAAAAAATACAGGGAGTTCCATAGAAAAGAAATGTTAATTGTATAGCTGAGAATGCTAGATTTTAAAATGGTTGTAACTTTAATATTTTTTTTTTCCAATATCTTATGGTTTTAAGATGCAACTTACATTTTAATTGCAAGCTCAAATAGTGAACCAGACTGCTGTCATACCTGACAGGAATAGCATTAAGTAGCAAAACTTCTCAGTTTACTTCTCTTTTAAATATGCTTAACACAGTTTGGGAATTAGAGTAAATGTTTTCCAAAAACTAACTGATGGAGTTGAGCAATGTGAAGGTTTCTTTGGGTGATGATTATTCTTCCAGCTCTTTTAATGGTCAGAGACATCCAATAAAGTGGCTGAATAAGTGGACTGAGTAAGCGGTTGGGCTGGGGCTCTGTTCGCTGACTTGAATGTAGGGTTACCTACTGTCTGTTCAAGGTAAAATGTCATAAATATTTTCTCCTGTGGCAACTCTTTCCTCCTTATCTATTAAGTATTTTAAACTCTATTTTATTCTAAAGCTGCTGACATTTCATTCTGAAGAAGGAAATGATTCTCATGCTACGCCATGCCTTCAGCTTCATTATAAGCATTCAGATAATAGAGGACCTCAGGTAAGATGGGAGATAAAACCACCAAGTTTCTGTATAATAGCCTTTGTCTAATTCTGTTCATTCTAACAGAAAGGTATCTTTCTTGTAAAACAGAGTTCTTAACTCTCGGTTGTTATAATTTGTTTCATTATATCGTTTTTAAGGATTTTAGTGCTTTTTCTCTTTCTTTTCAGGGTAGTCAAGGGAGACTCAGTTCTGTTCCACAGAAAGCAGAGTTACAAATAAAGTTAAGTCCAGTGTTTTGTGAGCTTGATATTAGTATTGTAGACAGATTAAATTCCTTGCTTCAACCACAGAAACTAACTACAGTGGAGATGATGGCATCTCACATGTATGCTTCTTACAACAAGCACATAAATCTGGTAAGTTAAAAGTGAAATTGATTAATAAACTTGCTGATTTTTTGCAGGAGGAAGGCAGGATGGCACTAAGCCTGAGCTTGCTAATTCTGATTGATTTGTGGTGGTTGGGTTTTTTGTTTGGTTTTGGTTTTTTTGGTTTTTTTTTGTTTTGTTTTTTTTGTTTTTGTTTTTGTTGTTTTTTTTTTTACTTCTGATACAAACAGTAGCCATCTGATGTGTAGGTACTCATTTTAGATTCAGTGATTGCATGCTTGATAACAGACCTAAAGACGATGGTAGCTGCTTCGCAAACTGTGTAAGTTCTCAGCTTCTTGAAGCAAGCAGAACTGGGCAAAAAAGAGGAACCTTGACTGACTTCTAATCCCTAATCTGTCCCATCATGCTCTCCAGCAGCTGATATAAACTGTTGCTGACAATTCCATTTCTATATTGAAATCTTTAGGTGTCACAGTCAGCCCAGTTGCCCCTGCTGTGCCTTACCTGCTTGTGGGGTAGGTAATAGAAAGGATGGGGAACATATGCATTGTGTTCTAGTGATCAAGGACCAACAGAGGTTGGAGCTTGTTTGTCTTGGTTCAGGTTGTCAGTAGGATTTAAGTGTTAGTATATTTAGCACAATAACATTAAACTTGAAGGCTTTTCTTGAAATACATGAGGAAGGATTACAATTAACTGATTTTCTACACAGCAACAAATATCTTCATGTARTTTTATTACTGTATTGATTGATTACAGAAAAATTAGTCTTCAAAACTTCTGTAAGAGAATCCTCATTTAAAAAAATTGTAAGACACAAATAGTTTCTATCAATATTGTTATGTCCTGAAAGTTTGATTCTTTTCAATGATGGTCAGCAATAAACTACACTCAGGGAGGTTTTGAATGACACATCAGTGACAGGAGCTGGAAGCCATGACTTACTGAAAGGGGCAAATATGCATGATAGTAGTTCCTGGCTTCTCAACAATAGCATTTTTTTTTAAAAAAAAAAGCTGTGAGATGATATTTCCTAGCTGCAGCTGAGTATTGTTTGGTACTCTCACTCTCTAATTTAAGAGAAATACAAAGATAGCCATTTTTGAAAGATTGCTAACCTCTGCAAATACTTGACTTCTGACTAAGTAGAATCTTAACAGCACCAATAATAGAAGAATATCCTAAGACTAATAATACTTGGTCCTAATATGTGTGTTTTGTGTGATATATGAAAAATTGATCTTTTTCATTTTTA
Source organism: Phoebastria nigripes (assembly GCA_035582835.1). Lineage (NCBI taxonomy): Eukaryota > Metazoa > Chordata > Aves > Procellariiformes > Diomedeidae > Phoebastria > Phoebastria nigripes. Next base: position 38,490 of record JAYKAV010001178.1, on the reverse strand, counting down.
GATATTACATCATCAAAAGCTTTCCCCATAGTCATTTTTAGTGCTATTTTTTCTAATTTAGATTTTTTTTTTCCTCTACTTTGTTTTTTAGCATAAAGCATTTACTGAAGTTTTTCTGGATGATTCACATACTCCTGCAAACTGCAGAGTTTCAGTTCAAGTCACTGCCCCAGCATTAAATCTCTCTGTTCGCTTCCCAATACCTGACCTACGGTCAGATCAGGAAAGAGGACCATGGTTTAAGAAATCACTTCAGAAGGAGATTCTTCATCTTGAATTTACAGATATGGAATTTAAAACTGAGTTTATAGGAGGGTCAACTCCAGAACAAGTTAAGTTAGAACTTACCTTTAAAGACCTAACTGGTAAGAATGTTAACATTATATTCAAATACTCTTTTTTATTTTCCCAGTTATTACGTATTTGAGACAAAGGTCCTCTCATATGGATTAACACAGGGAGTGTCTTTCCACCTGAATTTTCCAGCAGATATCTCTGCTGCAGTTTAGTGTTCTGTACTAAATATCAGCATAAGTCAAAATACTACTACGAGGAGGAGAGGATAATGTATGTAGGTGTAGTGCTTGCTTTCTTGTTTTTGAGATGAGCTAGTATTTCTGTTATTTTCGGTTATATTGTTATACCCTAAATTGAAACAAACTGGTATCTCTGAGATCTCTTATTATGGTGTTAGGGTAAGTTTTGTAGATTTGTAGGGGGATACTACAGCTATGCAAATTAGGAATCTCAAGTCTTGTCTAGAAATGAAGTGAATGATGTCCTAAATAACTGTCATTGAGAAAAATTTAATACTTTTATGCCTCTAATATCTTTCAAAATAATAAATCTGTGAGACTGGTTTATATTTGCAACCTTCTTTGCTGATTTGTCATTCCATGTACTTTTCAAGGCTATGACATAACGTAGTGATGCTATAAATGTAAATGCAGATATCTATGCATCAGAAGCATCTGGTTTTCTAACTGCTGCTAGCTAAAAGATAATGTGAAATAATTTCTGTTTCTAAAAATTGATATTTAATTGTTGGAGGAAAAGATGACAAAATTTTCCTAAGTACCTTAGKAAGAGCATTGACAAGTTAGCCTGTTGGACTCCAACCTGAGGAGTGGGCAACCTGAAGTTAGCAATTGTCACTCCTGTGTTAATTTTTTAAAAATCTTTTTCTATTCAGGTTCATTTGAAGAAGATAATGCAGAAGCACCAATAAAATTTTTTCAAGTGGCTGGTGGCATAGATGGAGATACAACATCATCATCAGACAATTTTGACTGGCCTCGGTAAAATAATGTGTTATTTTTTAATGTGGGTTGTTTGGATTTTTATGAAGCACTGTTATTTTTCTAATTTTAATGCAGACTGCCTGTGTGGTAAATGTTTTAAAATAATTTGCAAAGAAAGAACATGTAGCTATTGAAAAGAACCCAAGAATTTATAAAAAAAACCCAAAACTTCTCCATTTATAATAATGCAAGATGGTTTTAATGTATAATGGTTTCTGCATAGATGTGAGTAAATTTCAGTGAAAGTTAGGTGAATGATTAGAGACTTGAAACTTTCTCCCGTTTTTGTTGGGTTTTTTTGTTTGTTTGTTTTGGGGKTTTTTTTGTCGCTTTACCTTTTCTCCTACTTTTACATTCAAAAAGACTGAATACCAAACAAAAAAAATAAGTCTCAGTTGAATTTTGCCTCAAAATATTAATATAAGCTGGTATAAAGCCATAACAGCAATAAGGATAATTATATTGTGACTGAATTATTGCAGCTTATATCACATGTAAGGCAATACAATACTTCAGAGTTACTGAACAGAAGGACCTAACAGCTGTAGCATGTAATAAGATGTTTAAAGAGGCAATTTTAGATTTGCCACAGAATTTGCCACATACATTTTTTGCCACAAAATGTAGTGGCTTTATGACAGCATGTTTGTATGAACATTTTTTCAGCGTGGTTTTCTTTTATAATGGTACAAATAAATTTTTCTATAACAGTGTGTACATGTAATACACTATGTGATGTAGCAGAGCACTTTTTAATAGCTGTTGATGGTCTGATGATACAAGCATTATTTTGGGAGAGTGCTAGGTTTTTCTTATGTCATCTAATGGTCACCTGATGGACTTGAAAAAAGCAGACGCTAACTTTTTCGCCCGATGGTTCTTTTTCCATGTCCCTTTGTGCTTATAAGTTCGGTGTTTTTCTTGATGGTATCGCTTTGTCTAATAAAGTACATTATTGTCTAATTAAAAAATCCCTGGTCTTTGAGCTATTTAGTCGATGTGTATTTAGTGGTTAGCTAGTAGGGCTAGGGGACACGTGACTGTGCATCAATATAAATATTCTAAGCATCTCTAATGACTTATTCTGCGTAACTTCTCCAATGTCAGGATTGTATTGAAAATAAACCCTCTGGCTGTGCACTCTATTCTGGAAAGGATAGCAGCTGAGGAGGAAGAAGGTGATAATAACTTTCAAGAGGAAGAAGAAGGAGGATCTCATTCTTTGAAGGATGTCTGTGATATTAGAAGACCAGAGCCTTCTCCTTTTTCTTCTCGTAGGGTCATGTTTGAAAATGAAGAGGTACTATAATATTTTGTTATTGCTTTGTGCTTATGGTAGACAAAATTAATATATTCTCACTACTTTATATGCATCTTCTGGCTTCCAGTTTTGTGTTTGTTTGTTTGTGGTTTTTTTTTTTTTTTTACTTGAGAGTTTTTTTTTTTTTTTTTTTCAGATGGTGATGCCAGGAGATGTAGTTGAAATGACAGAGTTTCAGGATAAAACAATTAGCAATTCTCATTATGTACTGGAACTCACATTACCAAACATTCACTTAACATTACCAAACAAAAGCTTTTATGAAAAACTTTACAATAGGCAAGTATGGTAATTGTTTTGCTTGGTTATTGTGACCTGTACTTTTAGTTCTGTATTCATTGTTGATAAAAGCAATTGAATGAGCAGCTATAGCAGGAATTCATTTGTATGGTTTTCTAAGAACATAAAATGCTATATAAATATTCTTCCAAGTTAACATCAGAGATGCCACTGTTACATATATCTGATCAGTGCCATAGCAGCCAGCTGCTAAAAAGTGTTTGGCAGATTTCGTGAACAAAGGGTAAAGTTAAATAGTCCTTTGCTTTCAGCGAATACTTTGTTCAGATCTCTGTTTGCAATGTTTCGTTTTGCTCTAATCTTTCTGAATTCTCCTTTATAAACAGATCATTGTACTTCAAAAACTGTTGCATTCAATTTTATTCTTTCCTTTTTATTCAGTGATTCTCTGTCTAAAAATTAAGAGTCCACAAGGCAGGCAGGGGAAAAAACCCTAACAACCCAGCTTTGTAAGCCTTACAAAGGCTTACGAAAATGTAGAGRAAGTGAACCCAACTTACAGATAGGTGTTCAGCATTTATTTCTGTTAGTTTTCTGTCTGAAAAACAAAGAAATACAACTAGATTAAATGAACTAAAAAATAGGTATTACRCTACGCATTAGCTACATAGAGAGATGCTGATCTATTTTAGCCTCTGATAGGCGTTACTTTACTTCCAAAGCATTTTTTCACTTCCGAAGTGGCAAAGCTGAACCTTTCATTGAATATTCTGTTGATGTACTTCTGTACTGAATGTCACATATATGTTTACCCCGACAGACACAGACTCACTTGAAATCAAAAGAACTAATGTTTCCTGCAACTTTGCTTGAAAATTGATGTGATCAAAATAGGGTTTTGTCACCCCCCCCAACCTACTGAGCTAATATACACCTACTAATAGAGGCTTTTGTGTCACTGTCAAATGTTAGACTTTGATACGTGTGTACCATAATTATGGGAAAAAAGTTACTTTCATTATTTATTGCTTTTACTCGTGAATACATTATTCTTTCTTGTGCTCTTGAACTTTTTTCTCTTCCTTGTTTATGAAATCTGAAATCTGTTATGTGAAGTCTGCAAAGGAAATATTGCTTGACTGACCTTACATTAAGTGGGAATATAGTCATATATTTTGTATAATGATAATGTATTTCTTCCTAGGATCAGCAATGATTTGTTGTTGTGGGAACCCACAGCTCCATCTCCTGTAGAAACATTTGAAAACCTTTCTTATGGTGTTGGACTATCTGTGGCGAGCCAGCTCATCAACACTTTCAGTAAAGACAGCTTTAGTCAATTTAAATCTGCAGTTCATTATGGTAATACACTTAATAAATTATCTAGAACTATAGTGATTCAAAAGCATATTTGGCTGAAGTGATTAAGCTGATAGTGGGAAGAATTTGCAAACTTATAAGAAAGGGTTTACTTAATCCAAGAAGAAAAAACATAGATTACTGTTTAATTAAGTAAAATAAGTGTGAAATTGAATCGCATTACCGATGGAAAAACGATGAGTTATTGGCATAATATGTGTACTAGCTAGGGAGTTAGTTGTTTTTCATTTTATCTATTAGATGACGAGAGTGGATCTGAGGAAGAAACACTACAGTATTATTCCACTGTTGATCCAAACTATCGTTCACGCAGAAGGAAAAAGCTTGACTCTCAGAATAAGAACTCACAAAGCTTTCTGTCTGTTCTGCTAAATGTGACACATGGATTAGTGTCAATATTCACAGATGTAAAGGTGAGACACTGGGGCTGGAAAAAGTTGTTCTGTTGTTTTGACCATGGGATCCCCTTCATGCTGTATGTACTGCTTTTGGAAGGAACAAGTGTTTATAACAGTAATTCTGTAATCTTCATACTATTGTACTATAACTAGGCAATAATGCAACACAGTATTTTAGCAATTCTGTTTACTTTGCTTTACATGAGAATAACTAAATGCAAACATGAAAAAATGTATTGGTAGCAAGTGTTGTGTTAGTTTAGACTGTCTAACTTCAGCAAACTCGGCAAGCAATCATTTTATCATTGCTATTCTTTCTTCAGCAGGATGACGGAAATACACTGGAAGGAAAATACGGCGAATTCTGGTTTGAGTTCAACAGTGGTTCACTTTTTAGCGTGACTAAATACGAAGGCTTTGAGGACAGACACTATGTTTGTCTCCATTCTAGCAGCCTCAATTTATATCATCAAGGTAGGGGTGGGATTGAGGTGGCTTTGGGACTAAAATCGAATGGGATCCCCCCCCGTTCCCCTCCCCCCTCTTTTTAAGTTGACTATGTAATTTGTATGGCTGGTAACCCCCATGTAGTTAAACCTTTTAAGGTTTTCCCTTCAAATGTCTCTGAATCGATGGTAGTCAAGTTAATGGATTTTCAGTCCAAGGCTTAATTATTGTGTGTTTAGAGGTTAACCTGACACCATCTCATAAAATGAAAAGGAGAGACATATTCCTAGCTCTCCATGTAACTCATAGGAGACTTCTGTCCTTTATTTCAACTTTGCCATTTTGTTGGGTAAACAAAAAAACAAACTCTATAGTCACATTGAAGATTTTAGCTAGAACCATAGTTTTAAATAYTGGATTACCTGTAACCTCCTCTTCACAATTTTTGGTTGTTAGTGTGCATGACTAACTTTGGTAATTAAAATAATTTTAAAGGCATTAAGCATAAAAAGAATTTTCCTTAACTTTTCATCAGTAACAGCTTTGAAACATGAGGTAACTCATTCTAAAATCTCTTTGCAGGTATGGTAGATGGGGTCGTCCCTTCCTCTGAAGTACGACTGCCCAGCACAATACGTCCCCATTGGTTAGAACCTACTATTTCTTTTTCTGAAGAAGATGGTCTTAGTAGGACTACTTCAGATGGTGTAGGAATGGATTGTCCAAGTATGCTGACTGTTGCAGTCAAAATCCAATCAGATAAAATAGAGAGCAATACAAAGGTTTGTGTTTTCAAATTTGTGCTTCTATAAATTGAGTTATCTCAGTTTATATGGAAGCATCTAGATGTGGGATTACAAGGGTTATAGATGAAGAAACCATCTAATTCTGAGCCATTCATCCTCAAACTATAATTTTCTGTTAGAATCTTTTGGGTAGATTGTAAAATTTAAGTATCAGCATAATTTACTAATTCTTCCAGTGCTTCACTTTGCTGATCACACTGTATTTCTTTACTGAATGCATTTCTTGGCCAGTTGATCTTTTTCTTGTTTTTCTTTGGTTGAGATTTAATCTGGTGCCAAACCAGGCAAGAACAAATAGAAAGAGTTAAAAGCTTTCTGCTCAGCTTACTAGCAGTGTCATCTAATAGGCAGCCTTTGCTTACCTATTTGGAATGGCACTGGTAAACGAGTGGTATGTTTGGCTTTGACAGTAGCATTCATTAGTATTGCTAAAAGATGACCTCTTGGCTGGCATAGTGGTGACAAACAGTTTGGTAGAGTTATATAGAGAAGAAGGAATCTGCAGACCAGCACAGTGTCATGGGGGCTCAATTGACTCAGATTTGAACAGCATAAGAAAGAAATAAATTGGGTTGGTACTCCTGGTAATTCCTGGTGAATCCCAGAATGAATGAACAGGTAGCCTTCCTTCCTACCACCACCACAAAACTGTCATTTCTAAACTATCCTGTTGCAAAAAGTATTAGACTGTATTAGCCAGGGTTTCCGTATTAGGAAGCAAGGTTTTTTGAATGTTTAATCCTGCCCCAGTCCTTTCTTCATTTCTAGACACTTGGAGATTCTGGGAGCAGAAGGATGACTGTGTTTCATCGTCTAGATGTTAAATAGTTTACATGAAATACATGTAACTAACTCATGCAACTTTCTTGTGCAGGAATTTCTAGTTGCTGTTGGACTAAGAGGAGCCACGCTTCAGCACAGAATACTGCCTTCAGGTTTAAGCTGGCATGAACAGGTCAGGTTGCTACAGTTTTCCCAAGTACATCTTCAATTTCAGTCTCATTGCTTTAACAACTACTTTAAGTATCAAACTAAACCTCGATGGAAAATCTTTGTGTTAGGCTTATTATCTTACTCTGCTCTTGAAAGTGTTACTTCTTTACTTTCTTTCTTGTCTCTCTTTGAGACCATTGACAGACTGTAGTCTTGCTGTTAAATTCTTACTTGTGTATTTGTTTGCTACAGTTCCTCTCATCATTCTAAATCTCTGCCCACAACATGTCAGGGAGGTTCTGGGTTTTGGTGGGGTTTTTTTTTTTGGTTTTTTTGGGGTTTTTTTTTTTGTTTGTGGGGTTTTTTTTGTTGTGGGTTTTTTTGTTTGGTTGTTTTTTTTAAAGTTCAGATGGAAATCTCAGTAGTCCAATGCTATCCAAGTACTTAGATAATCCTTGACTTAAAAAAATACCCTCAAAACAAACGCGCTACTACTTGCAGCACTGAAAGCATGTCTGTATTTTTCCCTTCTGCTCACTTCATTCAAGGCCTGTTTCTCCCTTTTTCTGTTTCCTGTTTTACATCATTTGAATAGCAGTAATGGAGAATAAGACTTTGGGGAAGTAGTAAGCAGCAGTTTACATAAACACTTGTAATGCAAACTTCTGAATTAGAAGGGTTGTACTGATACGTGTGGATGCAGAGGTATAGCATAGTAGACAGGGCTAGAGACCCTTGATCCAGAAGCTGTAAACATGCATAAGCTAGGACATGCCACTAGCACAGTAGCAGTATAGTTGCATGTACTTGCATGTGCTTACAGCTGGATTACAGATAGTAAACCCTGACGTTCAAGCTTATCCTCCAGTATGTATGGTATGCTTATTTTTACATGCATTTTTATTGTATAACTGCATGGAGCTGAACTTAGTGGTGGGGGAGGGGGGAAATGAAAAATTGGCCAAAGACWTAGGTAGAGGAAACGATTAAAAGGCTAGCATTGTTGGTATGCCCCAGGCTTGGAATAATTTAAGAAGAACTTTTATAGTGTAACAGATTTGAGAGAACTATGACAGATCTTACAGGAGGATAGGAGTTCATTTTATGCAGTAATACATGAAAAAGCAGTATATACAATGCATGTACACATATTTCTGATTCTGAGCGNCCCCCCCCCAAGAAAAAGAAAAATAACTTGAAGATAACTTTAACAATGTACAGTATTACAAGAGAAGTTGGCTTTTCAGATAGAGAGAACAAAGAAAATACTAATGCTATAATAACAACTGCAAAGAAAGATGAATGAGACCGTATTTGGGAAATGCTTTAAAAATGGATTGTGAGGCGTTATAGAAGTAGCTACTTAAGCATCTGTGGATGGTCTTTTCCATACCTTTGGGGCTACAGTTTGGATGTTGTATTTTTTGCCCTGTTTACATTCCGTGCTTTTCTATATTCAGATACTGGGTAAGCACCTTTAAATATCTGAGATTGTTCACTCCCTTTTCCTTCTACTAATCAAACATTTTATTGTCATACCTGTTACAGATTTTTCTCTTTTCTAATGCATAATTGTTTATTAATTTAACAGATATTGAAGTATTATAATAATATGTTTGTGATTTTTAGATTTTGTATTTTTTGAATATTTCTGATGAGCCTGTTCTGGGATATAATCCTCCAGCTACAATTACAACTTTTCATGTACATCTGTGGAGTTGTGCTCTTGATTACAGGTAAATAAAATGCAAATGTATGTCACTTGGTGGCACTGCAGTTAAGTATTTATTCTTTAGGAATGTTTGAGTTTGCATATTGTAAAGAATATTTCTTTAGGCTTGTTTGGAAAAAGTACTTAACAGAAATCCCTTAAACTGTAAGCAATTTGAAGTAGAATAAGCCTGGGAAGATCTAGTTAGGTAACCTATAAGACTTTGATTGCACTTCTAACTAGGTACAGAGTATTAATTTTTTTTTTTCCTATTTGTTGTTAGGCCCTTGTTTTTGCCAGTCAGATCTCTACTTACTGTTGAAACTTTCAGCATTTCCAGCAGTGTTGCAGTAGATAAATCCTCTTCTACTCTCAGGTATAATTTAAGTGATTGTGAAACATGGAAGCTCCTGTAAAACTTGCAATGCCTGTCTGCTTTTTTTGACCTAGGAAGCATTCGTGTTGTGTAAATGATCACACTGGTTTGCATGTTTTGAAATACACGTTGCTCATATGTAATCCTTCTGTTTTATTGGGTTAAATACTTTTTTTTTTTTTAGTTGGATTGCTTTCTTTAACAACTAGCAATTCTGCAGTTTTTAATACGGTTGAAAGATGTCCTGAAATGAAATTGTGTCTATTTTGTTAATTAGTACCACCTTAAGATTTGTTAAAGACTTGTTATTTGGAGGCAGTATATTAATTAAGGAAATATTTAGTGATTACTGAACATCCCTAACTTTTTAATAATTTTTCTTGCAACTGTAGTTGAATATTCATTCTGTTATACCTGTTCTGATGTGAAACATCTGCCAAGTTGCTTGTTTCTATTGATAAAACCTTATAAATGACCTTTGAAACAAATGTGTCTGTTACTTCATTAAAAAGAAAAAAAGCCAAGAAAGGAACTAAGAAGTGTTAATTCTGTGTGCCAAAAGCATTACTTTTCATTCTAGTAAGGATCAAATATCTAAATTGAAAGGCAAATAAAATATAATTAGCGATGGTGAAAATATCTTGCAGTGGTTAATTACCAATGGATTTGGAAATTATGAAAGGTTAAAGTGAAGCATTTGGATTTAAGATATGCTAGATATATTTGTGTTTTAAAATATTTTTTTCTATACTAATTTCTTTTGTCTGGTGAATTGCACAGCATTTCTCTAGCATGTTTATTTAATCTTTTTTTTAATCTTTTAGGATAATTTTAGACGAAGCTGCTTTGCATCTGTCTGACAAGTGCAACACTGTTATGGTGAACCTCCATAGAGGTAAGGATGTTTTAGATGTGACTAATGAATTGCAGAGCCTAAAGAAACAAAATTACAGGCGTATTCAGCATATATGAAGGTTATTGAAGAAGAGGTCTGAGGAGATAATGTGCAGCAAGTTGTATATGAATGAATAATGCAGTGTTGATGAAAATCTGAGTGCTCTAGTTTGGATTTGTGGATGCAGAGGTATGTCAGAGAACAGCAACTTGCAAGTCCTTAATTTTTCTTGTTACAGTTCCATAATGGGTATTTGAAAAAGCATATTTTTAAAAATCTGGAGTTGGCACAGAAAGAAATCTTCATAGAAAAGACATCTCATTTTATGAGATATATGTTCTAAATAGTTGAACTTGAAAGGTGTTATATGGCACAGAGTTCTAGGTTCTGAAAAGAATGATACCAACTGGTTTGCTCTCATTCATGTAGTAACAACCTTTAAGGACTGAGGAACTTGAATCAATATTTAACAAATGAATTGGAGAAATAATGAAACCCTGTACCCACAAATGTGTGTATTTAGCTTAGGTAAGAGTTCTCTAGTGAAGGACAGAGTAAAGATATGCCTGTTTTCTTTAAACAAGGAAGAAGGGAAATAAGTTACTCGTGGTACTGAAAGATTAGTACAGTGTGAAAATGTCCTCTCTCTCACTTCAACTAAAAAACTGCTAGGATGCTTAGTCACCCAACTTCTATGTGCCTCTACTTCTCTAACTCACACAGATGGGATGAGGATAAATATCTTAAAAGATTACACTGCACACAGATGGTGGCAGTGGGAGTGATATACTGGATTGAAAAGATCTGAGTTCTTGATTTGAGTAGCTGAAACTTGAACTCAGAGTAATCCTTATAAAAGAAGGAAATGCGGAGATATAAAAGGTTTTGACAAAGATCCCTTTTTATGCTCATGCTATTTTTAATGGTTTATTAACCAAAAATACATAGTCAGGATGATGTTTGTTATTAAGTCTTAATTTTTTTTTTTTTTTTACTTACTGTTTTTCAGATTATGTTCGTGTTATGGATATGGGACTGCTGGAACTAACCATTACAGCAGTAAAATCTGATTCTGATGGGGAAAGAGTAAGTATTTAATCACAAATAAAATAAAAAGTAAAATCTTCATGACAGATTGTGATTTGAAAATTACTTTATTATACTTAGAATCAAGGAAGGTTTTTCAGTTTACATGTACTATTTTTTTAAAGTCCTTTTTGACTAGTTAAGTAAGTTAATTTAAAAACAACTGTGTATAGATGCTATTTTTATGGAACTTTAGGTTGATTTGAAGTGTATTCTTACCTTTTTATTGTTGCTATCTAGACTAAACCACGTTTTGAGCTGCACTGTTCCAGTGATGTAATCCATATTCGTACCTGCTCCGATTCATGTGCTTCACTAATGAATCTTATACAGTATATTGCAAGTTACGGTGATTTACATCCACCTGCTAAGACAGAGATTAAACGTGGAGTTAGCAAGCCAAAAATGAAGGTATAAAATGGCAAAATAATATCAACTTAACTTTACGCTTCCTGGTAGTACGTTTTAATTTTGATATCCCCATTCTATTTCCAAAGAATATGAGATTTCCTCCAAAGAAGTTAACAGATTGCATCTAACTTAAAATATATTTGAGAGTAAAATAGTGCCTTTTTTTCTGCTTTGGTCACCACTTAATATTTTAAAATACTTTGTGCTTTTTACCTGTTGTACTTTGTTCTTATCTAAAGAAGGAAGTCCAGGACACATACGAGCTGTCCAAGTACTCTGATGATCTAAATACCCTGAACCATAATGTTCTAACCTACTTTATGAATCATCTAGCTCAGAGTTTCAGCTCACTTGATTATTTATAAAGTTAAGGTGTTACTTCTTRCAGTTTAAGAGCTGTGTATCAAGCCGTTCTAGCAAAATCTTATTCAGCACGATATTGCAGTTGTCTTTAAGATGTAACTATGCATAGTTCCTTTCCTACAGGTAGAGACCTTTAGCCARCCATCTTCCCACGGACCAGTCCTCGCTGAATCAGAGCAACAGATTTTACGGGATTTGATGAGTGATGCAATGGAGGAAATTGAGACTCAACAGACTGCTTCTGCCATTAAGCCAGAGTCTAATGGTAAGAATCCTCTGGAGGCATAAGTATGCATAAAATACAACCTTTCTGGAAGGAAAGTGGGATGGAAAGTTTTGTGTATGTAGAGATGCTGCAACAAGAATGGGAGCGTACCTTTGATGTCTGAAGTCTTCAAACTATCAAACAGCTTCTTGCTTTTAGTAACAGTAACGCAAAAATAATTTAAGGTTCTAGTCAAATAAACATTGCTGAGATACTGAAAACAGCAAGGAGGGAATCTGACTTTGTGGGACACTGTCAAGACCCCAAATTCTCTAGGAGTATGAGTTAGTATGGGTGTAAGTTTATATGGCATACTGCAACGTGAAGGAATCAAAGACCTCTATTCTGTGTATGAAGGCAGTCCAGGAGGATGATACAGTTCCGAGTCACAGAAAGAACTTTTAGCTATGAGGAAATCTTTCAATTAGCAGATAGAACAAGATAATTGATTTTTATCACAGGATTATGGCTTCTGCATCATGGCTAGAGTTAAATACAGATTTAAATCGGCTAAGGATTTTGTACTGCACATAGAGAATTTCACTATTTCCATGATGTGTGGTCCCGCTTTTGATGGTGGAAGGTGAGCAGTCAGTGTAGTACTGTAAGTTATTGATGCTGTGGACTTACTACCAGAATGAGAAACTTGGACAMAAAAATTTTTTTTGTATCTGTGGGGTTTTTTACAAATAGTTTTTCTATACTTTGTCAGTTCATCTCTACTAGTAACTAGTTACGATTATATTGTAATCACTTTCAATTGTACAGTAGATTAATTTTTGAAAATTGTATTTTATTTATAGTAGGAATTGATTAAAGATACAATAAGCAAATTCCCTTGATGTAAAGATTTTTCCACTGAAACATATTTTTTTTCCACCTTCCTTCAACTCCCAGGAGTTTTGGATGACAGATCTCAAACTCAGGAGCCGTCTTGCTCAGATCTCTTCCTGTTTCCAGACGAAAGTGGAAATGTCTCACAAGATCCAAGTCCCACTTATGCTTCATTCACTCATCACCTGATAAATGAGGCCATGGGAGATGTTCCCACAGAAAGTGATGATTTCTGCATTCTTTTTGCACCCAAAGTTGCTGTTGCTGTAAGAAGCTTTGAGAATTACTAAAAAAATCCATATATAAACTGAATTAGAGAAAAGCCTATGTAAGACCTGGACAAATTAGCCTTCATAGCTTTTTGTGATTGCTTAGTGATATTTTTATCAGTGGCGGAGTAGCAGAAAAATAATCTTTCTGTTTGAAAGGACTTCATGCATTGTTACTGTTAGGAATGAATGCAAGTATTTTCAAATATATATGGTTTTTCTGTATCTCAGCAGTATGTAATTGTTCTCGGATCTGAATATTACATTAAACTATATTGGCAGTTTTCCTACGTTTTAGTCACGTTTTATCATTGCCATTTTGACTTACAATAATGGCATAGTTAGAAAAAAAAAATGTTTTAAGCAAAATACGGTATTTATGAAAATAGCAGCTTTGCACATCTTCTAATCTTGTATTCATTTCTCTCATAGTCTAAGCTTTCAATGTTTTTATGGGCCTAAGATCCTTGCCAAACCTCAGAGAAAAGCTTTGTGTGTCACTTTACAGCACTGTCTGTCCACTGCATTAAAAGATTTAGGAGACTAGACTCAAACTCTTCGAAAACAGCTTGTGTTCATGTTTTTCATAGTATCTCTGGTTGTATTCTTCTTAATAGACAGAAGTAGTTCTGGATCCCTGATTAGAAGCTGTATTTGCCCAGTTATCTTTGAGCTTGTTTATTTCCAAAAGAGGAAGCCTGGGCTTATGGTAGCCTGGGCTCTTCCATGGGTTTTTTTGTTTTCAACTCTTGTTTTGTTTACAGTTTGGATGAGGAATTTTTTTTTAACTACTTCTCAGCTTCTAGTTTATTTTTTTGTGCTTTTGTCTTTAAGTTACTTTATAAGAATCATGCCTAAACCAAGCCCGTGTTGTATAAGCTTTAGAACACAGTACAGAATAGTTTCTTTTCTTTTCATAGGAAAGAATCAGACATCTCAATAAAGAAGGCAGATTTCACCTTCTCAATGCTATATACTTTTTTTTTAATTAGGAAAAAGAGGAAGAGCCAGTAATAAAAATAATGGTTGATGATGCAATTATCATAAAGGAAAATCATTTCAGCCAACCTATGAAAAAAACAGATACAAGCAAAGCTCCCCTTCATTTTCCTGTTCCTCTGGTACGCTATGTTGTAAAGGAAATCTCTCTTATTTGGCATCTTTATGGTGGAAGGGATTTTGGGACTGCACCACCAACATCTCCAGCTAAAAGTTTCATGTAAGTGTTTAATATAATTCTGTAGATTAGAACATTTAAAAATACTTAATTTTCCTTTGATTTGAGGTTAATTTCACTATTCAATCTCAAGTCTCCCTCACTTGCTTCTTCACTCCCTCCTCACAAGGAATCAATCATAGAATGGTTTGGGTTGGAAGGGACCTTTTAAAGATCATCTAGAATCTTCTTATTCAGTTTAGCTCCACACACCAGAGTGTATTTTTCCTGTGTCTTAACCTGGACAAACTGGGTTTGGTTTTGGTGGGTTTTTGGGGATGGAGGGATGGGTTTGCTTTTAGGGGTTATATTAGAAGTTAAATTTTCCTAAAGTGATTGGGGCTTAAGGAGCATAAGAGACTATCGCTGTGGTAGCTGGAGTCTGGTTTTCAGGATGTCATGTAAGCCAAAGAGTAATTAATATTATCACAGCCAAAATGAAGGAAGAGTTTTATAAATGTTAATTTGGTGGGAAGCATACACCTAGCGTTCTGCTTAAGTATGCATTACTTGAACAATAAAAAGGAAGTATTTGGTTAACAGTAACACAACTTCCAGTATTTTCTTGGTATTTTTTAATATTTTTCTCTTGTAACTATTAACATACTAATAAGTTATATCCATTGAAACATACACACTTTTAGTGTTAGATTAACAGTGAGATAGCTTTAAGTTTAATCTGCAAAATGGTATTTTTCTTTTTTATTTCTCCAGAAGTCCCCATAGTTCTCCTTCTCATACACCAACGAGGCATGGACGGAGTACAGCATGTGGGGGAAGAGGAAGAAACCCAGACTTCCTAATGGAAATACAGTTAAGCAAGGTGAATGACAGAAACAGCTTCAGCCATGACTGTCTCTGTGTGACTATCTTTACGTGTTATATCTGTTTGATAACAGCTTTCCATTAGAATTCAATATGATTTCTTCCATTAGTATCTACATCTAATCAATCACTTTGAAGGTGATGAATTTAGAATTTGTCTAACAAAAATGTGTTTGTTCTTCTAGCACAATATTGTTTACGTGCTGAATAAACATTTTTCTAAAGATGAAGGATATTTATTACAATATTCTTAAAGTTTTTGTTTATTATAACCACGTTTTACAACTGCTGTTCTGTTTTTCTGTCTTCAGTTCTACTCTGAATTGATACAGCTATTATGAAAGTAAATGTTCTAGCAAAATAACCGGGATGTAGATCTTTTGAGACACTTAGTGGATCGGTTGATGATAACTGGATATTAAATAATGTCCAGTTATATCACAATATCGTTCCTGTATTTCTCCTAACATATTTGGCACCCTTCAGGCATGAGTATATTACTGTTGTTTTTAAGCCTGTGCTTAGTTCTAACATAGAATCATAGAATCATTAAGGTTGGAAAAGACCTCTAAGATCATCAAGATAGAAACTAGATGCTTGATTCTGGCGCTGTGAAGAATATTGGCAAGGAGTTAACCAAATTTCATGTTAAATGGATCAATAACAAAACCTTTTTAAAATAAGGTTTTCTCAAATATTTTGGTAAACATGAAAGGTAMTACATAAAACTAAATGCCTCTTACAGTCTACGTGCATTTCTAGAGCTTAAAATTCATCCCATTAGCACTTCAAACTTGCCAGAAATGTTTGATACTTATTTTAGCCTTTTCTAGAAAAACCGTGACATTGCTATACTTCTACATATGAAGTTTTCCACGTGGAATATTAAATGCTTCCTTTTTTCCTCTCTTTTTTTTTTTTTTTTTTTAATTGCAATATCTCTTAATTTGCAGGTATTTAATGAGTTGGTGTTAGTACTGAGGCATAAAGTCTTTTTTTTCCCCCTACTTGTATCCCTAACTTGGTACAAAGCTTAATAATAATAATAATGTTTAAACAAGAAATTAAGGAGACAAGTGTCAAAAACGTGAAGTTTCTGAGCAGTGTTTATGATAAACATCTATTTTTCTCTTCAACACTTAAAATGTTCATTATCGCATTTATCTTGAGTACAGGGCACTTAAATACAGCGTTTCTTAACATCTCAGTATGTGGCCAGTAGAGGCCACTGTTCTGCTTGCTATGTGTGCTCTGCTTCATTACATTGCAGGCAAGGGGGATTATTGAGACAGGGAATGATTTGTAGGTAACCACAGGTCTTTGACTGAAAATGAGAACTACATCAAGAGATGAGGAAAAGGAGAGAATTCAGAATTCTTTAGAATTTAAGAAAGGTAATGGATTACAATTTATATGGACTAAAGAAAAAGGAAACTGAGACTGGAAGAAGCTACTTGAGAAGTCTGTTGGTAGGGAAGAAACCTTACTTTCCTAAGTGTAGAAGGTGCAGGATTCACAAACTGCAAGATTGCCTGGTACAGGCTTCAACATGATGTAAGAAAGATGTCAGGATTAAGAGGAAAAAGCAGAGTCGGTATTAAAATGAAAAGCAAAACTTGTTCTTTGTCTTACACTAACTCTGTTTTGGCTCAAATTTGCATCCTAAAATATGAACATGTACACAACTAGGAATTGCAAGATTTCTACTGCCAGATGCGCAAAAATCTGAATAGTTTTCTGAAATCCTAATATTATTCCTGAAAATATAAAATAGTAGACAGCTTTTCAAGTTCTT
>JAYKAV010001178.1:0-12679 GCA_035582835.1 Phoebastria nigripes | reverse complement strand
CCAAACCAAAACCAATACTAATTGTGTTGATGTACACGAAGTCTATAAAGCTTTCTGGATTTAAGCCTAAAGTAATCTTGGATTAAAGTGTTAATACATTTATGTTCCTTAATGTAAAATACATAATGAAAATACACTTTTACCACCTAATTTTGCAAAAATTGTACCACCTAATTTTGCAAAAATTGTAGATGTGTCTAAGCTTGAACATATATAGTAAAAAAACCCGGTGTTACTCACATGAGGGGATTATGTGTGTGTGTTTGTAAGGAAAACATACCATTGATCAAATGTTTCAGTTTATATCTTGAGCATTTTGTGCAGATTAGAGGATGCCTTTGAAGGAATGGCAGTTGGGGAGGGTGGGGGGGGGGCAATTGGGTGCGGAAACCCTACCAAAACCTACAACATTCATTCTTTCATTATGGAACTTAATGTATAGTTACAGCTGCACCCATTCCAGAAGTTGTTGGACTAAACCTTAATCTGCTGTAAATGAATATTATTTGTGGAATTAAAATTCTTTTATTTCAATTATGTCACCCTGTTAGTAGTTTAAAGTTGTGATCGGATGCTATAAGACTTCTTATATATTTTGCATTTGCTCCTGATCTTCAGGCAGCTGCGGAAACTGCRTATGACATGGTATCACCAGGGCCTACTTTTATTGAAGCAAAAAAGATCAAACGATTCCCTCGCCATCGTTTAGCTCATCAGCCAGTAGACCTACGGGAAGGTGTAGCCAAAGCATACAGTGTAGTAAAAGAGGTGAGTGCAAAAGCAATTGTCCTTAACCAAACTTAAGAATTATTTCCTAAGACATCAAATAAAATATCAGATGTTAGTTTAAGCTGATCAAATGAAGAAGGGGATTTAAGTTTTGAACAAGACTGTCTTCATCAGTAATCTTAAACCAACAGAAATGTTGCATGGAAAAATCAGAGAAGTAGAAATAAACTAAGATGTTACACAGATAAGCATGAATAGGACTTTAGTGTTCTACAGTTGTGAGGGTTTACAGTTATTCTGAGACATGTAAACCTGATTTCCCACCCTGCGTCATCCATCTTTCCCTTCCTGTCCCTCCCTCCCCCAGTTACTGTTAATTCTGAGGTTGTTAGAGTTTAAGCATAATGCTAGATTTAAAACAAGTGAACGCTCTCTTTACCACGACAGAGTATTAAAAATTAGAATGCTGACCTGTTTTTATTTGTACTTTTTGTATTGTACTTTCAGTTAATTGCACCTGATATCATGTCTAGGAAGTTAGGTCTCGGCTGGGGAGTTTTCAGTGAATTCTGTCATTTTTGAATAGCTCACAGTACCCCACAGCTTCTTCCCTTATGCACAAGAAGTGCCATCAGAAGTTACATGAAATATTTTCATCTGTAAGTTCATAGTAGTGTTATTTTAAGCCTCATTAGAAGAACTGAATCGTATTTGTATCAGTATAGTTGTATTACAGTTATAATACAAACCACAAAGAAGATAAATGCTGAGCAGTTTAAGTTTCCCTTAAAATTAGGAGAGGTTGCTTTTTCTTTTTCAGTGTAACTAATTTCTGTTAATTTCTTGAAGGGGATTACGGACACAGCCCAAACCATCTATGAGACTGCTGCTCGTGAGCATGAAAACAGAGGAGTAACTGGAGCAGTAGGAGGAGTCCTCCGCCAAATTCCACCAACTGTGGTGAAACCTTTCATTGTTGCAACAGAGGCAACCTCAAATGTTCTAGGTGGAATGAGAAACCAGATCAGGCCAGATGTGCGTCAGGAAGAGTCTCAGAAGTGGCGTCTCGGGGAGGATTGAGATTATAAATCTGGCTCAGCAGGCAGGTAGCAAGGCTGGAAATGCAGAAGATTGTCCTGTTGGCAGCTTTAGATGGAGCTCACTTTGTTTTGTCATGCTCATCTCAGGAACAAATGAGGTTTTCAACTATTATTAGCAAAACATCCAACCAAAAATATTTATGAAGTGAAAAGCAAATTGGTACTTGCTTATGCTGTGTGTTACCAATACATTTGGTAGATAGTGCCAAACATAGCGAAGCATGCGCTGTCAACTCGGAGACATGCTTGCTCTGTTCTGTTTACCATATTTTTCTTGGTAGATTTAACATCTGAAGCAGTAGCCTGTATGGTGAAACTAAGTATACTTTAAAGATGTTTTCTGAGCATAGTCAAAGACCTGTCTTCAATAAAGGGCTCTGCAGGTGCTCTTCACAGACTAAAGGATAAAAGCTTTCATTTTGGACATGAGACACAAAGGCTATGTAATATGGAAGCAGATAAGATAATATTGTTTAGTGGTCATAAGCATCGCTTTTAGCGTGGCACTTACAGCAAGGGCAAGCTTGATAACCATTCAGAATTTAGATTCAGTGTTGATACGCCTATGAACAGGATTTGTTCCTAAATATTAAATACCTACTTTTGTGGGTCTTTGAAGAACCTGAATGTTGCAGAAATGTTCTGTTGTGTTGCACTTTAAAGGATATGGCCTGTATATTGTGCTTTTTTTATAGTGTGAATAAAATGTAATGTGCATTATCCTTCATGTGGTTTAGAAGCTTACAGAAATTACTGAAAAGAGCATCATTTGATGATGATCCTACAGAAAAGTGTCTTAAACTTGTTTAAACTACTCATTATATGTAAAAACACTTTTGTCTTCTGTTACACTAATTACAATGCTAAAAATAACTATTCTTCGGGAAAACAGCAGTTAAATATTATTGTGACCAACAGTTCTTTGTAAGAATAAGAAATCCTAAGTAAAGTAAAAACAAACTATTTCAAAATTTCATAGTTAAAGTTCTATAGAGACTTCATTTTAATAATCTGCTTTTATTTAAAGTTCATATTGTTGCAAAGTTGCTGCTCTCAAAGATATTTTTAATTTAAATTGTGCATCATCAGTTATTTGACAATGAGTATTTGGGGTTATTTAATTTGAACTGGGGATGGGTGAGAAGATTTTAAAAAAAAAAAAAAGCTTCAAAAATCGAAGTTGGTACTGACATTATTTACAATTTAATAGGTGATCAGGGTCTCCACAGAGCTTTATTAAGCAACTGACATTGCGTCATTTCTGGGCAGTTAAAAGACTCAGCACTAGCCATGCAGGAATAAACTACTTTTCCTTGTATTAGCAAAAACTGAAGGATAAAAAGTAAAGACTATTCTGAATAGAAAAATACTCATTTTGATTTTCAGCAACTTAACACTTTGGTTGACTAGCCAGAATGTAAGTTCGTCATAGTCCTGGGCTTGTCGTAAGTGGAAATCCTGCAAATATGCTATGTGGAAAGTATCCACTGAAAGAGGGACATCAGATGCGTTTGATCAGGCTTCAGTCTGTAAGGGTGACAAGGAAGTAGTTTCCATCTCTTTTTTTAATACCTGCCACTAGCAAAAACTTCACTGATGGGCCTTACAGGACAAGTGGGAGTGTATGAACGAAAAAAGTTACTGCTTGTTCATCTTGATATTATACTGGCTATTCCTGAACACCAAAGAATCTGGCTGGATGGTAAATGATTTGAAAATGTCCCCTCCGCTGGGAAGACTTCTGCAGTCTGCTTTATTATTTTTCATGAAACAAAACTTCAGTTACAGACAAATTCTTGCATTGGGTGACAGGTGATATTACAAAGTTTTGTTTTCATTCACTGGAATATTCTAAGTTGTGGTACACTTTGAAGGCCTGGTTATTTCAGTTAAACGACTTGCTGTAACCAGAAGGAGATGCTTTTGAGAGGACAAATACCTGCAGATTTAATGACATGAAATACTTTCTGATGTAAAAATACTTGATGCAGTTCGTACTTCTGTCCAGTAATTAGAGAGCTCCGCGTTAGTGAGAGCTGAAAGCTTGAGCATTTTGCACAGGAATGAGTTCCATGTTTGCAATTTGGCACCTCCTGAATGCCTTCTCAAGAAGTGGCGATGAGTCAATGCAAGTAAGTAGCAATGCATCATTTTCATTTGCAGTTACCATACTATGTAATTTTGGCTGGTCCAGTTCGTCCAGTTAATTGGAGTATACTGTAATACTATAAATCTACATATTTTCTTCCTTTTTGACATTACTGAAAAGGAGCAGTGGCATTTCAGTGTTCATTTCATTTTCAATCCTGTCATGAACTGATTGTACTGCAATGCAATTAGAATATATTTTTATATGGCGGCATGCTGTCAAGGTAAAACATTTTTATAGAGTGTCTGTCATTGTCAGCAATATAGATTGTACAAATTTATTAAACTTCACTTTTCACTATGTAAACCCTTGCATTTACTGCTTGCACTTTATTGAGCTTTTTCAGTGAAATTGATTTAAATTTTTTTCCAACATGTTATTTTTACAAGCAGTTTCTTAATTTTTGGATGTGTATTCTGCATTGTTTTTCAGTTGTAACATGATCTTGCAGTGTTTGAAATGTTAAACCCAAACAAACAAACCCGAACAAACACCACAAAACTTGCCAAACTAGTCTTTGCATTAGGACCTTGTTTTCAAAATGTGTCTTGTATGGAGTGGCTTGTGTTTTAAATCAAAAAGTATATATCGTGTATGAGAAGGGATGCATCAAATGCTCTGCTCAATACTGTAAGAGTTTTCAGGCACTTAAAAAAAATACACAAAATGAGATTTTACTCTGGACATATTTCCTCGAAATGGAAGCCTATGGATACAAGACTGTATTTTCTCTTAGCACAAGGAGATCTGCAAAAACCTTGTTGTACTTGAATTTTCCACTGAAATCAGTTGGCTATAGATACTATCACTTTTCATATTTGTAGTGGTTGTAAACTGGCACAGTCCATGTTTTAATGTTCAAATTCTCTAATGTTGAACTGACTAACACTACTACTGCTACTACTATTACTTAGTCTGGTACTGTCCTGATAGACAGAACTGTCATCCTGGGTTTTCTTAAGCATCCTGGCACTTCAAATAACACAATGATGAGTGCCTGGGAAGTACCTGAAAAAAGACTGCCATCTTTTGAAAAAACAAAACAAAACCCATGCTTTGTAAGAATCTTAGCAGTGACTGAGAGCAACAAATCATCACATCCATGCAAAGGCAGCTTCCATTTTCTTTCCAGTATCAGTTCACAGTTCCTAAATACCACAGCTTTTTAGCAATGCAGTGTATCCTATGCGTACTTGCCTAATGATGAGCATTAGGTCAGTCGCCAGTGAGTTCATATTTTCTTAAGGGATGTGTCTGTTTTTATTTTGTCATTAAGTGGTTGATATTGTGAACGTCCATTGCTTGCTTTCATTTACAGTTGCCTAATTGAGTTGCCAAGAAAGGTTTCTTAATAAACCAAAAAGCTGTTAAATGGTTATGAACAAGACACTTACTGAACATGATCCATAGACCTGCAAATGTGATACTGATTTTACTTTAAATATTGAAATGTATGCATTTTGTAAAACAGTGAAATCTAAGAATTTGTTTAGAGTAGTTAAATACTTCTAAATCTTTTAAATATCCTAAATCTCACAGTAATATAAGCATTGTCAGAAAAGGTGTGGGTATTTATGTCAGTTTGGATCCCTAGTGTGCATAGTTCTTTCAGTCTCCAGGCCTCATGATTTAAGCTTCTGACAACTGTTTTAAGTTGCTCTACATGCTGAATCTTGTTTACAATTTAAAAATTAGATACTACAAATCAAGTACATAAATACAAATCATGCATTTGTACTGGATTTCTTAATAGTAAGGTAGCTCAGACAGAAACACAGCTATTTGTGTATATGTTTGTGTATATTTTTTACATTTTTGCATTTATAGTAGTTTTGTGGTATTGTCTGTATATAGTTTGCTAGTGTAAAGAATATAATCTCATGAAATAGAAACCACTGTTGAAGGGAATTGACTATTTCAACTTGAGTTATTTTGCTTAAAGTTCTTGTCCCCTCAGTATGTCTTTGAGAATTATTTTTGACCGTTATTTATATGGCACCAAAAGTGTATATTTTAGCTTATTAAAATGCTGAAAGGCCTGAGTGCAAATAGGTTGTCCTGTTAAATATGTTGAATGGAAAAAACACAAATTTGTAACAATACATAAATAAATATCTTAATTTGTTCCTTGAGCTGGTTTTCTCATAACTATGAATATAACTAATATAGAAAACAGTCTCCCAAAATAACAGAAGTTAACCATAGAAGCTTTTTACCTACCTGGCTATACAGCTGTACCTCAAAAATTAAGGTATTATTTTCCCCCATATATGGGGAAAAAAAAGCTTTCAAATTGCACGGAGGTCAAAAGCTAGGAAATAAATTAACCTTGCTGATACAACTTTAACCCACCTCTGTTGTGCATCAACAAAGCACTCTTTAACTTTATGATCACATACTGTGTCTCTCCCATAGGCCCACTGCCATGTATAGTTACTGAGTATGTATTTCTTACCTCCACATTCAGTGGAGATTTTAAAGCTTTATTAGCTTCCAAACCCTGTGGAGAATGCAAAATAATTCCTTTTAGGATGCTTGTATGATGCCCACTTCACAGGCATTTAGTTAGAAGCATCTGAAAATGGATCTTAGAAGGCTGAGTACTGACTGTGTAGTATTAAATACTGGTGGCAGTGCTAGATCCCTGAATGATGAGAGACATGACAGGTGTAAGTAATTTTCTGCTGTGTTTTGTAATGCTCTTATAGCTTGGGGGGGGGGGGGGGGGAAGTGCCTGGATAACTATTCTGTCTAACAGTAACCCTTCATTTAAGAAAGAAGCTGACTCCCACCCTATGCAGCTCCTCCTCCCCCTTTTTTTAAGGAAGACCTCGTGTGAAATAAGTTCCAACTTCAGTATTTTTATTTAAAAGCCCTTAATTTTTTTTCTTTATTTAAGGAAGTTCTGTATAAGCAGAATGAGAGAGAGCAAGAGGGTTTGGGGGGGTTTTTGCAAGCAAGGTGGACAAGTTTCTTCTCAGCTTTTTCTAAACACTGCTCATAAAAGTGATCAAGGATATTTGAAAAAATGCTGTGCTGAGCAGAAGTATGGACCACAGAGGATAAATAGGGAACAGCTTGGAATTAGTCCTTGATCATCCCAGGTAAGTATGAAAAATTAGAGGAATTTATTTCACTTGTACCCAATGCTTTCTTTCGTAGATCAAAAGTGATAAAGTTGCAAACTGCTTTGATTTGCAGTCTGTGCTTCCCTGGATTTTTGAGACTCATCTGTCACTTTTAATAAAACAATTATTTAAAAACTACTAGCAAGTGTTTGTGGTTCTCTGAATTTAAGTCTGCCATAATTCTAGCTTGTATCCACAAAACTTGTATCTGCATGGCCAGAATACCAGGCTTCATTTTGCTCAGATGAGCCCTAGGGAGATAATACAGGATGGCACAAGCTGGGATCACAACCCAAGGAAAGTGTCAAAGATCCGTTTCTCTTCGCGATACCGAGGTGTACCAAGGATATTCCTGATGTCTCCAGGTTAGTCCCAAGAGCAAAGGAGACTGAGACTCCACAGCCTATGACACTCCAACTAACTGAGAAGCTACAAGTAYGACACACCCACCTGGAACAACATTAGCTGGCGTCCTTGAACTGCATTCCTGATTGAGGATGACCCAGGCTGAAGTGTTCCTTTTTCTTCTCTTCTTTTTCCTTCTTTCCTATTACTGATTCTTGTTAATAACCTTTCAAATGTGATATTGAGTGATGTKTTTTTCTGCCAATTCGTATTTCTAGCAAATAGGGTTTTAAGCCATCTGATATCATAGATGATAAAAGACTGCATAAAACTGCCTTTTTGTGGCAGATAAAATAACTTTCAAACCTCAGTTTGTTCTGAAGTGGAGTATTAGATGAAAGCAGAATTTACTGAAGGGCAACAGTGAAGTATTTACGGCCCCACAGGCAAGGAAACAGTTCAAGCTCCTTAGATGTTTGTCATGAGGATTTGTGAGATGGTTATATGTAGTGTAATTCTGTTCTCAGGCTCTCATTTGTGTATCTAATTATTTGCTCTATAGTTGATTTCATTCTGTACTAGGAGCGAGAGYGTCAAATTTGGCTCTTGCAGGCCAAGAGTGGAAGCCTCCAGGGGTGAGAAGAGGTATGTACCTCTATAAGCAGGAGGAAAAGTTACTTCAGTTTTGGGGGTAGGGACTACCTGTGCCTTAGCACAGAACTCAACAAAATGGGACTTTTATTGTAGCTCACGGGCACAAACATAAACTGAGTAGCAGTACTTAGCAGCTCTCGGCTGTCTCAGTAAGAAAGCTTTAACTTTCACCTTTAGACTTTAACACTTGGCAGTTGTTTGGTACTGAAGATTTGCTGGTGGCTCCAACAAGTCCATGAATCTCACAGCACTTCTCTCCTTTCTGCCTTTCATCTCTTCTGTCTGTTCAGTTTGAAAATGCTTCCTACTGTGTGTACAACACAGCCTGAGGGAGGCTTACGGCTCTTTGTAAGTGAAAGGAATTGTGAGTTTGAGGGCGTTTGACCGTACCACGCTGTTCATTGAAACACTGGCAGTTCTTGGCCAAATGGCATGTCAAGAGACTGGAAAAGGTGCAGGCATGGTGTGCTGAACCGTAGAAGAAGGAACACTGCGGGGTGTGCTGTGAGGGTGTTTATAAGACCATGGCATGGGTATTGCTAGATGCRTGTTTTGCTATGACCAGTATTGTACAGATCTGGATCCATTGCAGCTGATGGAAAGCCAGATAGCATGTGGACCTGGCAGTGATCRATAGATAGATACACGTGGGTATATGCGTGTGACAGACGTGTGCGCAAACGCTTGGCACTGTGGCTGGAAAGGTAATAGAAAAGCAGAGTATGACATGAGAGGATGGAAATAGTAGTGTTCAACTGTATAAATGGGTTCTTTATACAGATACAAGTTTTTAGGAAATGCAATTCCTGGTATCATTTATCTCTTTATTAATGTTTAACAGATCTGAAATGTTTCTTGGAATTATTCAATAAAATGAAATGCTTCACTGTCATTATGGCCTGTCCCTGTGTACTCAGTGCCAGAAGTGTCTTTTAGAGCACTAAAGGTATTTGTTTTGAACATGAGGCTTTCAGTGATGCTCTTGAGTTGTGTTTTCTCTTGGCCTTGCAGAGCTGTTTAGTACCTTGTTGTAATGGTGTTTGCTCTTTTTGTGCTTTTCCATGTCACTTCTGCCTCTGAGTGCTTACTTTCCTCAGAAGAGTCAACAGGCCAAACTCAGCAGATGTAGATGAGGGGGGAGCAATTATACCAGTTCCATTGGAGGCAAACCCTCTTACTTGATAGCTGAATTTCCTTTACACCAGCCAAAAGTATTGTCCCTGGGCACAGCTTTCTATTTTTACTGTTCTTCTTTCTGAAGAGCTGTAACTTAATACCATGTAGCCCCTTTTTCCTTTTCCCAACCAGAGGTGATGCCCCTCCAGGTAAATTTGTTAATACAGTGGAGTTCGACAATTYGTTCAAAAAGAAAAATGACCTCCAAGTTTGAGAAGATCCGCTGACATGGGATTGTAAACTGGGCCCTGTCTCTTTGCAATATCCCATCAACACTGCAGAAATGACAGGAGGCAATTACAAAGGAGCGCGTTCCACTACATTAACTATTAATGCCTCTATATCGTTGCCCTAATCCTCTCATATCATTTAATGCAAAGATCCACACTGACGTTGGGAGGTTTTCAAATGCAATTTTCATCATAACTATCTTTCCTTGTTGTCCTCGGTCTGAATTTTTAGTGATGCTGCTTCCCATGAAGCCCCAAGAATAGTTTTTATCAGATATTTGTGAAGATGCAGAAAAGGCCAGTAAGGATGGTGAATAAAGATGAGCAGTATTTTCACTTCTCCACCCCTGAGCTTTGCTGGTAAGTGCTCTTGTGTCTGAATTACATGATCAATACTGCTACCCCAAGGGCAATCACTTGAATTTAAACTTGCCATACAAACAGAAGAAAGAAAAAGTAGATTTTTCAGATTAACATTGAAGATTTGAAAAATGTTTGGGTTTGTTTTTTTTTTCACTACACGTTTTAGAAGTAGCTATCCAAACAGGTCCACTGGACCCCTCTTTCTGTTGCTGAGTAATAGCTCTTAGTATGTGTTGCTTTCGCAAAACTCATCTCTGCAGCGAAGTTAATATAGGGAAAGGACAGTGAAGTGAGTTCATCTGCCCAAACAGACTGCAGAGCTGAGGAGCAAAGCTATGTGTGTAAGCATCCAGCCCTCCTGAGGCAGGATGGAGAGGTTTGTTTCCAAAACACAGACAGTGTCTTTCTCTGTTGGTAGGAAAATGGGGCCTTTCTGAGCTTCCCCTGTGTTTCAGGGAACCAGCCCTGACTGCTCCCTGCAGCGGGTCCTGGGCCAGGGCCATCAGGTGCAGGGACTGACGGGCACATGGCTTCCTTCCTATCTGTAACATACTAGTATCAACCCCTTTCCTTTTCTAAGGAGATACTGTTTCAGCCAATTTGTGATGTGAGTCAGGGAAGGTCTAAACTGTCAGAGAAAGCTAAGCAAAACAGCAGCTCAGTACACCTTGTTTTTACTGTAAAATCCCAACTGAAGCAACATTTTCTCCTGGTTTTGTCCTCTTCTCATTTTAAAAAATATAAAATCTGTTCTCCTCCTGCATTTTGTATGACTGCTGTATTGCATAGGAAAAATAAACACCCTGGGCTTAGCCTGCTGCAACATGCTGTGATGCTGGGGCTCTGATTTTGCACAGCGGTCCATGGGAGGCAGGTGGCAGGCTGCTCGTACCTTCTCCTGTGTTCTCACCTGCTGAAAAAAACTCTAGAAGCATATAGCAGAACTRAAAAAATGAAACTGTGTCCCTGCCTATTTAGAGCAAGGGTAAAGTGAGAGTTTGAGGAGAACTGAAAGAGRAGACTCCTTCAAATTCTTTACCGTTTGAAAATTGAAGGACCTGCTTAGAATAAGGCAAAGAACTGGGAGCGTTTTGACAGAGTTTTGGTAGTCTCCAGGGGAACTTCCACATGACTGAGTCTGTCTGCTTTGCTGAAAGCTGTTTCCTTCTTCAGATCACTTTTCTGTTTAAGATCAAGTCCACTGTGTTATGTTTGAAGCAGCAAGAATTTACGTTCCTCAGGCATTTCAAAATCCTGAATTTCTCTACAAAGTGTTTCCAGAAATATCAGCTGTCACTATAATGCAAAAACGTTTGAAATGTATTTTCAGAATAGCTCTTGTTTACATAAAAACTGGCAACTAATATTGTCTTCTATAAATCAAACTTCATCCCATGTATCACGTGTGGGATAGAAACTGTGTAGGGGAAAGCACATAAGCTCTACTGGCTCAGGACACAGAAGGTGCTGGATAATCACCATTGAGATCTGTGGTTGATGCTAAGGGCAATTTTAGGTGTTATCATATGTACTTCTAGCTGGGCAAATTTACATCCTTACATGGATTGTAATTGTGACTATGATAGTAATATTCCAGGAAGTCAAGGTATATGTGAAAAAGCAATAGACGTTGCACTTTCTGCAACAATTAAAGGAAATGTTTTATAAGGCTTAGCAATAATTTCCCCAAATTTTCTCATTTTCAGAGGGGTTCATTTTCTAGTTGTTCACAGTGAAAGTGCTGGGGTTAAGCCTTCAGAAGAAACCAATCATACTGGCAGGAAATGCTAACAAGAAAGTGGCTGCTACAGAAGAAAATTAAGTGTCTTAGTATTAGCCATAGTCACTGACAGAGACCAGGGAAAGTCACAGCAAATTAAGTAGTGCTGTTTTCCAAGCCATCCACAACTGAAGTGATGCATCTTAGTATAACCAAGGTGTCCTGGTTCCAGCTGGGACAGAGTTAACTTTCTTCCCAGTAGCTGGGGAGGGTGTGCTGTGTTTTGGGTTTGGTATAATAGGAGCGTTGATGGCCCATTGATGTTTTGGGTGGTGCTGGGTGGTGCTTGCACCGGGCACTTTTYGGCCTCCCATGCCCTGCCAGGTGCAKGGGAAGCTGGCGGGGGGAGCATAGCCGGGGTGGTTGACCCAGCTGGCCAATGGGGTATTCCGTACCACGCGACGTCATGCTCAGTATAAACACTAAGGGTGTGGGGGGGCTCTGGGTGCTGGGACGGGCTCTCGTATTGGGAGCATTGGTTTCGGCAGGTGGTGAGCAATTGCATTGYGCATCGCCTGCTTTRTATATTATTGTTGTTGTTATCACTGTTATTATTACTGTTCTACTTTGTTTTATTTCAATTATTAAACTGTTTTTATCTCAACCCGCGAGTTTTCCTACTCGTGCCCTCCCGATTCTCTCCCCCATCCCACCGGAGTGGGGGGATGAGCGAGCGGCTGCGTGGTGTTTAGGTGCTGCCAGGGTTAAACCACAACAGTCCTTTTTGGCGCCCAACGTGGGGCTCAAAGGATTTGAGATAACAACAGATTAACTAAAGCATATTAAGGAATTTGTATCTGTTAACAGTTGTTGGTCACCATATTAGTTTATCTGACCTGCATCATGTTCTTGTTTTTGCTCTACATGTTAAAGATTGGTGTTGGTTTCTGTGGTCTGCTGTGCTCTGCAGTGATTAGCGATGTTTTGCCGTGGAGATTTGTTAATAAAACACTGGCATTGGGCATTATTTGGTATCTGGGTGTTGTACTGAAGCCATTACTGTACTTTGGGTACCACCTCTTGGA
>JAYKAV010001166.1:0-12303 GCA_035582835.1 Phoebastria nigripes | reverse complement strand
TGTGGCAGGATGCCCAGGAAGAAGGCAGGGTTGTCTGCAAGTCCCTGGAGGAACGAGTGCCGAGGACTACATCAGTGGACACGGGAAGAGCTACAGATGTCATCTATCTGGACCTCTGTAAGGCCTTTGACACGGTCCCCCACAACATCCTTCTCTCTAAACTGGAGAGATACGGATTTGAYGGATGGACTGTCCGGTGGATGTGGAATTGGTTGGACGGTCACATCCAGAGARTAGTGGTCAATGGCTCAAKGTCCAGATGGAGATCAGTGACGAGTGGCGTCCCGCAGGGGTCCGTATTGGGACCGGTACTGTTTAATATCTTCATCAATGACATAGTGGGATCGAGTGCACCCTCAGCAAGTTTGCAGATGACACCAAGCTGAGTGGTGCGGTCCCTTGGAGGAGGACGTTGTCATCGATGCACTTAGGAGCTTCCTGCGATGCTTATGTCCAGCCTTTAAAGAAGCTGTTAAAGCAGGGTAATGTTCACCATTTTATTACTAACAATGAAGCAAAATCCTCTGTCATGGAGTGTCTTAATGGGATGCTAAAAACCAAGGTGTGGAGCTATTTTACAGCCCACAACACCTTTTGCTACGTTGATGTGCTGCGAGAGCTTATAAAGAGCTTGTCGTGGTTTAACACCAGCCAGCAACTAAGCACCACMCAGCCGCTCGCTCACTCCCCCCACAGCGGGATGGGGGAAGAGAACTGGAAGGGTAAAAGTGAGAAAACCCGTGGGTTGAGATAAGAACAGTTTAATAATTGAAATAAAATATAATAATAACAGTAATAAATTGTAATAAAAAGGAAAATAACAGAGGGATATAAAACCTAAGAAAGACAAGTGATGCAAATGAAAACAATTGCTCACCACCAACTGAGCGATGCGCAGCCAGTCCCCGAGCAGCAGCCCCCCTGCCAACCTCCCCCCTAGTTTTATTGCTGAGCATGACGCCATATGGTGTGGAATATCCCTTTGGTCAGTTGGGGTCAGCTGTCCTGGCTGTGTCCCCTCCCAGCTTCTTGTGCACCCCCAGCCTCCCCGCTGGTGGGGCGGTGTGAGAAGCAGAAAAGGACTTGATGCTGTGTAAGCGCTGCTCAGCAGTAACGAAAACATCCCTGTGTTATCAACRCTGTTTCCAGCACAAAGCCAAAACATAGCCCCATACTGGCTACTACGAAGAAAATTAACTCTATCCCAGCCAACACCAGGACAGAGCTGTAACCAGAGCTTCCCCAGAGCTGTGAGAGCCAGGCCTGTGGATGTGAACCCCTCCTCCTCACCCTCCACACTGTCGGCCCCCACCTCCTCGTAATCCTTCTCCAGGGCGGCCACRTCCACCCTGGCCTCTGAGAACTCCCCCTCCTCCATGCCCTCCCCATGTACCAGTGCACGAACGCCCGCTTGGCGTACATCAGGTCAAACTTGTGGTCCAGGTGGGCCCAGGCCTTGGCGATGGCCGTGGTGTTGCTCAGCATGCACACCGCGCGCTGCACCTTGGCCAGGTCCCCCCCGCGCACCACCGTGGGCAGCTGGTAGTTGATGCCCACCTTGAAACCAGTGGGGCACCAGTCCACRAACTGGATGCTGCGCTTGGTCTTGATGGTGGCCATGGCAGCATTGACATCCTTGGGCACCACGTCCCTGCGGCACAGCAGGCAGCACGCCATGTACTTGCCGTCCCGCGGGTCGCACTTCACCATCTGGTTGGCCGGCTTGAAGCAGGAGCTGGTGATCTCCGTCACTGAGAGCTGCTTGTGGTAAGCCTTCTCGGCCAAGAAGAAAGTGGATGCAGGGGTACGGCACCACCTTGCTGGTGAAGATGAGCTCCAGCGGAGCCCCTCTCCTCACTTGCTCCTCTGTTACTTGGAGGACATTGTCATTGATGCACTTAGGAGCTTCCTGGGATGCTTATGTCCTGCTATGTTGTCCCTACAGCTGAAGTCCCCCATGAGGACCAGGGCCCATGAACATGAGGCTGCTTCTACCTGTCTGTCGAGGGCCTCAACTGCTTGTTCTCCCTGGTCAGGCAGCCTCTATCACACACCCACTACAACATCACCCTTCCCTGTCTGCTATTCAATCCTCACCCAGGAGCCCTTACTCAGCTGTTCACCCATCCCCCCACAGAGCTCCATGCTCTCCAGCAGCTCCCTCACATAAAGGGTAACTCCCATCCTCCTCTTCCCGGCTGTCCCTGCAGAAGAGCCTGTGTCCCTCCAGTGTCCCCCCCGTCCTGGCAGCCATCCCACCATGTCTCCATCATCCCAACAAGATCATGGCCCAGCAACTGCACACAGGGCTCAAACCCACCATTGCCAGTGGTAGCCCCCACCCCAGGGAAGCCCCCGTGCTGGGGGGACAGGATTGGTGCTAGGGGACGTGGCCGGGGGGTCCATCCCCAGTGCCTACTCCCCATGCGGGGGGGTCCCGCTGCCCCCCATTACCTCAGGCTTGGCGGGTGTCCTGGCCCCATGGCTGGACCCACTCAGGGTTAGCTTAGCACAAGGTTCTCCCATCCCCCAGTACCAGCAATAATCCTCTCCGCCAGCCTGGGGGGGCTGCGCGCCCCTGCCCCGGCCGTCCCCACCCACTCGGGGCCATCCCCATCCACACACACACACACCACCCCCTGCCCCACCGGTGGCAACGAGGAGATGTTCCCCCTGTGGGTCGCAGCTTTCCGACAGAGCGGTTGGATTTAGTGCAGTGGGGTCGGGGGGGTGTTGGGGGGGGTTTATGCACCATTAAAAGATGCATTTAAAACCTGGCGGCTGGGCCCCGCTCATGCCCCACAGCCCGAAGGAGATGCCGACACGGAGGCACTTTGAGCTGAGCTGTTTATTGGGGTAAATCCGGGGGGGTTACAGAGACCGCCCCCCCTGAGGTGGGAATGGAGGGGTGGGGAGGACCCCTCCAGCCCCCATGCTGTGCAGGGGGCAGAGCCAGGGCATATACAAGCAGGGGCTGGTACCTGCGGGGGGGAGGGACTGATTCCCAGGGGGTCGCAGGGCCCGAGGAGGGGCAGGGATGCCTGGTGCGGGGGTTCTCCAGGCTGCTCTCACTTCTGCAGCCGCTTGATGCGGGCGTCTATGTCCGCAAAGTTGTCCTCTACAAYGGCCAGGTTTTCCTTCATTGTCTTCTGGACCTGGGGACGTGAGTGGGGAAGGGGGTGAGCGGGGGGGGCAGGATGGGGACCCCACTCCACCCCAGCGGGTGTTGGTGGGACCCACCTCTGCCAGCAGCACGCTGTTGTCCTTGAGAGCACCAGCTATCTCCTGCTGCGTGGTGTCCAAGTGCACGAGGACCTGCCCGAACCGTGTGGCTGGGAGGGAGGAGAAAGCTCAGTGCTGGGGGGCGGGGAGCAGCGACACACACCACACCACACCCCCCCCCGAGATGCTCCCGGTCACACCATGCCACTGTCCCCAACATCCCCTCCAGCCCCTCACCTTGCTCATGCAGGTCCCTGAGGGTCACCAGCCTCTGCACAACATCAGGCAGGGTGCTGGCCACGGGGTCCCAGCGCTGCAGCGTCTCATAGATCTGGTGGATCTGGGGGATGGGGCGGGGCAAGAAGTGGGGGGGCCAGCACAGCCTGGAGGGGGGGCTCCATATATCCCCCGCCATGCCGGGGTTGCCTTTGGGGGGCCCTCCCACCAGCTCTTACCTTGCTCTGGGTGTCGGCATCTTGCACGGTTGCCTTGTGCTTGGCAATTTCATTCACCTTCCCCAGGACGCTCTGGGGAGCGGGGAGCAGATGTGAGACCCCAAATCCAGCAGCGCCCACCCCCAATTTCACGGCCTCGGCCAGTGCCGTCCCGTGGCCCTCCCATGGCCCCGTGACACCCACCGCACAGTTCCCTCCTTCTGTGCCCCCCTCACCTGCAGCCGGGCCTCCACTTGGTCC
Source organism: Phoebastria nigripes (assembly GCA_035582835.1). Lineage (NCBI taxonomy): Eukaryota > Metazoa > Chordata > Aves > Procellariiformes > Diomedeidae > Phoebastria > Phoebastria nigripes. Next base: position 8,386 of record JAYKAV010001166.1, on the reverse strand, counting down.
AGCACGGCCACGTCCAGGATGTTCACCTTGGCCTGCAGGACCTGCACGGTCTCCTGGGGACGGAGGGCAGGGTGAGGGGGGACATGGCAGCACCCTGGGACTGCCCCCCACAAGTGCTGTGGGGGCACGGGGTGGGGGGAAAGGGACCCTGCATGCCCCCCACCCCCTGCCTGACTCACCACGAGGCTGCTGCCCTTCAGCCCGACCAACAGCGGGTTCTGTGGGGAAGGAAACTGCATCAGTGGGGCACGATGGGGGGCAGGAGAGTGGCGGGGCAGGAGAGTGGCGGGGCAGGAGCCCCTGGCCCCTCACCTGGCTGTCGGGCTCGCACCGCACCGTCGCCTCCAGCTGCGCCAGCCGCTTCTCCAGCTCCGCCATCTGGGGGGAGATGAGGGGGGTGAGACGGCTGCACACCCCATTTTGGGGGCAGCCACAGCGTGTGTTTGCCCCTCCCCATGCTCACCTTGGCGGTCTGGGCAAACTGGTCCTGCTCCGGCCTCCAGTACAGCTCAAAGGTGACGGCGTCTCCGGTGGGCGCCGGGGCTTTGGCGGGGCTTTTCCCCGGCGCCGCCTTGCTGCACTTCGCCACCTCCAGCTGCTGCAGCAGGCGCCTGGGCAGGGGGAAAAGGTGGGCACGGGGTCCCTGCACCGCCCCGCGGGGACGCTGCCATCCTACCCCCGCTCCCCGAGCTGCGGCCCCGGGGTCCCAGGACCCCACTCACTTGGCCAGGGCGCCGTCGGGGTCTGCAAAGTCTATGGCTGCGGCGGGGCCCAGCAGCTTCTCCAGGTGGCTGGAGACCAGCTGCTGCTTCAGGCCCTCGACCTGCCTGGCCAAGGCCATGGGCGTCAGCTCCTCCTCCGCCGCCGCCTCCTTCACCGTGCTCTGTGCGGGGGGGAGGAGAGGTGGCCGTGTCACCCCCCTGGGACAGCCTCCCCACCCCTCCCCAGGGCAGGGGTGATGCTCACCTGGATCTGCTCCACCTCCCGAACCAGCTCCTGCACCTCGTGCTGCAGCCGCTGGTACCGCTGCTGGGGCGTCTCTTTGGCACCAAGACCCTCGCCGAGCTGCAGAGAGAGGAACGGGGGGGTCAGGCGGGGGCTCGCGGCCTGCCTGCGGCACCAGGCACCCAGGGCGGGGGGTGGCGGCTGGGACGCTGCTACCCAACTCCCCTCGGTGCCCGCCCATACCTGCGCAGAAAGGCAAGAAAAGGCATTGACCAGGGAGAACAAGCGGGTGAGGCCCTCGACAGACAGGTAGGAGCAGCCTCACGTTCGTGGGCCCTGGTCCTCATGGGGGACTTCAGAGAGACCTGCTGGAGGGACAACACAGCAGGACATAAGCAGCCCAGGAGGCTCCAAAGTGCATCGACGACAACGTCCTCCTCCAAGTGACAGGGGAGCCAGCGCGGAGAGGGGCTCCGCTGGAGCTCATCTTCACCAACAAGGAGGGGCTCCTGGGGATGTGGAGGTCAAAGGCAGCCTGGGCTGCAGCGACCACGAGATGGTGGAGCTCAGGATGCTGAGGGCGGGGAGGAGGGGGCTCACCGCCCCGGGCTTCAGGAGAGCAGACTCTGGCCTCTTCAGAGGTCTGCTTGGAAGAGTCCCCTGGGATCAGGCAATGGAGGGAAGAGGGGCCCAAGAAAGCTGGTTGATGTTCAAGGATCACCTCCTCCAAGCTCCAGAGCGCTCCGTCCCAGCGAGTGGGCAGTCAGGCAAAAAAGCCAGGAGCCTGCCTGGGTGAACAGGAGCTCCTGGCCAAACCCAGACACAGAAAGGAAGGAGGCAGAGCCTGGAGCAGGGACAGGGAACCTGGGAGGAGGAGAGAGACATTGCCCGAGCAGCCAGGGATGACGTTAGGAAAGCCAAGGCCCAGCTGGAACTCAGCCTGGCCAGGGATGTCCAAGGCCACACGAAGGGCTTCTGTGAGCACCCAGGTGACAGGAGGACGGCGAGGGGAAAGGGGGGCCCGCTGCTGAACGAGGCGGGGGACCTGGGCACACAGGACGTGGGAAAGGCTGAGGCACTGAAGGCCGCCTTTGCCTCCGTCTCCAGCGGCCCGACCGGCCTTCAGGAATCCCAGGTCACAGAGGCCGGGGGAAAGGCTGGAGCAAGGCGGACGTACCCTTGGCGGRAGAGGATCGGGTCAGGGAATACTTAAGGGAACTGGCCATACGGAAGCGCATGGGCACAGATGGGATGCACCCCCGAGGGCTGAGGATCTGGCTGATGGGAGATGCGCAAGCCAGGGCCCTGCTGCTGCCCTGCTCCTCCCCAGCGACCACCCCCTTAGAGGAAGCCCACGCGACAGCCTGCGGGCAGGGGGTGTCCCTACAGGAATTCTGGGACTGGAAGAACTGCCAGGAGAAAAACCTTGAAATTATTTCGCTTTGGTGTTGTCAGGAAGGTGGCAGCATTGCCCTGTCTGAGTCATCTGGGCTTCATTACGTGCGGGGGAGGGTTGCGCATCCAGAAGAGGTCAGCACATCCGCGAAACCCGTCTGGCACAAACAGGTTTGAGGTTTAATATTCTTTTTTCAAATTCTGCAATTCTAGTTGCAAAATTGATCCCTCAGCCAGGGCTGAGGGATCTGGCTGATGGCATTGCAAGGCCACTCCCGATAATCTTGGATGGGTCACGGCGACTGGGAGAACTGCCAGAGGACTGGAGGAAAGCGAATGTCACCCCCATCTTCAAGCAGGTCAAGAAGGAGGACCCAGGGAACCACAGGCCGGTCAGCCTCACCTTCTTCCCTGGGAAGGTGATGGAGCAGCTACTCCTGGAAACCATTTCCAGGTGCATGAACGACAAAAGAACCATCAAGAGAAGGTGGTTCACCAAGGGGAAGTCATGCTTGACCAACTCGGTAAACTTCTACAATGAAATGACTGGCCTGGTAGACGAGGAGAGAGCAGTGGGTATCGTCTACCTGGACTTCAAGGAAAGCCTTTGACACTGTCTCCCATAAGATCCTCCAAGAGAAGCTGTTGAAGTCTGGGCTGGATGAGCAGGCAGTGAGGTGGATTGAACCTGGCCGAACAGCGAAGCCCAGAGGGTGGTGACCATCGGCCCAAAGTCTAGTTGGAGGCCAGTAACGACCGGTGTACCCCAGGGGTCAATGCTGGCTCCGATCCTGTTTCACATCTTCGTCAATGATCTGGATGACGGGGCAGGGCGAACCCTCAGCAACTTTGCAGATGACACCACGCTGGGAGGAATGGCTGAGATGCCAGAGGGTCGTGCTGCCGTCCAGAGGGACCTGGACAGGCTGGAGAAATGGGCCCACGGGAACCTCATGGAGTTCAACAAGGCAAAGTGCAAAGCCCTGCTCCTGGGGAGGAACAACCCCCGGCACCAGGATATGCTGGGGGCCACCCGGCTGGAAAGCAGCTCTGTCGAAAAGGCCCCAGGGGTCCTGGTGGACACCAAGCTAAACGTGAGCCGGCAGAGGCAGCTAACGGTGTCCTGGGCACCGTTAGGAGTGTTGTGGTCGAGGGAGGCGATCCTTCCCCTCTCCTCAGCACCACTGAGGCCACACCTGGCATGCTGTGTCCAGTCCTGGGCTCCCCAGTACAAGAGAGACACGGACATACTGGAGAGAGTCCAACAAAGGGCTGCAAAGACGCTGACGGGGCTGGAACATCTCTCCTATGAGGAAAGGCTGAGAGAGCTGGGGCTGTTCGGCCTGGAGAAGGCTCTGGGCGGATCTTACCAATACCTGAGGGGAAGGTGCCAAGAGGACGGAGCCCGGCTCTTCTCACTGGTGCCCAGTGCCAGGACCAGAGGCCACGGGCACAAACTGAAGCACAGGAAGTTCCCCCTGAACATCAGGAAACACTTCTTGACTGTGAGGGCGACCAAGCACTGCCACAGGTTGCCCAGAGAGATGGTGGAGTCTCCATCCCTGGAGCTATTCAGAAGCCATCTGCACATGGTCCTGGGCAACCGGCTCTAGGTGGCCCTGCTTCAGCAGGGGGRGTTGGACCAGAGGACCTCCAGAGGTCCCGTCCCACCTCCACCCTTCTGCGATTCTGTGTGATTTGTGGCCCTGGGCAGGGACGTCACCGTGGGGTGAGTGGGGACGAGGGACCGTGCGCTGGGGTGGCTCACATCCCCACGCGCTCTGGACTCACAATTTCATACTCCCCAGACTCGTAGCCCGTTGTCTTGGTCTTGCTGATGCGATCGGAGAAATCTGGAAGAGGAAGAGCAGGTGTCACCCCGGCTGTGCCCTCCCCGCGGTCAGCTCAGTGACCCTGGGTCCCCACAGCCCACCCTTCCCCAAAGCCCCTGGCTCACCCACTCCCTCCGTGCCCAGGCGCTTCTCCCTGAACTTCTCGTAAGCGGCGTTGGGGTTGATGATGAGGTGCTCCACGCTGGTGCTGGTGAGCTCCTCCTGCACACAACGCTCGGCGTTAGGGACGAGGCAGCCACGAGGGTTTGTTGGCAGAGCTGCCGCCTCCCTGCAGCGCCGCCACCTCCCTGCAGCACCGGCGGCCGTCTGGGGCCGGCGCTGGGGAGAGGATCGACAGTAACGGGAGGGGCGAAGGCTGCCCATCCTCCCCAGGATAGGGGCAAAGCCCCCAGGGACTGACACGCAGGGACGGAACCCAGCAAGGGGTCTGGCCAGGGCAGCGGGGGCTGACCAGCACGCGGCACGTCCCCAGGGCCTGGTGCGGGGACATCGGACCCCCGGCCTGGCCCGGCCCGGCGGGCAGGAAACCCCCCCCGAGGGCCTGGCAGCAGGGCCAGAGGTGCAAGCGTACACCGAGGCTTGAAACCTTTCGGCAGCCCCACAACCACGATCAGGAAATCTGCTCCTGAGCCCACGCGCATCGTGGGCAGCCGGGGCGGCCCCCGGCCCAGCAGCGCTGGAACTGCCCCACGGCTGCGTTTCGGGGGGGGCTCCCACCCCCCGGGGGCCTCGCGGGGGTTGCAGGACTTCAACCCCTCAAAGACCAAAGGGGCTTTGCCCAGAGCCTGGCAGGGCGAGTGCGGACGGTGAGTCTGGGCTCTCCTCGCCCCCCGCCGCGGTCGGGGGGGCCCCGACCCAGCAGGACCCTGCGGGAGGCACCCGAAAGACCCCCCCACCTGCTGCCCTGGGCCACGGCAGCCCCTCTCCAGCCCCTGCGCCCGGCCGCGGCCTGAAGCGCCTTCGGGGAGCCCTGGCGCGCTGCGGATGGACAAGAAGGGGTGAGAGCAGCGGGAGCAGCGCTAGCAGCGTTAGGGGGGGCCGTCCGGCGGGGGGGAGGCAGCGGCGAGCGCCCGCGAGCAGAGCGCAGGGTTACGGCGGCCGACGGACGGGCTCTTACCAGCTCCTTGCGTTTCCCAGAGGTGAGAAAGTCAGAGCAAGGTTAGGAGGAGAGGGGGGAGAGAGAGACAAAAATCGCGTTAGAAGGTTTGTCCCGTGCACGGCCTGCCGTCACCCACGTCCCTGCGCCAAGGCTGCTGCCGGGGTGGCCCCGCCGGCCCCACACAAGGGCTCAGGAGCCATGCAGGACGCGGGGGCCGCCAGCACGGAGGCGAGGGCAGCGGCGGGCTGCGCCCCTTGGCCGGGCACCCCGCGGCAGCCGGGGCTGGGGGCAGCCGGAGAYGCGCTGGTCCCGGCCACGGCAAGGGGTGGTCAAGGTGCCCAGAGAAAGCGTGGGAGCAGGATGCGGCCAGAGTCTGGGGGAGACGCAGCCGAGCCCCCGCTCTGACAACCTCCCTCCAGCTCCAGCTCTTCTTTTCCCCTGGGAGGGGATGTCAGCAGAGCCTGGGGCAGGACGGGCCCCCACGGAGCAGCCCAACGCCTGGCAGGTCCCCGGGCTCCTGGGGGGAGGAGGGAGGCATCGGCTGCGGGCCAGGGGGGCAAGACCTCGATGCTGGTCCCTGGAGGGGCACGAGCTGTGCCCTGCTTAGCAGCCAGCCCTGTGCTGTGCTGGCAGCAGGGATGGGGGCTCAGCGCAGACCCTCTCGCCTGCCCGTGTCCTGCCCAGCCCTGCAGCGTGCTGCAAAGCCCGGCAGGACGGGCTGCGGTGGGATGGCAGCGACCGGCCCTGGGCAGCACCCCTCTGCGTCGGCAGCATCGCTGCGGGGGGGCACGAGGCCGCCGGGGCAGGAGCGCAGCGTGGCCGAGACCCGTCGTGAGGCGTCTGGGGGGCCCTGGGGGGCCCGAAGGACAAGGAGGGCAGCGCGTGCAGGCAGGCAGGGCAGATTCAAAGAGGGCAAGGGAGAGCAGAGAGGCGGCAGCAGCACCACGTCGCGCCCTGGGACCCACAGCTGCTGCCGGCTGCCTCCCCTCCGCCCCATGGCGGGGTGACCCACAGCCGGGACCAGGCGACGCAGCGACAGGCAGCAGCTACCGGACCCCATGCACATCTACCGCATGCAAAAATCAACCCCAAACGGCATGCAAAACCAGAAGCAGCGAACGGGCTTACTTGTGCAAACTAGTGTCCAGGCAAGGTGGGGAGCAGGGAGGGGAAGAGCGGTGGGAAAACTCAGGTCAGTTCAGCGCGCGAGAGCCAAGAAACACAACGAAGCTGCGCGAGGGGCTCCCAGGGGAGGAGATGACAGCAATTAAAACCCCAGCAACCCTTCGCCTCCTGCCTGCAGCAGGGGCCGCACGGGACAGAAAACACTGCAGCGGTCACCGGTGCGGCACCGCTCTATTCTCGGGCACCACTTCGCCGTGACCGAGCCCTGAGGGGGGCAACTTTGGGTGGAAACAACCCATTTCAGTCCGTCTTGCTGCCCTGCCTCTCGCAAGGGATCTCTTTGCCCCCCTCAGAATTGGGGGCCGGGTGCCCGGCATGCCCCTGCCCGGCGTGCAGCGCACGGTGCCACGCCAGCCCACGCGTGGTGGGGCCGCGCTGACCCCGTGTCCCCCACAAACAATGGCCGCACCATGGGGAGAAGCCAGGTCTCGCCTCTGTGCTGCCAAGGCCCAGCTCCCCCCTCACCAGCTCGGGCCAACCGGGAGTGCGCACCGGTGAACCGGGGCCCGGCGGGGACCAAGCAGCCAATTGGGCTGTGATCCATGAGCACCCGTCGGCTTTCAGCCTCACCGGCAGAGCCGGGGGTCACCACGCAGCCCCGGGTGCGCCCCTCGTGCCGTGCTGACCTCGAGGATGGGCCCCCGCTGTCACCCCACATCAAAGCCACTGCGTGACAGCCCCACGGAGAACGGTCACGGCCTGGGCACGATGGGGCTGCTCTGCGGGACCCCACCGCCATTTGGAGCTCTTTTATGGGGGTGAACCCACCTCAACAGGCCCCCCTCGTCCTCCGTGTGCTGCCCGCGGGGCACGGCCTGTGCAAAGCCAATGGGGACGGGGGGCTGGCCGGCCCTGCTCACTTCTGCTGCCCTCGGCCGCGTTATGCAGGATGCGGACGCCAGAGATGCGGATGTCGGGGATGGGGATGCCCACCCTGTGTGGGGTGGGGGCTGTGCCCTGCCCTCGCTTCTTGGACCCCAAAGCACTGGCAGGCTGAGAGACGGCGGTGGTGCGTTGCTGGGACACGTCACCGCGGGGGGGACGTGGCACTGCAGGGGCGCGTGCGGGGACAGGAGCCGTTTCCCTGCCACGGTGCTGTCCGGCGCAGCGGGATGGGCGATGGAGGCATGGGCACACTCGCTTGCCCCCGCCCCACGGCACGGCCCCGGCGAGGCCTTACCGCCTCGAACTCGGCCTGGTCGTCCTCAGGCAGGTCGCTGGTCTCGTAGACATCAGGTTCGTTCCAGGCCTGGGGCACAAACGGGCCCCGGTGAAAGCCCAGCTCTCCTCGCCTCTTTATTGTCCGTTCATGACCAAATACCCCACGACTGCCCCAAACCGCTTCACACACCGCCTCAGCCCGCAGACACCCGCGGCAGCTACCTGCCCCCGCGCCCCCCATCTCCCCAAAGACTCCACGTCCCTTCTGGACACCCCTCGTGTCCCCAGGCACCCCACTGACTGCCCCCGTCCCCCCCAAATGCCCTGGGCCCTTACAGGTACCCCGATTCCCACCATCGCCCCAAATACCCCGGGGACTCCCAACCCCCCACAGACGCCTGTTCCCCCCACACACAGTCCCCGGGACCCCACAGCTCCCCAAACACCCCACTTACAGCCCCAGCTTCCTCACATCCCCCCACACACCCCCAAAAGCCCCCAATCCCCACCGTGTGCCCCCTCAAACACCTTCCATTCCCCTGACACCCCCAGACTCCCCAAATGCCCCATTTACTGACCCAGAGACCCCCGATCCCCTCACAGCCCCCAAACCCCTCCGATCCCCTCAGTCCCCACCAATCCCCACACCTCCCCCAGACCCCCCCAGCTCCTGCACACCCCCTCGACCCCCTCAGACTCCCTGGCCCCCTCAGCTCCCCTCCACCCCCTTAGACTCCCTCAGTCCCCT
>JAYKAV010001165.1:0-12411 GCA_035582835.1 Phoebastria nigripes | reverse complement strand
AACTTCTGAAGGAGCGCTCCTACAGACCAGAGACCAGCGCTGGAACCCGGACCGGTGATCTCTTTCTCTCTCTTTTTCTTTCTCTCGCTCTTCTCTTTCTTTTATTCTTTTCCCTTTTTCTGGTAAGTAACGCAAGGCATAAACCCCCACAGCAGTGGCRAGCAATAAGCTTTTCTGCTACCCAATTATTTACCAATGAGCCTAGCTATGGAATAAAAGTCTTTGTTTATGTACAGACCTTGACTGTCGTTTCACCTTAATCCGACAAAGGGAATCGGCGAATCTCAGTCACCTCTCCCTCCCTCTGGGTGGGACGTGACAGCCAGTTCATCCTCCGCTCCCCAGGAGACACTACCAAAGCCTCAGGGGAATACCTCTATCCTTATAACGATAATGATTCATCAGCAACATATTTTGCTGCTGTTTCTGTGGTGACTTGAAGAATATGTACCCGACTGCAAAAGGGACAGCCGTGTTAAACTCTATGAAAGTCTCCAATTAGCCACTTTAAAGGATTTTCGGTTGCTGTAGAGTGCATTTGGGATATTTTACTTGGGACATAGAGTTTTCTGTCCTGTTTTTAAACTGCCCTCACCACCCCCTCTCCAAGCCTCCTTTTATCCTCAATGTTTTTGTATATGAACAATCATTAAGATACTTTTTATTGGATTTCCATGATGCATATATGTTTAAAATACATGACCTAATGAAGAGTACAAAACATTTCCAGGCATTACAGAAAAGAAGCCCTCCCCAAGGTAAAAAATACCGTGTCTCTTCCGGAACTCCAAAAAAGCAATCAGAAAAGGCAGCTGGACTTTGAATGCTCAGAAAGTCCTTTCAGTGCGTGTTTTCTCCCAGACTTCCCAAGACACATGAGTCAGCAGCACAGCACAAACAGGAACCTAGTTCTGCAGGGCTGCAATTACTGCGACTGCTGTCTCTGACTTCAGATGAGGTGGGATCAGGCTTTGAGGACCTTTAGGCAATGCTGACCTTTTCAGATGGTGAATCAGTGAAAAACGGGAGTGGAAGCTACGTTCAGAGATCATCTGGTCCTTCCGGCTCAAAATCCCATTGACGTCAATACACAAAGCTGAGTATGTGAATAAATCTCTAGAGGACTCACTGACGAAGGCGTATGTTTGGGGGTTTTAACTGGCATAGCCTAAAAATGTCACGCTATCAAAAGACAAAAAATTATAATCTGCATCATGTGGAGGGGCTGCATGCCCAGCTTCCATACAGATGTTTGAAATGCCAGCTGTAGCATGCAGCTCTTTAAAATGATCAGAAAAATATTGGGAGTTTTTGTGCTGTGACTGCTCTTTGAGCTGTGCTGCTTGTTAGCTACATGGTGAGATAATATTGAGCTATTAGTCTAAACCACAAATACCATTTTTCTAAGAGATCTATATAGGGATGTTAGGAAAGTAAGCAAGTTTGGAGTCTCCATGCCTGGATTTATGGTCACTTTCAATTAGCATTTTCTATAGTGGAAGCCAAGGCTGACTTGCACTAGACGCTACTTTTTTTTTAGTGGAAAATATGTGAACATATATTTACATAATGTTCTTTTGTTAATGTGAAGAAAAACCCCATTGTACTTTTTTAGGCTCCTTCAAATTGGCATTGGACTGACTGAACCTGGCTGTCAGCTCTGAGTATAGAGTAAAACATTTACATAGAAGGTGACATTCAACTTTGAGTAGACAACGTATTGTTTTAAAAATGACTGTAGAATCTGTGTCAGCTCCTTTTATAAGTTGATGGGAGGGACATTGTGCCTTTGCAGAGAATTCCCTATATATTAAACATTAAGAATGACAGTGCACTCAGAATATGTTCCCACTATGTGGTGGGGAAAGTTTTCCCTCTTGTGTAGGTAGCTTTTTCTGTAGCAACCACAATCTTCAAAAAACTTTTCAAACCTGCCACTTTTAGGATTTTCCCATCTGTTGTTCATCAGGGTTAGTCATAAGTTACTGCTAGTAAGTGTATGCATAAATCAAATGCCATAGATTGCAGGGGCTCTTTATTATTATGCATTAAGGTCTGATGAAAGAGTCAAAAGATTATTGGAATTTTAAAAAATATTTAAACAAAATATTTGTTTTTAAAGATAAAACTATAAAAGTTATGACTGACACCTGACACCTGACTGTCACCTGACAAATGAACTTACCATTTTTGTTTCTGACAATGTATTTAAGTACACTGAATACAACATTTGTGGTGTCAGTGGCAGAAATGGTAAGGCAAACCAGTGAGGTTGCAAGTGTAGCATAGCATGGAAGATGTAGTGGGCCCCGCCCGCCTGCTATGCTTTTTGAAGGGGAAACAGTGTTTTTCTAAAACTCAGTTGCTCAGAAAGGTCACTGATCTAAGCCTGCTCCTGATCAGAGGGGACCGAAAGTCATTCCGACCTGGTGGGAGGGTTGCTGATGCAGACAGGCACAGCTCACATGCTAACAGATAACTTGACTTCATTGCACACACACAGCTTAGCAAAGACCTAGTACTGAAAGTGTGCAAAAAAATCCCTCTTTGCTTGGACTGAAGGGATGAAGGGGCTTAGCTGGCTGAGCTGAGGAGAGCAGGGCAGAGCTGGTGGCTCTAGGCTGGGGACAATTAATCCTTGGTCCAGAAGAGCAGGAACTGGAAGCATGTGTGCCTGCGCTCCATGATCACAGCACCCTCGCTCCCCTTCTGTATTTACCTCTTGCATTCATTTATGGCTTTGTCTTACAGAGGATGGTAAGTTTTGGGGTGGGAAATGCTTTCTCCTGTACTGCAAAGGATTTAAAACCAGGTGGGAGACACCAAGTCTTTTCTCACTGCCACAGGAGGGCTGAGGAGCTTGCCTGGAGGCAGTGTGGAGAGGCTTATGCTGCTCTTGGCTTTGCTCTGTATCCACTGTGGACAGGCAATGTGTGCTGTAGGCTGTTGATATAACATGTTTTTGGGAGCATTATGCTTGCTGTTTAAGCCATTTCATGTGCTGGGCAGTGATGACCTTGCAGTGGAAGGAGAGTCTGTCAGAGGCTGTAGAAAGCAAGTGAACTAGCTTGCCCATCTCAGCCAGAAGACCTGGAAATAGCTCTTCATAACTTTTCTGTCACCTTCTTGCTCCTCCTGTGGCACTTTTCCTTCCTTACACTGTGTCCTTTCCTGCTGTGCTCTCTCCTTCCTCTCTGCTCTGCTGTCTGCCTTCCCTCAGCTTTCTATTTCTTTTCCCCATCTTTCTTGCCCTCCTCCCCACTCCCCGACACTCAGAGCACCCCTGGGGAGCTCTGCAGCATGGCACCTGGCACTCTCATTACACCACACAGAGCCGTAAAAAGCTGTGAACTGCCCAGTTTCTGTGTGCAACGTCAAACCTTTGTGATTGATGGCTTTTGCTTTTCCAATCACCATCAGAATTGAGCTGGTCAGCGGAGGCCAGAAGCACATGCTACATGTTTCATTTTTTTTCTTGTTGACTCTCTGGCTTTATTTTAGCAAGGTACCAAGACAGCTTTTCTCTAGCACACCTGCCAAGATGACATGTTCTTGCAATGGGTTTGGAAGGGAGACTGGGATATCCCCACTATTTTTTCCCCTTTAGACAAAAATATTATCTGTAGAGAGAAGCAGTAAAGGCATTACTGCAGTGCATGCTTCTCATGCTGCATGTAAGAGAAATATGCCTTTTCCTAGAGGTAGGCTTTTGACAAAGAACTCAGTGATATTCCTCCTGTCACGTCATGGTAAAGGACATCTGGAAAGAAAAGCCAAGAAGAGAGGCTCTTTGGATAGGAAAGCTATGATTGGCATGCTACAAGTTTAGTGCCCCTAGGAAGGCTAGAAATAGACTCTTTGGATACAATCAACTGCAAAAGCAAGCAGGATCTATACTTTGGACCAGTTCTGCGTGCTCAGGCAGTGCAAGCAGTGCACCGATAAGACACAAAATCAAAGCATTACATCCCTGAAGGAGACTGCAGAAGGGCACTTCATCCCTAAAAGACTATAATGTGTGGGATATGTTTTTCAGTGAATTGCAAAATGCAGCTGTGAGATAGGTGAGACCATTGAATGGTTTTGGGTGGGGGGGAAAAGCACTGCTGGAAATATCAAAACTGTTCAGTACAGCAATTTTGAAGTGAAAAGCTTCGATTTTCTCGGTCTGGAATCATAAGGGTGTTTTGGTACCATTCACAAGGTGTCAAACCAGACGAACCCCTTGTCCTTGGGTGATGCCCGGCCACTGAGGGCGCCAGGGAGGGTGGTGGGGGCAGCTGCACGGCAGCCCTGCCATGCAGCAGTCCGCAGCCCGCACCATGCCTGGGGTGGCTGGCAGGGGAAGGGTTAAAACTGCACTATCTGCTGCACGCCCCCTCCTCTGCAGGACACCTCACAGGCCTGGAGACCACAGCTGGCCATAACCCTCCCCAGCGAGCTGAAAGATGCCCTGGTGCAGCCCTTCGGTAAGACCCACAGAGACCATTGGACTCCTAGAGATTTAGAGGTGATGCTCCTCTGCTGGAAAACCACTCCTCTGCTGGTGCACCAGTCTGGAGGAGAAGCAGGCAGCTGCCCAGGCCAGCAGAGCTGAAGAGCTGGTGATGTGGGCTTCTCCGTGGTCCATGGTCTTAGTGCAACCAATATATTTTGTGCCAGATGTAAAATATCTGGGACCAATCCTGTCCTTCTTGCACTGTGGTGATTGCATCGTTATTGCCAATTACACTTTGCAGTTACTCATGGATTTTAATCTTATTGTTTATGAACTGCAACTAATTAATCCTCTCATTCCTCTCAGCTCAACAGACACTATTGAGAATCGTCTGCATTTTTGTTTCAGATGAAGGACCACAGCAGAGATTTCAGGAGACTTGTCAGTGTAATTAGAGGAGTCAAGGTGCTGGAAATTGGTCTCCCATCACTTGGAATCTGGGAACAGCTCTGGCTACGCATCTGTTATTTGGAGGAGTCACACCGTAAAATTAATAGCTGCGAGCTGAAATGAGGATGAGTCTTGTTGTCTTTTGTTTGATGTGTCTCACTTTCTGAAGAGGGTCAGGGCCAACCTGTTCCATTGACAGAGAGACACTGGCAGACACTGTCTGCCAGTCAGTTGTTGAGATTTAGTTCAGAGAGACTGGCAGAAGTCGTCCTGAGTGCTGAAACATTTTCCTTTTCAATTATCTTATTTCTCTGCTATGACACTCTGCTTCCTATCAGGCTTCATGCCGAGACAAGGCTGTTGCTGAATGCTGATTACCTGCTGTTCAAGGAAAATGACGTTTTTTCTACAGGCAATTTTTCCAATTCTATATGCATGAACACAGACAGCTTCTCTATGGGCTGTGGTCACTGTCAGTGTACTCTCTGATGTACAGAAGTGTACAACAGAAATTACTATGCTGTTTTAAAATACTAGCTAAGTCCGCAGCTTAAAAACGCTTTGCTTTTCATTCACTGTCCAGTCCATGGTTCCCCCACTGCAGTTTACCACAGTTGGGTTTTAAACAGCCTTTTATGTCAGGCCAATTCCAAATGGCCCCAAACCCAGGGGGGGGTTTCCTTCAATATGCCCTGGCTGCACCTCCAGTAGAGAGGGAGAGCCAGAAAGCTGGCAAACAAAAACACCATTTAAATACTTTTGCAGGGAAAGTGTGGTCCAGGCCCAAGGTATCGGGAAGCATTCTGCACAGCTTGATGTAGGTGACGTATCTCAGCTGATTTCTCCTCCCAAAATACTTTATTCTTTTCAGTTTTTACCTGTGTTGGATTAAGGTCCACTCCCGATTGCAAGTGGATTTTCTCCCTTCATTTTTTCCTACAAAATCCACAGTCCTGAGTCAGGATATCTGTGGTAGCCAAACTGCAGAAAAGTTTTCTCATGGAGTTTTTTTCCGTTTTCTTGAAGCAGTGACATTGCAATGTCTTCTCTGAATGTGGATTTTCCAGGTGAATCTCACCCGCCTTGCCAGCTGGCCACTTTGCGAGGCAGAGGGAATCCTGCAGCAGCTTTATGCTCCCATGGTGCCCGCACCAGAGCGCTGCCTGCTCGGCAGATCAAAATAAACAGCACTCCCAGCTAAACCCAATTTGACCAGGCCAACGAAACCAAGGTGTTAACCAAACCGTAAGGCAGAGTGATTTCCCAGAAGATACACCATTAGCTCCTATTTTCTTTTCAGTCTGGTCCCTGCTGAATGGGAGCTGATTTTGTTCTGCTTCTTTCAATTATCAGGTGCCTACCTACATCTGTGGTCTGGCTCTTGCAACTCACTCTGCACTGGCAGATTGCTGCGTTCACCCAAATGCACACTCGTTCGTGCCAGCTTTCTGGTATCAGTATTCAATGGATTTAGCTAAAAAAAGAAAAACAGAACTGAAAGAAAGGAAAGGTGTTTTCACTGTACAGCCTGTACTGTCTGACATAGGGCAGCCTCATTATGGCTTATGTTACGAAACTGTTATTTCCCTTTGTTGTAACGCTGTGCATCCTCTGAATGTTTCCAGTGAATGTTTCCATAGTGAGCATAATTATCACCTAATGTTAAAAAGCTGTATAGGCTACAGCATGAGGGCAGTGACAACTGGTTAGAAAGGTGAAGCAAAATGTAGAGCTGCTGATACATTATGAATAAATAAATATAGAGCTATATATGAATATATATATATATAAAACCATTTTAGTTATGTATTCACTATTTAGCTAGTCTTAAAAAACAAAAGGTAGAAGAACATGTTTTGACCCAGGGAATTCCTTTGGAAATATGACTCACTATTCAGTGTTTGTTAGAGAACTGAAGACAATTTCTTTTCTTTCGGCATGGATGGAGGATTTAAAACCTCCAACCTGTTAGGTGGGCCCTCATGTATAAAGAAGGAATATGTGAGATCTGCAAGGAGATCAACAGGAATTTTGTCTTGGCAAGGACTGCAGTCTTTGCCTAAGCTGAGGACAAAAGCCCTCTGCCTTTATGATCTGCCACAAAAGCTTGATTCAGCTCTTGTCTTTGTTAAATCTTTAACAATGTGTTTCTGATTTGAAAGCCTGGGAGTTTTATGTGCCTGGAAAATCCCCATACTCGCATGCTGGGAAGACTAGAAGACTTGGCTAGTTCCTTTCAGCAGTAAAGAAGAGGAATGTGTCCTCATTCACTTCCCAGGTCTTACGGAGTGCAAACGAAGGCTGTAGTATTGTTATCTGCACCTTGATGCCTGTACATTTACCCTGCCTCTGAGACATGTTCCTGAGTTCGTCACCTCTGCATGGAGTGACTATTTCAGGCTGCTACATTAAATAAGCGTGGATTCGGTGTGCAGTTCTTAGGTATGCGAATAGATGTTACGTATGGGGTGACTTAATTTACTCTGGAGATTTTGAAGGTTATCGTAGGCCCATTGGAGATTAAATCACTCACATAGTTCCGACCTCTGCAGAACTATATTTTCCACATCATTCTGCCTATCACAAATTTTAATTGAGGGTTATACTGCAGGGAATCCAAAGAGGCTGAATTGTAAGTCATTAGCAATGTTAATTATTTTTGTTTCCACTAGACTGCAAAGGATATGTTGATGTTTTAGAAGCGAAGAAAGAGAAGGGACCTTTTCCTCCATTATGCTGTACTGCCTTTAGGCCATCATAATTCCCCTGGCAGTAAAGTAGGGTGGAAAAGAGGGCTCAGAGGTGTGCATTTTCACCGATCCATCATGATCCTTTAGTCCAGTACACAGGAATGGTGTAAAGCTCCGGCATCAGGACCTGCTTAGCGAGGCTGCCTTTTCGGCCCTCTGAATGTGCTGATCCTCCTTAGTTTGGAGAGAGCCTGGAGCATCTTGGCAGCTTGTCTGAATTATGTTGGCAGGCTCTGCCCCTTGCAGGACTCCTGGCCGCTTGAAGATAGGCTTGAGTTAGCCAACGTTTAAAGCAACCAAATTATTTTGAAAACATTATTTTGAAAAATTAATGTTTTCAGTCATGCTTTCTATTGAAATATGAAAGTTAAAAATTTGGAAGTTTTCAGTTTCTAGTTGCCTGTAATCAAAACCTTAAGTATTTTCTAATATAGACATTTTAATAAAAAACTGTACATATTGTTGCCAACAGAAGAAAACATGATTTTCAAAATTTTAAGTTTTTTTAGAAGTTAGAAAATTTCTCCTTTGATATTTTAAGCAGCTTTACAGAGGAAATTGCATAAATGGACTCTGGAGACTTTCTCTTCTGTGAGAGCAGGTTCCCAAGAGCCTGATGCCAGAGAGGAACTATGGTAATTCCGTACACAATGTGGCTTGCATGATGCAGGACAAAAAATTCTCCAGTAATTTCTGCAGCATGGAAGTGGATTTACACCAGGTGGGCTATTACTCTAGGTAGGATAGCTGAAGCCCAGCTGCATTAAAAAAACACGTTTGCATAAGTCCCTCCTTGGGAAAGCTGGTGGCCTCCCTCTGACACGGCAGTGTGCCCTGAAGTAATAGGTTTTAATTGTCTTTGGAGCAAATAAAATTAATGACAATTATCCACAACAAACATCATTCTCAAAATGCTTTGTAATCATGCTGAATTTTACTACCAGGCACTAAATTAGTATAATAATAAAAATACAGTTTGAAGTTCTTACTGAAGAATTCACTATCTGTGTGAAATTGTTCACAGAACATACAGATATTTACACCTTCTGGGAAAACTTAACAGAGGGAGATGGAATAGAAACGTACACAAGCTGAGGTGATGTGGTAGGATGCTGCAGGCGCTGTAAAAGGTGGAGTACCTAAGTTTGCTGAAACTGCAGCTGTTGAACCACTTCTGTGGCATGGACAATGCGTAACTCCACTCTTACTTCTTTGTAACCTTAATTTGGAAACCATTTGTTCTCGGTGACTTTGATCTCTCTTAAGCCCTGCACTGAAGGTTATCACATGGAAGTCATGGGATAGTTTTACTAGTACAAAATTCAGCTTTGCTGATATAACAATGTCTGCCCCAGCAACACTTTGTGTACTGATACTACAATAGAAGAAAATTGCCCTTAGCACAGATACAGCCTCTGGCTTGGGGTTCAGTGAGCACCTCTCTGCTACTATTCAGTCGCAGCTTTGGGAGTGCAAAGGATCACAATATGCTCTCAGATCTATCTGTCAGCTGCCCATATTTCTTTGATGGTTACTCACAGAAACACCCATGCAGCGCTTGCAGGCGGTTCTGGGAGCATCCAGAGCAACTAGTACCCCACTACTGGTGCACGCTAATGCAAGAGCAAATGCTCCAACATGCAGCATTTTGCATGCTCTTTGAGACACCATGCATCCAGGTTTCCCTTATGCCTTGCTCAAAAGCAATATGGGCATTTTTACAAGGGCATGTAGTGATAGGACAAGGGGTAATGGCTTTAAACTGAAAGAGGGTAGATTTAGATTAGATATAAGGAAGAAATTCCTCACTATGAGGGTGGTGAAGCACTGGAACAGGTTGCCCAGAGAAGTTGTGGGACTTCCCTGGAAGTGTTCAAGGCCAGGTTGGATGGGGCTTTGAGCAACCTGGACTAGTGGAAGGTGTCCCTGCCCATGGCAGGGGGGTTGGAACTAGATGATCTTTAAGGTCCCTTCCAACCCAAACCATTCTATGATTCTATGTTTCTATTCCCAGGGCACTAAGCTCTTTACAAAGCAGACTTTTCTCAATACCCTGTTAGATGTGGAAGTTACAAGCTAACAGATGTTCCAAACTACTTTGTATGTTTAACATATTGAACATCGGATGTTCTCATGTATTGAAAAAGAACCTCCTCAGACACTGTTTTTTCAATGTTAGCTGAATACGAATCTAGGCTAAAACACTAGGGGAAGGTTGGAGAGGGGAATTGCGCGCAGCTCCCCTAGTTCCCTCACGGGATAAATCCCTCATTCCTGTAAGAGGGTCAGGAGGAAAATAATGGGACAGTGCGCTAGCCTTTGAGATGCCTCTACACACACATGGGAAATGAGAAGAAACTGGAATGAAAGGCATGTCATAACTGGATCACAGAAAGGTGGTACAATCAATCTGCAGGACTAGATTATTGGCATAAAAAGGTGATGCTCTTTGAGGAAGGAATGCTGGAAAAATAAGGGAGAAGAGTTGTGCTTGCTCTATGTCAAGACTGAAAATATCATCTGCTTTGTATCTCAGAAAGAAAAGGCTTGTTGAAAGGCATTGAATGAAGATAAATTGAAAATGAACATGTATGAGATTGTGGTAAGAAACTGGCTACCAATCACCTATTTGGGAAGAGGTGGAAAGTGTTTGATTTGGTTTGCACTAAGTGAATTAAAGGACTTGAACTACTTGAATAACTACTGGGAGATAAAAAGAGACAGGCAGACTTATTAAAAAATGTAATAGAACACAGTTTTCAGAACAAGCTGGACATAAAGTCTTGTTCAAACAATGGAGGATATTGTATGAGGTTGAGCTATTTTCTGTGTGGTCTCAAGTAATAAGCAGGAATTGATTAAAATACCATAGTGGAAGGAAGCGTAAGTTAAAGGTAACAATTTTTTTTTTTTTTTTTTTTTTTTTTTTACAAAATTTGACAGAGGAATAGTAATAGAATAAGGAGAACAGATTTCAAAAAAGCAACACATCCTGTTGGCAGGGAGGGAATTTTTGGGACAAATCTGAACCTGACAGACCTGAAAATCAAAAAGATATTGTTTCATAAGTGAAAACAAGCTGTGTTTATGAAGGAATAATTCAAGAATGTAAAGAAAGTGGAGGTGCACAGTAGACCTCATATAGTAAGAGACAAACAAATAGAAAAGATTCTGTCAGAAGTGGAAGAGAAACAAAGGAAGTACTGGTCCTTAGCAAAAAGAAAAGAACAGATACGAGGGAAGCAAAGAATGTTGAAGAATTCAATTATTTCTTCAATTCAGTCTTCGCAAAAATTTAACGCAATCAGATGCTTTTAACTAAATGGTTATAGAAGAGAGAGATGTTCACAAGAGGCTGAAGAGCAGAATCAAGTACATTTAGCTAATGTAGATGTGTTACAGTTTATTGGCAAAGCAATATTAAAAAGCATCTCATAAGGGAACTAAAAGAAGCAGCCAATATAGTTTGTGAACCACTAGCACTTATCTGGAGAATTAATAGAGGACAGGGAAGGTCTTGGAAGACTGGAAAAGGGTCAACATTCTGCATTTTTAAAAGGCAGAAGGTCCATAGCTTTCTGGGTTTTTTGGCAGCTGAACTTTGATCACTGGAAAGATTCTGCTCAAGTTATTAGGCCTGATTTGCAAGATGATAAAATGGGTTTATTGAGACAGAACATAATAAAACATCTAATTTCCTGGTGTCTGGCCTGGTGAATTAGAAAAATGTGACTGATGGACTCTGACTTGACTTAATAGAGTTTTTGGCAGTGTCTTCCATGACATTCTTAAAAGGAGGCATTCTTAAAAGCAGGCAATATATATAAACAAGGTAGTCACCAAAACTTACRATCACTGTATGAAGAATACAGTTCTGAAAGAGAAATGGTGAATTTATGTCAAACTGGGAAGGTATTTCAAACATGGAAAGACCTGTCAAAATATTTTGATGTTTTGAGTGTTTTCATACCCAGGTTGTACTCCAGTTACGGATGACATGGTGTTGGGAAAGCTATCAGCCCTGTGGAGATGTTAACTGAGTTTGTGATTCCTCTGAAGTCTGAAAAAAGAGTAAATTGGTATCATGCCACCAGCAGGAGATGTTCTTCCCCAGTTAAATTGTCTCATTACCTTTATAAAATATGTGCATTACAGTTTTGAAACATCACAGTTAAATCTAGAGTCTACTGATTAATTTCTATAGTCAAACTTGTAATTTTTTTCCCCCAGAGAATGAAACACACGTTCTTCGATATCCACTAAAACTTACTTTATCCAAAAGGTCAGTGGCTGTGAATAAAGCTTCCAGTCCAGGACATTTACATATCAATCAATCTGGACTGAATTTTGTCCTAATTGCTTTTCACTAATTGTTCTACTTTTTCCTTATGTTCAATGTTCCCTCAATAGCATGATTTTAATGGACTGCTCATCAAATGAAGAGCTATTTCATATGGGTTTTCTAATGTTTTTTATCCAACCACTTTGCATTTAAATATATTATTGAGACCATGAAAACAGCCAATCTACCTCTTTATCATTTTGCTAGGTAGTTTGAAACAGCTCTTAGCTTGATACTTAACATTAATATGTAGGAGGCCTACAGATGGCTTATTCAAGAACAGATATTCATATTAGAGATGAAAATGAAAGATGGAGCAAGTAGGATGTTAACTTCTTGTCCTGGTTTCGGCTGGGATAGAGTTAATTTTCTTCCTAGTGCTGTGTTTTGGATTTAGTATGACAAGAATGTTGATAAGACACTGATGTTTT
>JAYKAV010001164.1:0-10713 GCA_035582835.1 Phoebastria nigripes | reverse complement strand
GGGGCTATGATCTCCGCAGCCAGTTTGTGGACACCACGGACTATGGCCCCTCAGCAGGGAGGAGGAGGAGGGTTTCAGCGCCCCAGAGATGCACGTCAGGCGAACTCTCGGGGCCCTGCGGTGGTGAYGGGGGCAGAGTGCAACCCTGGATGAGGGACGAGCACAGCATCTGACTCCTGCAATGCCGGAGAGGAGGAGGAGGAGGAGGAAGAATCCGGGAAGCACCAAAACTGCCCCCAGCAGGGACCAAGCTGCACAGAGGGCRCCAGCAGCCCACCCTGTCCCTCCTCCCACTGCTGCCTCTGGCCAGGAAGAGCTCGGAGAGACCTGCCAGAGAGTTGGACAGCTCTGCCGGCTGGCCCGCCTGCCCACAGGTCCCTCCAGGAAGAGCTTTACTCRGTGTTGGGYTTTTKGGATCGCCTTGCAAAAACAACACTCATTTGGTACCAACAGTCAGAAAAGCCAAAGCCAGAACTAAAAACGCTTGTTGGCCTTGCAYGTGTAATTTATGGGGTGTTTTCTTCTCTGTAGGTTTTGAGGCAATTGGTGGAAATACCCAGTGTGGGAGGTTTATGTTACGGGATTTTGAAAGCAGTGTGCTTGCATGTGCCCATTTTGCAATCCCTTCTTTTTAAATATGGAGTTCAAGTCACTCGAACGGAAGTGGGCTGGATGAGCCGACAGCGAGTGGGACTGAAAACGGGCTGAACGGCCGGGCCCAGAGGGTGCTGCTCAGTGGCACCAARTCTAGTGCGAGGCCAGTAACTAGCGGTGTTGCCCAGGGGTCAGTACTGGGTCCGATCCTGTTTAACATCTTCCTTAATTAGTTAATGGTCTGGATGATGGGGCAGAGTGCACCCTCAGCAAGTTGGCAGGTGACACCGGACCGGGAGGAGTGGCACTTAGGTCAGGGGGTSGTGCTGCCATCCCGAGGCACCTGGGCAGGCTGGAGAGATGGGCTGACAGGGACCTCATGCAGTTCAGCAAGGGGAAGTGCAAAGGGTGCTGTGCGGGTGACAAGCACCGGCACAGGCTGCCCAGGGAGCTTGTGGAGTCTCCGTCCTTGGAGATTCTCGTGGTTTAACCCCAGCCAGCAACTAAACACCACACAGCCGCTCGCTCACCCCCACCCTCTGGTGGGATGGGGGAGAGAACTGGGGGGGTAAAAGTGAGAAAACTCCTGGGTTGAGATAAAAACAGTTTAATAATTGAACTAGAATAAAGTAAAATAGTAGTAATAATAGAATATACAAAGCAAGTGTTGGTGCAAGTGCTTCGCATATCTGGATGCTGTGCGTGTCCGGTGCTGGTTGCTGGGCACTGAGGGTGGTGGGTGCTGGGCGCTGGGGGTGCTGGGTGCTGGGCATGTTCAGGTTCTTTGAGCTGGATTCTGGGTGCCGGGGGTGCTGGGCACTGGGGGTGCTGGGTGCTAGGTGCTGCGTGTTGTGGGTGTTGGGCATGTCTGGGTGCTAGGTGCTGGCCATGCGGGGTGCTGGGTGCTGGGCAATGGGGATGCTGGGCGCTGGGGTTGCTGGCTGCTGGGGGTGGCTGAGTGCAGGCTATTGGGTGTGCTGGGTCTGGGCGCTGGAGGTGCTGGGTGCTTGGCATGTGTGGGTGCTGGGCATGTCCAGATGCTGGGTGCTGGGCACTGGGTGTGCTGGGTGCTGGGCATCTGGCGCGCTAGGTCCTGGGCATGTTCAGGTGCTGGGTGCTGGACCCTGGGGTTGCTGGTTGCTGCACATGTCCTGGTGCTCTTCTTATCCGGGTGCTGGTTGCTGGGCGCTGGGGGTGCTGGTTTCTGGGCGCTGGGGGTGCTGGGTGCTGGGCATGTCTGGGTGCTGCCTGCTGGCCATTGGGGTTTCTGGGTGCTGGTGCTTGGGGTGCTGTGTGCTCAGCATATCCGAGTGCTGGGTGCTGGCCATTGGGGATGCTGGGTGCTGGGCACTAGCTGGTCGCTGGGAGTGCTGGGCATGTCTGGGTGCTGCATGCTGGCCATTGTGGGTGCTGGGTATGTCGGGATGCTAGGTGCTGTGCACTGGGTGTGCTGGCCGCTGGGTTTGCTGGCCGCTGGGTTTGCTGGGTACTGGAGCTGTCTGCATCCTGGGTGCTGGGGGTGATGGGGGCTGGGCATGTCCAGGTACTGAGCATGTGTGCGTGCTGGGCATGCCATGGTGCTTGGCCTGTCCAGGTCCTGTGTGCTGGGCGCTGGGGTTCCTGGGTGCTGGAGGTGGCTGGGTGCTGTGTGCTCTGGGCACGCTGGGTATGTGCAGGTGCTGGACATATCAGGGTGTTGGTTGCTGGGCGATGGGGGTGATTAGTGCTGGACGTGTGGATGCTGCGCATGTCCGGTTGCGGCATGCTGGCCATTGGGTGTGGTGGGTGTTGGGGTGCAGGGCACTGGGGGTCACGTGTGCTGGTCATGTCCATGTGCTGGGTGGTGGGTGCATGGCATGTGGGGTGCTGGGTGCTGGGCTCTGGGGGTGCTGGGTGCTGGAGGTGGCTGGGTGCTGGGCCCTGGGTGTGGTCGGTGGTGGGCATTGGGGGTGCTGAATGCTGGCCATTGGGGGTGCTGGGTGGTGGGCACTGGGGGTGCTGGTTGCTGGGGGTGCTGGGTGCTGGCCATTGGGGGTGCTTGGTGGTGGGCGCTGGGGGTGATGGGTGCTGGGCATGTGCGGGTGCTGGGCATGTCTGTGTGCTGGGTGATGGGGGTAGTGGGTGCTGGACACTGGTGGTGCTGGTGGCGGGGCACTGGGGCTGGCTGGGTGCTGGCTGCTGGGGGCGATGCTTGCTGGGTGCTGGTGGTGCTGGTTGACGGACACGTTCCCGTGCTGGGCGCTGGGCGTGCTGGGTGCTAAGGGCTGGGGCTGCTGGGTGCTGGAGGTGGCTGAGTGCTGGTGGCAATGGGTGCTGGACATGTGCGGGTGCTGGGCAAGTCTGGGTGCTGAGTGCTGGATGCTGGGTGCTTGGTGCTGGTCACTGGGCACTGCTGGGCACTGGGGGTTCTGGGGGTGCTGGGGCTGCTGGGGGTGCTGCGTGCTGAGTATGTCCGGGTGCTGGGTGCTGAGCGCTGGGGGTGGTGGCTGCTGGAGGTGGCTGTGTGCTGGRTGGTGGGGGCGATGGGTGCTGCACATGTGCGGGTGCTGGGCAAGCCTGGGTGCTGGATGCTGTGTGCTGGGTGCTGTGGTTGAATGGTGTTGAGTGTGGTGGGCACTGGGTGTGCTGGGTGCTGGGCACTAGAGCTGCTGGGTGGTGGGCATTGGGGGTGCCGGCTGCTGGTCATTTACGGGTGCTGGCTATGTCCGTGTGCTGGGTGATGGGAGTGATGGGTGCTGGGCACTGGGTGTGCTGGGCGGTAGGCGTTGGGGGTGTTGGGCGCTGGGGGTGGCTGGGTGCTGGGTGCTGGGGGTGCCGGTTGCTGGACATGTTCCCCTGCTGGACACTGGTGTGCTGGGTGCTGGAGTTGCCTGGGTGCCGGGAATGATCGGCTGAACATGTGCAAGAGCTTCGCATATCTGGGTGCTGTGCGTGTCCAGTACTGGTTGCTGGGCACTGAGGGTGGTGGGTGCTGTG
Source organism: Phoebastria nigripes (assembly GCA_035582835.1). Taxonomy (NCBI): domain Eukaryota; kingdom Metazoa; phylum Chordata; class Aves; order Procellariiformes; family Diomedeidae; genus Phoebastria; species Phoebastria nigripes. The sequence goes on along the minus strand of JAYKAV010001164.1, from coordinate 7,143 downwards.
CGCTGGGGGTGCTGGGTGCTAGGTGCTGTGTGTGCTGGGTGTTGTGCAATGGGGATGCTAGGCGCTGGGGGTGCTGGGTGCTTGGCATGTCCAGGTACTGGGCAAGTCCAGATGCTGAGTGCTGGGCATTCTGGCTGCTGAGTGCTGGGCACTGGGAGTGCTGGGCACTGGGAGTGCTGGCTGCTGGTCATTTACAGGTGCTGGGTATGTCCGGGTGCTGGATGATGGGGGTGGTGGGTGCTGGGCACTGGTGTTGTTGGGCGCTAGGCGTGCTGGGCATGTGCGGGTGCTGGGCATTTGGGATGCTGGCTGCTGGGGGTGATGGGTGCTGGGCGCTGAGTGTGATGGGTGCTAGTCATGTCCATGTGCTGGGCATGTCCGGGTGCTGGGTACTGGGCGTTGGTTGTGCTGGGCACTGGGTGTGCTGGGTGCTGGGCACTGGGGTTGCTGAGTGCAGGCCATCGGGTGTGCTGGGTGCTGGGCGCTGGAGGTGCTGGGTGCTTGGCATGTCCAGGTGCTGGGCAAGTCCGGATGCTGCATGCTGGGCGCTGGGAGTGCTGGGTGCTGGTCTTTTACGGGTGCTGGGCATGTCTGTGTGCTGGGTGAAGGGGGTGGTGGGTGCTGGGCACTGCTGGTGTTGGACACTAGGGGTGCTGGGCATGTCCGGGTGCTCGGTGCTAGGCCCCAGCACATGCACATGTCTAGTACCCGTGACACTCAGTGCCCAGCACCCAGCCACCTCCAGCACCCCCAGTGCTCAGCACCCAGCGCCTGGACATGCCCAGCACCCAGCACCCCTAGCGCCCAGCACCCCCAGAGCCCAGCACCCAGCACCCCAGAGCCAACTACCCAGCACCCCCATCACACAGCACACGGACATGCCCAGCACCTGTAAATGACCACCACCCTGCACTCCCAGGGCCCAGCACACAGCAAGCCCAATGGCCAGCACACAGCAACTGGACATATGCTCAGCACCCAGCACCCTCAGCACCCAGCACCCAACGCCCCCAATGGACAGCACGCAGCACCCAGACATGCCCAGCACCCACCACTCCCAGCACCCAGCATCCTGCACCACCAGTGCCCAGCACTCAACATCCGCATTGCCCAGCGCCAAACAACCCTAATGGCCAGCACCCAGCGCCCAGACATGCCTAGCACCCGCACATGTCCAGCACGCAGCACCCCCAGCGCCCAACACCCAGCACTCCCAATGGCCTACACTCAGCAGCCCCAGCGCCCAACACTCAGTTCACCCAGTGCCCAGCACCACCACTGCCCAGTACCCAGCAGCCAGACATGCCCAGGACCCGCACATGTCCAGCACTGAGAAACCCCAGCGCCCAGCACCCAGCCACCGCCAGCACCCAGCACCCCAGCGCCCAGCATCCAGCACCTGGACATGCCCAGCCCCCATTACCCCCAGTGCCCAGCACCCAGCACACCCAATGCCACGCACCACCAATGCCCAGTACCCAGCACCCGCACTTGCCCAGCATCCGCACATGTCCAGCACCCATTACCTGCAGCACCCAGCACCCAGTGCCCGGACGTGCCCAACTCCCAGCACCCTGAGCGCCCAGCACCCCCAGTGCCCAGCACCCCATCACCCAGCACCCGAACATGCCCAGCACCCATAAATGACCAGCACCCCCCAGGGCCCAGCACCCAGCACTCCCAATGGCCAGTACGCAGCACCAGGATATGCCCAGCACCCAGCACCACCAGCGCCCAGCACCCACTACCCTCAGTGCCCAGCAACCAGCACCCGGATAAGAGCACTCGGACATGCGCAGCAATAAGCAACCCCAGGGTCCAGCACCCAGCACCTGAACGTGCCCAGGACCCAGCGCCCCAGGCACCCAGCACCCAGTACACCCATTACCCAGCACCTCGATATGCCCAGCACTCGCGCATGTCCAGCACCCAGCCTCCTCCAGCACCCAGCAACCCCAGCACCCATCACCCAACACCCCAAAAGCCCACCACCCATCACACCCAGGGCCCAGCACCCAGCCACCTACAGCACCCAGCACCCCCAGATCCCAGCACCCAGCATCTGGAATTGCACAGCACCCACACATAACAAGACCCCATCCCTCCCAGTGCCCAGCACCCAGCCACCTCCAGCACCCAGCATCCCCAGCGCCCAGCACCCAGCCCCCGGATATGCCCAGCCACCCCCAGCACCCACCACCCCCAGTGCCCAGCACCCACCACCCCAATCACCCAGCACACGGACATACCCAGCACCTGTAAATGACCAGCCCTACCAGCACCCAGCACCCAGCACCCCCAATGGCCAGAATCCAGGAACCGGATATGCCCAGCACCCCCAGTGCCCAGCACCCAGCACCCCCGATGCCCACCACCCACCACGGCCAGCCTCCAGCACCCAGCCACTTCCAGCACACAGCACCCCCAGCGCCCAGCAACCGGCACACGGACATGCTTAGCACCCAGCACACCCAGCGACCAGCAAACCCACGGCCCAGCACCCAGTCCCTGCACGTGCCCAGCACACGCACATGCCCAGCCCCATCACCCCCAGCACACAGCATCCAGACAACTCATGCACAGAGCACCCCCAGTGCCCAGCACCCAAACATATCCAGTAAACAGCACTCCCAGCACCCAGCACCAATCGCCCCCAGCACCCAGTATCCAGCCACCTGCAGCACCCAGCACCCCCAGTGCCCAGCATCCAGCATGCCCAATGCCCAGCACACAGCCACATCCAGCACCCACCACACCCAGCGCCCAGCACCCATCACCTCTAGCACCCGTCCACCTCCAGCACCCAGCACCCGGACATGCCTGCACCCACCACACACAGCGCTCAGCACCCAGCACCCCCAATGGCCAGCACACAACCACCTCCAGCACCCAGCGCACCCAGCACCCAGTGCCTGGACACTCCCAGCACCCCCAGCGCCCAACACCCCCAGCACCCAGCACCACCAGTGCCCAGCACCCCCAGCACCCAGGACCCCCACGACCCCTCACCCAGCGCCCCCAATGGCCAGCACCCACGTCCAGCACCAAGCACCCAGGACCCACAATGGCCAGAATCCAGGAACCAGATATGCCCGGCACCCTCAGTGCCCCGCACCCAGCACCCCCAATGCCCACCACCCACCACGGCCAGCCTCCAGCACCCAGCCACTTCCAGCACACAGCACCCCCAGCGCCCAGCACCCAGCATCTGGAAATGCACAGCCCCCAGCACACCCAGTGCCCAGCACCCACCACCCCCAGTGCCCAGCACCCACCACCCCAATCACCCAGCCCATGGACATGCCCAGCACCCGAAAATGACCAGCACCCAGCACCCCCAATGGCCAGCACACAGCACCCAGACATAACCAGCACCAGGACAAGCCCTGTAACCACACATTCCCAGCACCACCATTGCCCAGCACCCAGCCGCCTCCAGCGCCCAGCACACCCAGTGCCCAGCACCTGGACTTGCCAGGCACCAGGACATGCCCAGTGCCCAGACATGCCCAGCACCCAGCACCCCAGTGCCTAGCACCCCCGTGGCCAGCACACAGCAACCGGACACACCCAGCAACCAGCACTCCCAGCGCCAGGCACCCAACATCCCCAGCACCCAGCACCCAGCCACCTCCAGCACCCATTAACCCCAATGACCAACACCCAGCTCCCGGACATGCCAGCAACCAGCACTACCAATGCCACTACCCAGCATCCGGACATGCCCAGCACCTGGACATGCCCAGAACCCAGCAACCCCAGAGCACAGAACCCAGCACAGCATGTGGCCAGCATGCAGCACACGGGCATGCCCAGCAACCAGCACACCCACTGCCCAGTACCCAGCACACAGACATGCTGAGAAACCGGAAATGCCCAGCACCTACCACATGCAGTGCCCAGCACCCACCATCCAGCAGCAGGACATGCCCAGCACAGAGCACCCTCAAACCCATCGCCTAGACGTGCACATATCCAGCACACCCAGTGCCCAGCACTCAGCATCCCCAGCACACATTTCTAGGCACCCCCAAGCACCCAACACCACAGGCCCAAGACCCAGCACCCATCACCACCAGCACTCCCAGCACCCAGCAACCAGCACCCTGATACACCCAGCACCCGCACATACCCAGCACGCGCAGAGCACACAGCACCCAGCCACCTCCAGCACCCAGGAACACCAGTGCCCAGCACACAGGACGCAGACATGCCCAGCACCAGGGATGACCAGCACACGGACATTCCCAGCAGCCGGTCATGCCCAGCACCGGTTCATGCCGAACACCTAGTACCCCACTGCTCAGCATCCAGCCCCTCTCCATGCCAGAGGGACATCCCCACCCCACTTCAGGAGAACGGCCCCATCCAACCCATCCCCATTCCACAGGGGTGTGCTCTGCTGAGTGGCCTCTCAACCCGCACTAAGACACGGGCACCTTCCTCCCCTACGCCCCATCCTCCAAGAGCCACCTGCCACCAGCACAGAAGGGCAAGGCCTYCCTCCAACACTTCCTCCACACTGTCCCTGAGGAGGACACCAACAACAACATCCTGGTGGCCCTCATCCTCCTCAGCTCCCGCCTCAGCAACATGGTGAGCAGGGCCCCACCATCACCACACCCTCCCCCTTACAGCAGCTCTGTGGGGCTGAGGAACCCCRAGAGGTGCCCCACTAGGGCATGCATGCACGTCACCACCTTGGGTAGCCCCAGGACCAGGCTGGTGGCCACCATCCCTCTACAGCTATCACCCAGAGCAAGCTTCTAGACCCACAGTGCTTTAGGTCCTGTGAACGGCCTGCCAAGGAAAGATGAGGTGCACTAACAGCTTTCAGTCATAGCCGTATCTGCATTGGATTCCTAGCTGATGTGGTTCCCTTCTTTTCTTGGCTCCAGCAAGGGTGAGTGTTACTTGGTAGAGCAAGCGCAGAGCCCTGGTTTTGTTGGGGCTGCGAAGGGGCTCTCAAGGGAAGGTGAGGGCCTCAAGCAGTTTTCACTCCTGGCCACTTCTGTATTGGGGTTTAAGGCGGTGGGGGGCCATTTTGGGCTTGGACTCTGGCAAGGATTAGGGATAGGAGTAGAGCAAGCACAGAGCTACAGTGTCGTTGAGCCTGTGAACCAACTGCCAAGAGAAGGTGAGAGCTGCCAACATCTTTCAGTCCTGGCTAATTGTGCGCGGGAGCCCGATGGGGTGCTTGTCTGTGTTGGAGTTGGGCTCCGGCCAGGCTGATGGTTGAGTGGTACAGCAAGCGCAGAGCCCCGGTGTTGGTGGGGCTGTGAAGGGGCTGCCCCGGGAAGGGGAGTGCCACCGACAGCTTTCAATGCTGGTTCCTTCTGTGTTGGAGCGCCCCCTGGTGGGTGTCTGTTTGGAGCTAGGCTCTGATGCCGGTAAGGCATAGGTTGACTTTAGATGGGAGAACAAAGGAAGAGGGCTGCCTGTCGTGTGGCAGAGAAGGGGATGCCAAGCGAAATTGATGGCCACTAGTAGTTTTCACTCCTGGCCACTTCTGTATAGGAGGTTAAGGTGGTGGGGGTCTGTTTTGGGCTTGGACTCTGGCAAGGTTTAGGGTTCGGATTAGAGGAAGCACAGAGCCAYGGTGTCGTTGAGGCTGTGAAGGGCCTGGCAAGGGAAGGTGAGGGCCATAAAAGAGTTTTCAGTCCTGGCCACTTCTGTGTGGAGGTGACAGCTTGTCCCTAAGGTGGTGGGTATCCGTTTTGGGCTTGGAATGTGGCAAAGTTTAAGGTTAGGATAAGAGCAAGCACAGAGCCTCATATCTGGTGGAGCTGTGAAAGGGAACCTTCCTCCCCAACACCCTATCCTCCAAGAGCCACCCGCCACCAGCACAGAAGGGCAAGGCCTCCCTCCAACACTTCCTTGACACTGTGCCCCAGGAGGACACCACCACCAACATCCTGGTGGCCCTCATCTTCCTCAGCTCCCGCCTCAGCGACGTGGTGCGCCTGGCCCCACCATCACACGCCCTCCCCCACATAGCAGCTCTGTGGGGCTGAGGAACCCCAAGAGGTGCCCCACTAGGGCATGCATGCAAGTCACCACCTTGACATGCCCAGAACCTGCAGCTCCCAAAACCACAGACCCAGCACCTGGACATGCCCAGCACAGAACAACTGCAAAACCATCGCCTAGCACATGCACATGCTCTACTTGGTAGAGCAAGTGCAGAGCCCTGGTTTTGTTGGGGCTGTGAAAGGGCTYTCAAGGAAAGGTGAGGGCCTCAAGCAGTTTTCTCTCCTGGCCACTTCTGTATCAGAGGTTATGTTCTTAGCTGTCCATTTTCATGTGGGACTCTGGCAAGCACTAGGGTTAAGATTTAGAGCAAGCGCAGAGCCTCTTAGTTGGTGGAGCTGTGTGAGGGCTGCCAAGGRACTGGCAGCATCTGGACATGCCCCAAAACCGGACATGCCCACCACCCATACATTCCCAGCACCAAGCACCCATAACCCCCAGCACCAGTCACCTGGCCGTGCCCACCACCGTGACATACTCAGCAACCTGCCTCAGACAGYGCCTAGTACCACAAGAGCCCAGCACCCAGCTCCCGCACATGCCCTTTACAGCCCTAACAACTCTAATGCTCTATGCTTCCTCTGATCTTAAACTTGTCAGATTCCAAGCCCAAAACACTCTCACGRCCTAAACCACMSATACAGAAGTGGCCAGGGCTGAAAACTGCTAGTGGCCATCACCYACCCTTGGCAGAMCCTACTCAGCCYCACCACCAGACGCCCCTGCCTTCCTTCTCCCACCTCACATCAACCTATGCCTTACCGGCATCAGAGCCYAGCTCCAAAGGGACACTCACCAGAGGGCGCTCCAACACAGAAGGAACCAGGATTGAAAGCGTCGGTGGCACGCCCCTTCCCAGGGCAGCCTCTTCACAGCCCCACCAACACCAGGGCTCTGCGCTTGCTGTACCACTCAACCATCAGCCTGGCCGGAGCCCAACTCCAACACAGACAAGCACCCCATCGGGCTCCCGCGCACAATTAGCCAGGACTGAAAGATGTTGGCAGCTCTCACCTTCTCTTGGCAGTTGGTTCACAGGCTCAACGACACTGTAGCTCTGTGCTTGCTCTACTCCTATCCCTAATCCTTGCCCGAGTCCAAGCCCAAAACACA
>JAYKAV010001167.1:1470678-1559799 GCA_035582835.1 Phoebastria nigripes | reverse complement strand
TCCTTATTTGTCAATTTAAGGCTTTTTTTTTTTTTTTTTTTGTATTAGATATTCCAGAATAAGACTGTATTTTACCCTTGCTTTCTTTCACACATCAACATTTTCCACCTGATCTCTATGGTTTTTTACAGAGAGATTTTTTAAACTTTAACAAAATGGTTTATTTCTGAATGAAAAATGCCAGATGATACACTTAGCACAAAATATACGTATGATTATAAACAGCTAGGACTGATATCTGTCATGGAAATCAGGCTCCATAAAGGAAAAATGGTTTTGACTCTTTTCCAGGGAAAATATATTTTGGCAGTTTGGTGACAAGACTAAAAATCATATGCTGCCTGTGAACGGGTTTTCAAGTGTGTTGTTGTTAAGAGGTTAATCCTGTACCCACTCTTTCCAGTGTTGCAGTAGTGACAGTACTTCTCTCTCCAGTGGTACAGAATCAGGCGCCAGACCAGCAAAATGCACTTTGAGGTTGTTGGTACACATGTACATATATGTAATGGGTTTGCAGAATGCAAATATCTTAAGTGATCTGCTTCCAAACATGTTAGAACATTACAAGGTCTCATGAAAATAAACTCTTGCAATGCTCAAAGAGAAAAATGTCCTGTGGCTAAAACTGGGAGTAGGAACTTTTGGCTCATTCTTTGCTGTTCAAACTCATAGTTTACTTAACCTAGACCTTTGAGGAAATGTTTCTTTTTTGGTTATTTTCAATTAGCACTCAGCTTTTCATAGAACACAGAGGACATAAAAACAGTGCAGTTTTCCTAAAGAGCCTTCCTAAATGGCTCAGAAAAGATCTTGCTGCTTCGAAAATGCCTTACAGAATAACTGGGTTTTTTAATTTGACATGATGATGAGCAGGAACCTTTCTGTGTAAATTCTTTCTATAGGAGAGCAGGGAGAAATATGACTGCTTCTTTCACTGTCATATATTCAATAACAGCGATGAAAAGAGAAATTGCAGGAATTTTTTATCTGCCATTTGTTTTTAATCCAATTTGGGGAAACAAAATATTTCTGAAGTTTCTCACTGTCTGCATTCAGTGGAGTCAAAACTCTCTGTGGTGAGGGCTCTGTGAAGTGATCAGCATTCCCATGAAAAGTTTTGCACTTGGGGAAACAACGTTTTCTGACAAATTGTTTTCTGACATGATCTCTGTTTTATCTAGACTAGCTCCATATCTTCATTATTAGTACTTGCTAGACTCCTTCGAATTAAAAGACCACAATATAGTGTAGAAGTATCCTGCCATCAGGTCAAATACTGGTTAATGGGCCTTTCTTACAGAACTCACCAATTTACTCTGATTCCCCATTACTTTTTTGGCTGAATAGTATACATATCCTGAATACACAGCTGTATTCAAGAAGCTTAAGAGCTAATTGAATTGTTTTATAGGAAGGAACTACCTTCTATTGTAAAGACATAGCATTATAAATGCTGCTATATTTATAATGATTTATTTTATGCATTCCAGATTTCTCTAATGCACATATACAATGACCAGAACTGAGAAGGGTTTAGAAATTTAGAGATGACTATTTATGAAATAGGAGAACAGACTGGAAGTTCAAGTTGAGCTATGTGAAAATAATTTTAGCCATTGTACAGGATATTGCTTTTTTTCTTTGATTTCATTATAGCAATTTGCGTTGAGACTAAATTGGCAGAGTTAATTTGTGGGCAGAACTGTAGTGTTGCTTTTTATTTCAGAATCCCTGAATTTTATTACAGATTGATACAGATAAGAACATTAATGCTGGTAATAATAAAGATTACACAAGTTCAAATTTAATTATGTGAAAAATGACTACTCCTTTACAGTACATCTGTCCCACATGTAAAATCATGTGGTACAGCATATATTCAGTTAACAGACACATATGAACTGAAGATCAAATGTTATTTGTAATATAACATGCTCCAAATAATTTTTTGTGTAAGAGAAAAAAAATAGTACGCTCTGCCTACCTTATTGTTAACCAGTTGTCTACACATAGCATCTGTTTACATTAGTAATGTAATTGCTGTGATAATAAGCTCATTGATTTAGTATCTAAGGAAATAATCAGTCAGGACATCACATTTGTCTTGCTTTACTTGACAGACTATCTTCTACACTGAACAGACAATGTCAATTCTTGCCATTGTTTCAGAGAAATGGAGCAACAAGAAACCCCAGAAAGCTCTCTTCTCTTTGCCAACTATTGCCATAAAAATGTTTGCTGCGGCTAACTGGTATTGGACAAATTTAATTTTAACAGTGGCACAAGGCCAGTACAGTTTAGTGCAGGAAAATTGTGTTTCTTTTGTTATTCAGGCAGTACGACAGCCTTATCTTTCACTTGACAGTTAAGCAGAAAGGGACTGTGAAAAACTAAAACTGAAATAAAACAAAGACACAACTGGGAAACTTTGGTTAGCTGACTCACTAGGAATTTTTTCCTTTTTCTAAGCATTTTTATGTGAAACTGTATAAACAAAGTCTCCTTACTAGGACTTAAGAAGCACTTTACAAGATTGTAAGATGTCTATGTACTTGGGTTTACTTCCCAAAATCACAGAGGAAAAAAATCTATCAATCAGGAGTGTTAAAATAAAGAACAATCCCAGTTTTATGATTTTTTTTTTTCTTTATCTCATGGACAGTGTTACCGTAATATGTCCTCCCTGCTGCAACTTTGGATTTCACAAGCTTTCAAAAATCCATGGTCCATAGAATGAGTTCATGGGGTGAAATCATAGAGGATCAGGTTGTCTTGACCCTATGTGATGTTCAAGATAGGGAGGAGGACAAGAGTCTGTCCCCTCCATCTGCTCGCGGCCCATGAAGACCAGTATTCACCGCAAGGCCTGTAGACAGCCGTGCTGAATGACTTCTGTGCCTGGACTTTGTTGTAGATGGAATGGGGAGCAGAGAGCAAGAGAAGTCTCATTCCCCTGTGGAGATGAATCATGAGTTTATAGACAGCACAGCTGAACTCGTATCATATACAACATCGAACAAACAATACTGCTCTCACTATATAGCACCAATACATTCCAAGACCTCTTGTCTTTAGAGGGTGTCTTAAAAATACTGTTATTAGTTATCATGTACTTCACAAAGAAAGTTAATCTCTAAACATTTTAGAGAGGAAGGGAAGGAACATTCTTCCTCTTTTAAGGATAAAATTAAAAAATACTTCTAAAGTATTATATAGCATGGTGTGCTCTCCAGGAGATGAACCGAAAAAGTAAATTTACCTCACTTCACCTCAACATCAGAAAAAGTTCAGGTTTCCTCTCCTCTGCATAGCCTTTGTTTTAACTGCAAGTGGGAAGAAGACTTACACTGTGGAAGAGCCAGTAGAAATGAAGATATGCAAAACTAAGCCCTTATCATGGAGTGTTAATTACCTATGCGGTAGTTGTATTTACAAGATGAGAGCAACCAAAGACAGGTTGTTCTTTGTTTCCAAACCAGATGTGGGGTAGCAGAAGTGTGGCCTCACAGCTCATCTAAATTCTGAATTCCGGCAGGCTGACAGCTGCTGCCTTTCTGCTGATTAAGAAACACTGACAAACATTTTTTTTTTCTTCTTTTTCCTGCAGCAAGACTTTCTTGGCTGCTTATACTTGTAAACTCAAAAATCAGCTCTTCCCACTCAGTGTTTTTAACTGTGATTACTAAAAAGGAAGTATTATTAAATTGAAGAGAGGCAAGGTTTGGATGAGATGTTCTGGGAGGTATAATCATATACCATGTATTTACTGATGTATCACAAAAAAATGCCAATTACAATTGAAAAATGTCCTAATTTTTTTCCCATAACTCTCCTGGACAGAAGCCTTGAAAAGTCTCTCCAAAACGAAGTCCTTTCTTGTCAGACAAATTAAGTCTATTCAGTTGCGGTCCCTTAGGGGACTGCTGGCAGAGTTCAGAGCTGACACAGGTCCAGACCCCCTTCTGCTCCACGTAAGGTAGAAAATCTGTGTTTCTGTTTTAACTTGCAGGATAGTATTCTAGGTCTCTTGGTGTTCTTCCACTTCTCAGAAAAAAATTCAAAAGGACACGATGCTGATGCTGCCCAAAACAGTAAGTTTGAGAAATGTGGATGCTTATGGGTATTGCCTCAGTGTGGGCAATATGCTGCTGTGGATCTACATTCACTTGTCATCTGGGAGAGATTTGGTAGGGTACCTTCATATTAAGAGTTGCACATCGCTTGTACTTGTTGTATTTGCACAGATGTACTTGTTCCAATCCCAGCTGAACATTTATTCTTTCTCTAATATTTCCTTTTGGACTGAAATGAAGATTTGGCAATATGCGAAGAAGTACTGTGTGTTTGTCACCATGCTAACAGTTTTCACAGTGCCCTTTCCTGAAGTTGGATTATCTAGTTCGAGGTATACGCCCAAGCTATAAATGAACATCTGCTATATGGGTAGGCTACGTATATTGAGTATTTATTTATTTATATACATGCACGTGCATATACAAACTTTATTGCTGTAATCTGAAAGAAATTATATAGATGTCCAAAGTAAGAAATGTATTTCATCAGATTTAAATATATTTATTTCAGTTTTAATGTTCTTCCTCTTTCCCAGAAAAGTGTTTCTACTAAAGCAGTTTTACTGAGATACAAACAAGCTAGTCATGAGATTCTGCACCTTACACACCTACAGCCTCATAAACTGGGACTGGAATGCAAGTTTTCTTCCTACTGGTTGGTACCTAACCAAAATGGTTGCTCTTCTTCCTATGACAAGGGATTTTAGAAGGTTGAATCAAAATAAAAGATATGCATCTGGATAGCTGTACTGGATAGCTGATAGTAGCTTAAACAGTAGTGAAATATGGCTTAACGGGTACTAACCAAAGAGGGTAGAAGGCATCCACATCCTCTAAAGGCATCCACACTGATTGCAAACAGGTTTTACCTAATGATTTCCACACAGGGAAATTCTGGAGTGATATTAATTTTAACTTTTTTTTTTTTTTTAACCTGACCTTTCCTCTCAGAAAGAGAAAACTAGTGGAAATGCAGCTCTAAGAACAGCCCACTGGGAAACGCCTGTGGGAAAGCAGGTCTTCAGCATAGAAAAATGAAGGTTCACTATGTCAGGGGACTGGGCGTCAGACCTAAGGGCCTGTGTTAGAGGTGCTTGTCTGCTACTACCTGAGCAGAAACACTGGAGGGGAATAATAGGAGGGAAGATGAGAAAACAATTTTCTCCCCTGTTCTGAGATGTGTTTCAGTTTGAGATGTACTGTGTCAGTCATGCAAGAGCCTGTCATTACTACTAAGTCACCTCAGTTTTATATACGTATCTGAGAATAATGCCTTTCTATGGTTATGCCAAATTCTGTTTGCCTACTTGCCTCAGGGCAGGTGGGTTTTTCTGACTGTCAACTGAGTATCACTGGTGTTTTTCATTATCACCAATCATCAGATAAAAGATAAGAGAATAAGTTTTGTGCTGATTTGGTAAATTTTTGTGCTGTTTATGTAAGCTTGTTGGATATGGGTTTGGGATTTTTGGTTTTTTTTTTCTTTTATTCTATTTCTTTCTTTCGCTCTGTGGGAAATAAACTATAAATGCCTATTCCTTCCAGTAAGGCAGAGGATGCAAGGTATTCTAGGATGTACTATATTAAATCAAGAGGCTGTGTGGTTAGTGTTGATAGAATAATACAGAAATTTTACATGCATGCTGCAGCTCTTACTTGTAGGTAGTTTTACACTTTGAGAACACTTTTTCAAAATTTTAGTCCTAGGAGATCAAATGACATGAAGATGATGGATTGCTGGGGATATCTTGAAATGAGCAGTGTCTGTTCCATTTATAAATATAACAATCTACAAGGTTAGAAATGAAAGTTGAAAAATCAGTAGTTAACGCTGTTCGAAGTAAAGGAACAGTTATGGAATGGATTTATATATAAGCTGCTTCATATATCACTCCTTGGTATGCTGTAAAATTTGAGTGTAGGTGTGAGCAACCACTTCAAATAGCCACGGAGATTAGTATTTCAGTCACTGAGGTCACACTGCCTGGTCCAGGAACTGGTTGAGGTAAAATTAACAGCATCTTTATCTTTTAACTACTTTGGTTAAAACCTGTTAATAATTAACTTGCCAATACTTGTGAACTCCACTTTTTAAAGAAAATCAGCCTGTTATAGGAGTTTACTCCTTAAAGCTTCTGACCTTATGTCTTGTACCAATCAAACACTTCTGAGCTATCTCAAATGGCATTTTCCATCCCTACCTCTTCTGGCTGTCATGGAAACAGCTGTGCACCCTCTTATAAAGGTACTGTAATACTGTCAGGCCCCACACAAATCGCATTAACAGTGGAGTTAGAATCAACTTAGACATAACAATTGTTGTAGCTTAGGGAAATAGCCCCTCGCCTCTCTTCTAGACAGCTGCGAGTCTGAGCACTTCCCGGGAAACCAGGTTCCATTTCCTGGAGGAAAGCCATCCTGAGGGACACCTGCAATTCTGCACTGCGGTGATAAAGACGGCAGGCATGAAATCCCTGCATTTACTATTAGCTGGAGAGAAGTTTCCCTCTGAGATCTGTAACTTCTGAATGGCACTTAGCTTTTGCCATCGAATGCCTTTCTTCAAGGGTGTAAGTGCTCGTGCAGAAATTAGACAGAGATACAAAACACTGCACCTCAGACATCTCATTTCTCTCAGAGCAGAGAAAAGTCACTGCCAGGCTCCAAAATTGCCTTACAATCTGGAGACTGTTACAACTTTTTTTACCCCCCTATTACCATCTTGATTGTCATCAACAACAGGAGCAAAAATGAACGGCTGTACGGGGGGGAGTTTTTTATTTTATCTCTTTCTTGTTGTGAGCTCCTTTTCCTTACAGATACTCACTTTTACTTTCGCTTGTTTCATTTTTGGAGTCTTGAGTTCTATGGTTCGTTCCAGGAGAAAACTGAGAATGAGGAATATCCATGTCCCCTCTCATAGTGAAAACCCCACGGCTCTGTTCTTAGCTGTCATTCCAGCAGAAGTCCTGGAAATGTCACTCTTGCACCCTGTCCTCCCACTTCTATTGAATGAAATGGCAGCAACTGCTCCACCATTAGGATCAATATCCAGGCCATTATGTCGGCAAAAGGAGCAGCAAATCACATTTACGTGGATTGTCAGATTCATTATTATAAGCAGATGGCAGTCCTTGCACTACAATGCAGCTAAGAAAAGACTGACATCATTTCAAATTAAAATCTATAATGCTAATACACATCTCTGACTCTTTGTACAGGCCTAAGTGCATTAATCTTCTGAATGATTTGCCAACGTGTGCACTGCTTTAGGTGTTTTCACTTGAGTGGACCTAAAAGGAGAGCTTTTAACTGAGAATGGTTAACATTTATTCATACAGATTGATAAAAGTTAACATGCAATTTTCTTTACTAGTGGCTCCCTAATAGGAATTAATGGGACATCTTGAAGAGAAAATGCCAAATTCAGAAGGCCGGTTTAAGAATTGTGTTAACCACTGAAGAGAAAAATATGTTACTAGTGTCTCCTTTATGTAAACTGATCTTAAAATAATTATTCATAAAAGAAAATAGAGCATTTTTTAAAATGTGCAACAGAATTGTCTAAGTATGCAAAGAAATTTCATTTGTCAAATGTGGACAAAAAAATCAAAATTTTTATGATCAGATCATCACCAAAAGTTTAAAAAGTGAACATAACATAAATCCACTCTTTCAATACAACTAAAGTGGAAGACAGTTCCTAATAGAAAGGATTTCAAATACTTTGGGGACGGTTTTATCTGCAGTGTCTAGACTATGTACCCTGTCATCATATTTTCAATAGCATGCTCTAGAATTTCAGAATTTCATACACAGTTTTTAGGGACACAGAGGCTGATTCCTCCATTCTTCCACCTTTCTCCAGAAAGGATATATCTAAGAGAAAGAATCTTCTGGTGAATAAAGTATAGACAGATACTGCTGTCAGGGTGCCTAACCATGAAAATGCAATGTCTTTGCTTCTAGAGGAATGTTTGCACATTGAGGAGCTGTCCTGGACTACTTCTGCCTGCACGYGGGATCCTGAATAACCCCACTTTGGCAGCTGTGTCATCACAGTGTTGATTCTGAGCTAAAATACCTTTCCTTTTGGAAGGGCTTAATAGGTGAGGAGCATTACACTGATGCAGCTGCTTGGTTTCATGGAGCAAACAGAAATCCTATGTTTTCCCTAAAGAAGATTGTTTTAAACATCCAGATTAACCACACAGCCATGAAACTCGGGAATCCTCCCATGAAAAGCTTTATAAATACATGTGTCATTGCAGAAATGCTTGGCTTTGCCAAAGAAGCATATTTCTGAAAAAATAAAGTTTGTTAAAATGTTTTGACCAGATCCAGGTAGGATCTTTTGTCCCATTTATTGTTATCCAGAGATTTAATTTCAAAGGAAACAGAGTCTTCAGGTCTGCAATATGCCTTGCCTTCTCCCAGTACATGCCAGTGCCATGTGCTAACGTGTTTTAGCATATCTCTGGGATGTGAATTAGTTACTTCTTTAAATATATCATTGATATTGTTGACCTTTTCTGAATTCTTTTGCTATTAGCACATCTGAAGCCAGATATCTCTGTATTTCATTCATATTTGCTCACCTTACTGACAAAAATTGTTTTCTTAATACTTTCCTTTTTCTTCCGTCTGACCCAGTACTAATACCTAGCTTGACTTTCACAAACCAGGTGGTATGTGCAGCAATAGATAATAACACATTTCATTGATATAAACAATATCTTAATAATTTGTTTACCAAGAGATTTTTTCTGAGTAGGGATTGATTTATATTAAAATGAATAACAAATTACTGGAAAAAAGTAGGTTTTCTACTTGGGAAGTTGCTTTAAAATATGCAAGGTGGGGAGCTGCACAGTGAGATTCAGAAAAAGATAGAGAAAAACAATTTCATTTTTCAAATTTTAAAAAAGAAATGTCATTCTAATGAATTAAACTTGAAAGAAAGATATGTACCCAGTTACAGCTATATGAGTCTGATCTTCCTAAAATCCTTACTYTTTCATGAAAAATTTTGTGTACTTGAAACTTCCAGTTTTTATGGATGTTGAAATGAACTGATTAACATAAGAACTTTAGATCAGCTTTAACACTGTGACAATCAGAGAAGAAATGAATAAGAATTCTGAAAAACTAAAAACTCAGCAGCTTTTTGATATGTTGAGCATGAGCATCTTTTAAATCCATTTTCTTGTAAAGTGCTTTACCAATGATTGCAGTCTTAAATACCTACCACATCTTTCAGCTTTCTTTTTTAGGGATTACAGATGAAAACAGGTACATCCAACCAGTAAAACATGTTGAAATTTATGGTCCTGATTATTTAAAGTGCATGGGTTGCAGCTGATATTTATTTAAGAAGTTCTTTTCATAGCATAATATTTAAACTGGTTAATTAATGGATAATGGCAAGAGATGGGAAATGTGTAATTTACAAATTGAAAAAAGCTCTTAAAAGTTTTGCAGAACATCTGGAACTTTTCCACAACAGTCTTGAAATAATATTCTCCAAGCCATAGATCCCATTATCACACATCTCACATATGTTCCACCACAACTACTCAATGAATTGATTTCTCATATATGCATTGCATGGATTCATTAAGTACAGTACACACCAACATTCCTCATGCTTCATTCATCAGTCAAGTTAATTTTAATAACTTCCAAAATACTGCTGCTGAATTAGCAAATCTGAATAGAGTCCGTGAAATGTAACTYCGGAGCTTATTTTAGGATATGGCCTATTTTCTCCCAAGTGACGCTCAGTGACACAGTTTGAAAACTGTAGTGGTTAGTAGTAAATTGTAAATTAGTATTTTTTAAAGACGTGGAATAATAGACTATTTTTGATCCATGGCTGAAGAAGTAAGATACAGCATTTGTGGGTTGTGCGTGCCTTACGTTCAATCTGAGCCCTACAGTGTATACTTCTTTCCCCATCCCCCTTTTCTTTGCCTGCATTTCAGTTTGTTTTACTGACTGAAGACTTAAAGAGATATCTACTTAAGGATGTCAAAAGGTGTAGTAAATGGGAGGCAGGCCACTGGGACACAAAATAGGGAGGTCATTCCGCCTGACCTCCTCCTGTTTTTTCCCACTAAGAAAGCTGCTGCTCAGCTGACTTAAGATTGAGAGACAAGGCAGAAAAACAGCAAAAACAGTATTAACTCAACCTGTTTAGTATCGTGCTTTCTACTTGCAAAAGGTTTTCCTTCATCCTTAAAGCTGGTCTCCTGTTGCAGTCATTCCCTTTAGAAATGCTACAATATTTTATGTTTGTCTGTTATTCACCCTGCGTGCAGGTTGTGCAAGTGAATGGAAATCCAATGATAAAGTCCTCTCTGACTTCTATTCGATATAAAGAGATTACTTTCAACAGTTAAGCTCAGGTTCTCAGTAGCTGATGGTTTTGTTGACATTGTAAAGGAGATTTTGTCTCTAGGTGATATACAATACTTCTGTAATTTCTTATTGTGGCATTAACATATTGGGAAGGAAATCCTGACCTTTAACCTCACAGCTACATTGATGAGGCACAAATTGATTTCTGGTGTTTATTGAGTCTCTGAGCTGGGCAGGAGGGTCCCAAAAGTTTGACAAGTGAACATTTAGTCGAGTACAAGTGGTTGTCATCTTGAAGAGATGACTACCACTGCTCCCCTTACAGGTATTGTGTACCTCCTCTTAGTTGCCTGATGCCCAGCAGGTCATGCCCACTTTGACAGCACCTTTTTTTGTTAATCAGTAGAAATGAGGAATACCTTCTGCATTGGGGTCCACTGTAACTAAGAGGTACTTGTGTTCCATGGACAGCAAAGGCTTCATCCCACCAAAATGGAAGTTAGCCCTAAAAAATTACAATCTAAAGAGATGTTTCAAAGGCATTTGTAGTTTTTAGGTGCTTACCTCAAGTAATTTTCCTTAACCTAGTGGAGCTCACTCTGCAAATCTCTGCCATTTTTTATTATGAACTTGTAGCAAAACTAGTTATATAATTTACCCATAAAAGGAGGGAAAAGGAGCTCTCCCCAAGCATATATCACAAAATCATATAAAGAAGTCCATATACAGCAAACCAAAGAGGTCTGTCATTAAAAAAAAAAAANAAAAAAAAAAAAAAAAAAAATCAGCCTCTGGCAAACATTCACACTCAAATTCAAATTCAACTTATTTTTATTAGTACTACTCTTGCTGCTTAGGGTTTACATTAAAAATATTTTACTTCTTTATATTTTTCCTCTATTTAGACACAACTAAAAGGCACAAATTTTAAACTAAAAAGCTTTCTGGCAATGAAATTTATGCAACTGAGAAATAAAGGTTTGGAAGTTTCACAGATTAGCACCTATGAGGCAAAGCTGGAGAAAATACCAGTGAATGAGTGTAAGGTCTGACCAAACCTTGGCAAGTGAATGATTTTTGAGTTAGATACTTCTTTCTCTTGTGTTGTAATGACTTACTTTCTCTGGTGCAAATTACTCAAGTTACATCAGTCTGTATTTTTGAGTTATGTCAACATCTCTGAGAGAGAGTTCAAGTCCATGATTCTGGGATTAGCAAAACAACAAAATTCTAGAATACAAAGCAGAAAGACTCTTTCAATTGCAATGAAAAAAAGAAAAGATGTTCACAGGGCATTTGTAGCCTGATTAGATTTCCATGGATTTTAGTCTAAAAAGTTTGTTGTTTTGTTTTGTTTTGGTTTTGTTTTGTTTTTTTTTATAAAAGCAGATAAATTCTTGGTAAGTAGCTAATTTGTAGTATTTTGTAAACAGGACTTTTAGTGCAAACTTGCTGGCATATAATTGTGATAAAGAATAGCAAACAGAAAATATTTGGAGTCCAACTCTATCTTCATGAAGCAAATGAAAAAAATCTTTAAACATAACAAAGTCTACTTATATTCATTATCTGTCAATGTCAGTGACACACCAGTGCCAATCCTTAGTCTTCCACATCAGCTATGTAGCTTGCTGTATATCTTGCTATAGTTAAATACAGCTCAATAATTCTCTTCCCCTTTTCTAAGCTTGACGTCTTTCTGTGATTTATTCTCTCATATATAATTTAAAAGAATGAATAAGTGTATATTATTTTAAACCTTTTCTGAAAATCTCTGGAAAAATAAAATTAAAAAACCTAATAGTAAAAAAATAACAAGTCATAGGAATCCAATAACCTACTTCCTATTCTATGTCATTGTGCCAACTTAAGAGTAAACATTTCTTAGTTTTTTTTTTCCAGGGGCACCACATAGTCATTGATACTCTCAAAATGATGCTGGTTCTATATCCATATAGAATAAGCAGTTGGAGAAGTGATTTTAAAAACCTGAGATTAGATTTTAGTCAAGTGTCATATCAATAAAAATAGAGAAAAATAAGAATTAAATACAAATAGAACTGCACCAAAGTTGAATGTTTTAACCTGTTCTCTGGAGGAGCCAGAAACATTTTAGTGCCAGAGTACACAAGACCTTGTACTTAAGTATGTGAACAGGGTTAATCCGCTATCCTTAATAATGTTTTGTGTAGCAACTTTGAAAACAAACTGCCAATTACAAAAGACAGGAAGTATCATTTTATCTGCATTCTTTAATATGGTTCATTTAAAGAGTTTGTTTATAATTTAAAAAGCAAACTCTTTTCATTGGGGTACTTAAATTTAGGCATGTGAGGCAAACGCACAGAGCATCCTGCAATACAGGGGAAGTGCATTTCTCAAACGGCAATTACTTTTTCACTGTTACTGATTCACTGGGTAGCTTCTGTCAAATGGGGGAGCACAAATGGGGGCGGCTTATCGGCTAAAGCACTGCAAATGAGAATGATAGATGTGCTTTAAAGGTAACCATCTGTACTAACTTTCAAAGGTGCTGAACTAGTGATCTTTCTCCACTTCCTCCTTTTTCATTTCTGATACACATTTGCACAAGTACAGAATCTCTAGTGAATGGCAAAGTGGGATGTGGACAAAGGTTTTCCTTACTAGGAAGGGATGAGCATGGTGTAGAGTGAAAAGTTCATTGTATGATGGATGAGCCAGTGAGTATGAAGGTCACTCTTGTCAATGGTACACAAGAGAGGATTATGGGTGACAACAGCTCTAAAGAAGTGGTAGATAAATTGTTTACAAAATACAATAATAGAGAGTTGTAAGAGACTTCCCCAACTTTGTTACTGCTAAAGGATCACCAGGACAAATAAGCTGAAAGGTATTTGGATATCTTGGGGAACATTTCAAAAGTAGGGAGAGGTTGTTACCTTGAAGACTAAGATCTAAGATCATCTGTTCCTTTTAAATTAAATTATCACTAAGAGACAAAGAAGTTCCAGCCCAAAGCAACAAACACACCAGAAAACCACCCCCTAATTCTGAAGGGGGGAAGAAAAAAAAGTTACATTAATTTTAAATTATCCCCTGCTTTTAAGCTACTAATCTAGTAGTTACTAGACCATCACTCAAAATAGATTTATGCTGAAGTATTAAAAAGGGCTGCAAAAAAATATTCCTACATACAGGCAATAGTGCAAAGGGAATGTGGCATCTCTAAGAGGTATGAGCAATAATTCCAATGCCAAAAAAAAAAAAAAAAAAAGCAGAGTTTTACAAGATACCTCAAACTACTGTGTGCTGAATGAAAATAAAGGAGTCTTATTTGAAGGTTAAAATTGTGTAAAAGTACTCTTATTCTGTTTAACAGATTAACTTTTAAAGTTAATCAGTTAATGTTCTAATAAAAAATGACCATAGGCATAGCTGACAAAGTGACCTTCAAATGCCCTAGTATTTGCATATTTTATTTTCTGCCAACTTAGAAATAATGTAAAATAACCTGGGGTTATTATAAAATGTTAATCTCATTAACATTATAAAACCTAATATTTAATTACCACCTTCTGCCATTTCTGACTTGTTTTTCTTTCAAATGAAAACAATTTTGGGATGTCTGAATTTTAAATTGATTAAAATTGGAATACAGAAAGCGTAACATTTAATATGGTAAAATTTCATTATGATTCAATCTTGTTCTAGAAATGCTTCCTTTGAAGTCCCTTATTTTGGAAAGCAATGTATCTTAAAAACTTGAGCAAATAATGTATCAAATTTCTGTACAAATGTTTTCCTATACAAAAGAACACAGTTTCAAATAAAAAATTCATCCTGAAGATATACACCAAYTCTTCTCCAGCTAAATTGAAGCATATATTCAAAGATTTCCGGGCACCCACCAATGTGAGACTATGCCAGAAGCAATAGTTTCCATCCRTATCAACGTAGTGTACTGGATGGTGTTTTTACACTGACTTAAAACTGTGATAACAGGCCCTTTCAGATATGCCATTTCTTAAATGAGGCACCCTTCATTTAACCAAGTGTTCAGTATTGCCAAATCTATAAAGCTAAATTGCTTTTTTATAAGGTAGAACCTTACCTGTTGGATAAAGTATGTGCAGTGAGGCTTATAAATGCTCATAAAGGGAAAGTATGGAAGGTAAAAGTATCCATTACCTTTTGGAAAAAGGACGATTATTTCAAAGAAAATGCCAGCAGTGGGAGACATATAATAATAATTTAGGAGGAAAAATAAAACTGAGTTTTTCCCAGTACCACTGTTAATAATACAACTACTTCTTTTATATTAATTAAAAAGTGTTTCTTGCTTGCTATATATTTTTAGTTAGCAGCCAAGTATTTTACACTTTATAGCAAAGACTGGACTTCAACCAAATTGGGAGCAAGTGTGTTTTGGAAAGCTATTGGGGGAAACTTTATAACATAGTGTCTCTTAATGAAGGACAAATTCATTTAATAGATCTCCCTGTAAAACAACATCTGTTGGTAAATTGGCTAGTGGGATTGCTGTGGATGAAATTCACTTTTGTGTACTGAAATGACACAGTTAGTCTTTTGAGTTGAGTTAGACTTTTTACCTACCAGTAAGATACAAATAAATGACTCGAGTGCTTTTTTTCTAAGATACAATACTTCACTTTCCTACACCGATACAAGCACATAAGAGGATCTCAGGAAAAGAAGAAGCCAAGTCTCCACATTCCAAAGCTCACCTTTGTATCAGAGTTTGGTACTACTTCATAATAGATGATCTAGTTTGCTCTGGTTGSGTCAAGTCTGTTTTGCCTGTGACAGTAACTGTTGAGTGATCTCCCTGTCCTTATCTCAACCCACAGGCCTTTCATTATATTTTCTCTCCCCTGTCCAGCTGAGGAGGAGGAGTGATAGAGTGGCTTGGTGGGCACCTAGCGTCCAGCCAAGGTCAAATGCACCACAATATGTTTTAGGGTAACTCAACAACACACTAACTGTGCTAATTCCAAGAACGAGACTAATTCGATTTACCCCATAGACCTTCTGAGAGTGATAGAGTCTCTCTGTGTTATTCTGTGAGCTTCAATAGGCAGCATAACTCATGCCAATATCACAAGCTTGAGCACCAAAACATCTTTTGTCTCCTCTCCTTTGTTTCAAAAGCTAGCAAACTGGCATCATATCATATTCTTAAGCTGGTCAGTAAGAACGAATTATTTCCTTACCCTACTGTCACTCTTACAGGATGCTGTCCTCTCTGAAATATCAGGAAGACCAACTTCCTTCCTTCCTTCCTTCCTTCCTTCCTTCCTTCCTTCCTTCCTTCCTTCCCCCCTCCCTCCCTCCCTTTCCTCCCCTTCCCTTCCCTTCCCTTCCCTCCCCTCCCCTTCCCTGATTCCAACTCCTGCCCACAATGTGTCAAATTTTGATGTAGACCAATCTATTAATGCTGTTTTTTCCTCCTCTAGACTCAGGAACTGTAGGGAAACTAATCATGCTACGTAGGATGATATCAGAATACATTCTT
Source organism: Phoebastria nigripes (assembly GCA_035582835.1). Taxonomy (NCBI): domain Eukaryota; kingdom Metazoa; phylum Chordata; class Aves; order Procellariiformes; family Diomedeidae; genus Phoebastria; species Phoebastria nigripes. The sequence continues at coordinate 1,543,851 of JAYKAV010001167.1, read as the reverse complement.
AAGCTGATAAGACTAAACCATTTAAGAAAACAACCTTTGGACTGCTTCGGACTTTTGGATTTTTGCAACAAGAGTTATGGAAGTGAGAGGATCCTCCTTAGTGAAAGCTATAGGAAGTGTAAGTTGTATTAGGTTGGATTCAATGAGCCACACCACAGCTCTTTTGGTAAACTTAGACAATTGTTGCTTCTAAGTTTTGCAGCTAGAAGAGACATATCCTAGTACATTCATGAGTAGAACTGGGCAGAGACTAAAGTTTGGCCTCAGAGATCTGTATTTGCCTGCAAGGACACTGAAATCTTGAAATTCACTGTTGTCTAAAGATTGTCTCTGAATAAATTTTTTTGGGGTGAAAAAAAAAAGCTTTAATTACAGTTTGCCAGAACTTCAGAAACAAAGAGTGGATGTGTGAACCTTATTTCAAGAGAATGTTTCCAGTGAAGGATATTATAAGTTCACCAGTCATATAACTAATTTTAGGTTTTGCATCACAAATTTGAGTAGATTTCACCAGTTTGGAAGAAAAGACTTCAAATTAAAAAAAAAAGTCTTTAAATAGAGTGTAGCTAAAATTGAAGGATAAACTGAAAACAAAAGAAAATCTGACATTTCAAATGGGATATTAATGGCCAAATATTTTGGTTTGGACACTGGAAACATTCATGAATTTGTATCCAATAAAAATCCTCCTTGTCACATTCAGCAGTGCTGATGATAATTGACTACTCAATTGGAAAGACCTTCAGTATAGGTTGATATAGTACAAATGTCAGGGAGATTATAACTCTCTTAACTGTGATTGAAATCCCCAGTCAGTTAAAGGAAGGAAGTTAGAGGGAATAAACCAGTATTAGATATCTTCATGGTATATGACGCGTAAAGTTCCCGTTAACACACTGAGAGCTTTCATTTTACTCCATCCCCTGGTTCAGAGGAGCATTATGTTCTTTCTTTTGGTGAAACAAACGAATTTTTTATATTCTTATTTATTAATAGGCGTTCCTGCATTGTTTACCTTTGTAGCACCCGAGGGGCTCACATATTAAAGTTACACGTTACCTCAAGCAGCAGGGATGCCCTGCCTGTGTTGTTTTGCTGGGGGGGCGGCTGGGTAATCCCCCTTCCTTCACAGTCGCTGTTGATGCTCTGTTGGGCGATGACGAAGAAGGATCAGCACCAGACCTGAGGCCCGGGAAACGGCGGTGAGTCACAAGCCGGCTTTGGCGGGCAGTTCTCCCTGTTACCTCAACCAGAACTTTACAATTTCCTATTGAGGAGTCTTTTCAGGGTGTATTGACAGGAGTGGCAGACAGGGTAATGAAAGACAAATTCCATAACGCAAAAGGCAGAGGCACTGACAATGAGATCAGAGAGCTGACCCCTGACCCGAGTCAGCATTTTCTTTTCTCTCCTTCTCCTTCCCTCTCTCTTTCTCAGTTTACTGTTTCAGGTTTGCTTATTATACAGAGCAGTTTCAATGGTGACCCTGAGCCCATTATTGCTTTGGCTTTTCCCCTCCCCTCAAACAATTGTTTGGAAAATAGCCCCAACAATGTGGAAAAGATGCTGATAAGTGTAGAAAAGAGAGGTTAATGAGAAAAGCTCGGAGCTGCTTGCAGTATATATCGAAGAGAATAAAAGGAAGAGTAACGTTTTCAGTGCTGGCGATAACAAGAAAGATTAGTGCAAGTCTTCTCTGCGCATTTATATAAGAGTGTGTGTGTGTGTGTGTGATGAAGTCCTTCTGTCAACCACTTTCACCAGGAGGATAGGACAAGCAGTGTCATTTCATTTCCCATAGTGATTTCAGGCTTCAGGCCATAACACCAAGATATGAAAGATGTCTTTATGTTGTCATTTTTCAAGCACTTCTTCCCTTTTTTTAGCCCCTTCTTACAGACACACATTCGTTAGTTAAAATAATTCATGGTATATGTTGTTACTGATTTAGCTCATGAAAAGGGGAAAATATACTGGCTTACCCTAGGGGTGGCAAGACTGGCATTCTACTGGACACTAGACATCTCACTTCTGAGGTACATGGCTTCTTGAGTCCTATATTCTTTTAGGATATGCTGTCTCGTCACCAGTTGCATTATGACATTCATGCACTTAAAACATCTAGATGTTTCCCCACTTCAAAGTTTGAATAATGGGTAGTTGAAATAGCCCAGTTATGCAAATCATAAAGATGCCTTTCAAGACTTTTCCTTCATTTGTCATCTCCAGAAGGTTTTCTTACTTTTAGGATCCTCTTCACATGCTATGTGAGATGTCTCTGTTGTACTGTATCAGTCTCACTGATATTCAGCTAGTTCCATCTTCGCTCAATAAATTTAAACTTCTGCAAATAGTGGGGAGGTGCTTTACATGTGAAAGATACAGCTGATGGCTTCCTAAATGGAAATCTGAATAACTGGGAAACTGATTTAGGCAGAACCTAGAATCCTTATTTGATGAGTGCACAGAAGACCATATCAGCAAAGACATTAAAAAATCAAAAGAATTGTTTGTGCTTGTGGACAAGAAGGCTTGTCTTCGAAAGAAAAAAAAAGTATTTACACTATTAGATGTGTCAGTATTTATTCTCCAGGAATGTAGTGTTTTAATATCCACAAACTACAAGGTACTTGAAGCCAAACAGGAGGGATGAAGAACAAAAAATTCCATGGAGCAATGCTAAGAATTTTCAAGTTGTTGGCCCCCCTTTTTCTTTCACAAGTTCAGTACATTGCAAGAGTTTGGATGCTAAGTGAGGTTTGTGCTGATGAGAAATATCCCTTTTGTTTGACAAATAGAACAGGAAAAACAATACCTACATTACCTCTTTATTAAAGATATCCCCTGCCAATATTTGTCCGAGCCTTGAAGAATGCAATCATAAGGCATGCTGCATTAGCTGCAGTGCTGTTCTTAATAATTTAACCATAGACAAGGAAGTTCAGGATCCCAAAATTTTAGGTGCTATCAACCTATAAATGAAAATACAGGCTCTCTTCAGGAAAATTTATAATGAAAAAAGAAATTTTAAAAAATTTCTGAAATCTATTGAAATGTTTGATAAACATTTCAGTTTAGCAGTGTTTTAACTAAACCACTCCAAACCTGCTGATAGTTAATAAGATACTTACTGGGAAGATTTTGTTCTTTATAAAACTTTATTATACTGCATTATTAGAGACTAAATAGAAGAAGCTTGAAGAGTCATCTAAATCTGACCTTTCTCTGTCTCTTCCTTTAGCTTGTCCTGTTATTAGAAATAAGTTGGATATGGAAAATATTCCTTCTTAAAGCAACATATCCCTTTGGGAGTAATTGTGTTCTCTGGCCAATAGATATTTTTGTTTCTCTTACAGGACATTTATCAGGTTCAAGCATGTTTTGCCTCTTTTGCAAAGGACCACAAATCAAATCAAATATCACAAAGTACCTAGGGATTACCTATGCCTCATGCTGAACCTTATTATAGGTACTCTTTCTTACACCAGCTTCTCCCATGCGAAAGTAGCCCTATTAGTATTCTCCACTAATGCTTTAAAGCAGGCCATTGGATAAGGGAATAAAGATGGAACCTTTAAATTATTAATAATAAAAAAAGTCTCCTATATCATATCAATTCAGCAAAAAAAAGCAATTTGCTACGGTGGAATAGGCATTAATTGAAAGGTTGACCTTCATTCAGCACAGCTTAGACAAGATCAGCAGAGTGGAGGCACTGGCGGACTGCAGATCTCCAGAGGGCTTCCAGCTTCTTGTTGTGATGCTTTGGATGAGGCTTTGCATTCTGCCTCACTTCAGGGACTTGTTAAACTGCTGAAATTTGTGAAGTGAGGAAAAGAGCACTATTTGTACACAGGCTTCTGGCATGTTTCAAAATATGGGGCCAGCAGGGTCATACCTTTCAGCATCGACCTGTGAGCTTGCCTGCCTCACATTCCCAAAGCATCAGTCAGAATGGGGAGCCACGTGTGGGTAGCAAGATACTTCCACTTAAGACACTATGGCACCTAAATTTGGATTTTCTATTGATTTGGTTTCATCAAATTGAGCAGATAAGCATATTGTCCCGTGTTTATTGCAGGTGCTGCCAATCACCAATGGACTGTGAAACCAGGTGTCGTGGTTTAACCCCAGCAGGCAACTAAGCCCCACACAGCTGCTCACTCACTCCCCCTGGTGGGATGGGGGAGARAATCGGAAGAGTAAAAGTGAGAAAACTTGTGGGTTGAGATAAAGACAGTTTAATAGGGAAAGCAAAAGCCACACATGCAAGCAAAGCAAAACAAGAAATTCCTTCACTACTTCCCATCGGCAGGCAGGTGTTCAGTCATCTCCAGGAAAGCAGGGCTCCATCACGTGTAATGGTTACTTGGGAAGACAAACGCCATCACTCTGAATGTCCCCCCCCTTCCTTCTTCTTCCCCCAGCTTTATATGCTGAACATGACGTCATATGGTATGGAATATCCCTTTGGTCAGCTGTCCTGGCTGTGTCCCCTCCCAACTTCTTGTGCACCCCCAGCCTACTCGCTGGTGGGGTGGGGTGAGAAGCAGCAAAGACCTTGACTCTGTGGAAGCACTGCTCAGCAGTAATGAAAACATCCTTGTATTATCAGCACTGTTTTCAGCAGAAATCCAAAACATAGCCCCATACTGGCTACTGTGAAGAAAATTAACTCTATCCCAGCTAAAACCAGCACAGCAGACAAAATCATGCTTTCCTAAACATGCTTTTCCTGGGAGAGTAGACGTTCCAAATCCTGCTTCTGGAAGTGGAATAATTTTTTCCAAAGAAGAAAGAAAACATGTGCATGACTTTATCATTGTTTAAGCAACCTGAAAATAGAAATAAAATGAAAGTTTTGTTGAAACTCTTTGGAAATGATGAATCATATGCTCCAAACTTGGAGCATATTTCTGTGTGTCATCTCTAAAGTCAATAAGTTTTTCAATCCATGTTTTATAATTAACCAGTGGTGACTTCACCTCAGTGAAGTCTTATGACATCAGGGTCATACCTAAAGAGTTGTTTTCAGATTCTACACCTCTGGAGAAAAGAGATTCTCCAGCTAATGTCAACCGAGGAAATGGCAGAGCTCCAGCTGAATGATGGAACTACTCCTGGTGATATACCGTATCACAAGAAGACTAAATATAGGGCTCCTCAATATTGTTTTTCTGTTTGAAGCAGATTGTGGTTTGCAAAGTTAGAACAAGGAAGAATGAACATGTGATGTCCAGTGTGCCAGACGGTGTTCAAATAGCGCAACAAAAGAAAACCAGTTGCTTTGCATAAACACTGTCAAAGGATTTAAGTTACTTGCCTCATTTTTCTCTGGCCATACATCCTTGTGGAAAAAAAAAAAACAAAAACCAACCAACAAAAAAAAACCAACTCTGTAAAGTGATTACAAAACCATCCAGATCAAACATTGTCGTTTGAATATGCATACAAATGGAAAAACAGATGTATTGTTGATTGTTTGGGGACAGATTTACTACCACTGAACAGAATTCTGGAAATCAAGATGATAGCATTTACAAAATGTCGGACAATCCCCATTGCATATTAAGTAGACACAGAGGATTCATGAAAATATTCTTCACACTGCTGTCAAGATCACAGAATTAGGTGATCTGTTCATCTCTTTGATGTTCTGTCATAGCTAGTTCATGGTATGACATCATAATACAAGTGGGAAAGGAAATAAGTTAATTTTCAAAGTTGAAGGAAAATGACATGATTAATGAATTAAAACTGTGGGGAAATGGACAGTTTGGGCTTCTGTGCTGTTTCTGGAAGTACGATAGTGAGCAGTAGATACTTTTTGGAACACATTTTATGTATCCTTTTCGTTACTTGTGGACTTTGTTTCCATTGTTTTGACTTTCTAGAAACTAAGTGCTTTTTGAAGTCAAATAAAACTACTGCTTACTTCTGTCATTTGCTGGAAAAGTGGAAGTGAGTGAAAAGGGTAGATAAAGTACTGCATGGTTTAAATATCTCTGCTTTCAGTAAAATTCAGAGGCTCTTTAGAAATACAATTTACAGAACAATTCATTTATACTTTTAGTGTTCTTTTGTAGTACAGAATTAGGATGGAGCGCAGATGAGGTTAGACAGTTCACATAATGAAACAATATAGCAGAACAGAAAAATATAAGTTAAGCTGGTGCTGCTGTGACCAGCYTCACAATGGAGAAGGCAAACGGGGTCCTGTGTTACTCCGCTGGGGGAATCACAACCAAGTACAGTGCCTCCTTGGGGGAACCCTTCAGGTAGAGTGGGGAGTGTAATTTGCTATAGTGTTTTTAAAGGTGAAGCATACTYCTGCTTATTCTTTGGGGTATTAAGTAGACAAAAGTAAGCCAGAAACCTACTTCTCCTACGTACCCCAACTCTATTCTTTCCCTGTTACAAGGTATTTTTCTAATGACAATGCCCGTTATGAGTTTTTGATCTAATGCTCTATAGGGGAGCCACACCATCATCCCTCCATTCCTCCGAGAAATGGTTCGACGAAAAGGAAAACGAGAGTCCCTAATCCTTTTACTTCTATATAGATTGTGAAAAGGCCTAAAAATTATCTGTATAGCACTGCACACAAAGAAGGATAAAACAGGACCAGGTGGGGCTTGTTCCTTATGCTTTCTCCTGTGTTACACTGTACAGAGAAGATATCATCACTGGAGGTGATTGGATCCATATGACATATCTTCCCCACCCCTGTAATATTCAGGGGGGAAAAAAAATCAAGGAAAAAAACCCCAGAAACTGTAAGAGTTTTATTGATTTCCTACGTACTCAAAATGTGTACCACAATTCGGACTAGAACTTCTCTTGCATTGTCTGTTTGCCTACTCCCTTATGCAGACTCAGTGTCTGACAATTTCCTCACCTCACCTCCATATCTTCCTCTTCACCTTTCTCATTTTTTCTGTCTATCTAAATCTGTTCCATTTAACTAGTTCCCTTTYCATTATACCCCCTCCTTCCAGAAAAATATGCTAGCTAGCTGACATGAGTCAGCATCATATTGAGCATTCTACTTTGTATGTGTTATCCTTCTTCATCTGTCTTTCTATAGCTTGCAAGCGTTTGAAAAAAGAGACTGCCTTCAGCTCTGGACATAATGCACAGTTCATTTCGTACCACAGAAGGGGTCTTAGCTCTTGTTGGTTTATACGCAGTATAGAAATAAATGTGTACTTCAGTACGGTTCTAAACAAAATTACAAATGTACATATTCCTTTCATAACAACATCCATTAAATTGACGTGCAGTCCCACTTCTGATTGTGAATGTAGAAGTGAGCACACAGGACCTACATCTTTAGAAAATTTTATTAGTTTTCTAATGTGTAAGCTAATACAAGATTAATTCATGTTTTCATCATTTAGTGTCCATATATCTCCCTCAACTACTTCTTTATTGGTTTTGATAGCTTTTGTTTTCTTTATTCTTTTCCTTGACATTCTATATTGAATCCTTTCTCTGTCTTTGTCTACTCTCTATAATGGTGGCATGTCAAGAACAGTAAGACAGTATTTCTGAAACTAACTGACTTTGTGTTTTTCCTTATATCCTATCTTGCATCACTGCTCAGTGTTAAGCAAGTTGTTATATCTCATGAGTGGTGAAAATTGTTATTATAACTACATTTTTAGTAAAAAAGAGTTGAATTCATACTGCACGCCAGACAATTTTTTTTTTTTTATTTTGTCTTGTTACTTCCAAATGCTCATAACTTTCTGAAAGGTACTAGCAGTCTTCCAAGCTTCTCTTCCAGTAAAAAAGGTGGAAAAACTTTTGCTTTTTGAGTAAAATTGTTTGAGCAATCCTTGAGGTATTGTTTCTAAAACGCTTTCTCCTCTCCACTTTCTAGCTAACATTTTTTACACAATCCTATCACTAACACTCTGAATTAGGAAAATAATTGTCTTAATTTGCCAGTGGTATTTAGTCAGTTGATCATGGTTATTAAGTTACCTGTGACAGAAAGAAATGAAACCAGACCTAAGTGTCTGTTTACTTTCTTAACAGTAAGACAATATTTTCTCTTTTCTAAGTTCTTTGCTGTCCTCTGCCTTGGATAGCCCATCAGGATACTTGGAGTTTTTCCTAAAAAATCTGCCTGCATAAAGCATGGTCCACAAAACTATTCTGGAGAGCCATCAGGAAGCCTTGTTAACAGCTCTGTGGAATAATGGTTCGTGGTGCCTTTATGGTAATACATATCTTATTACAGTGATAAATTCTGATGTCAATTAAAATTTTGTCTTGGCAATAGGCATTTAGGATTAGTTATAAGTAATAAGATAAGTGCTCTTAGATTTAAAAAAAAAGTAAAATAATAATTTATCCCACAGCAAACTGTTTCTTTCACTCCCTTCTGTGTGTCTGCAAACCAGAAATGAAAGTGTGTGTATTCCCTTTGGGGAACTGCAAAGACATTCTTCATAATACTCTATGCAAATATAGCTTAAAAGAGCCTGATAATATGAATAAAGCTTGCACAGATGCGAACATACTCACCGGTAATTTAACAGGACTATTCATGCGCGCAACTGTTCCTTCACGTGGACAAGATTTGCACAGTGAGTCCTAAAGTCTTAGAGCACATTTAATGAAATAAGTTAATGATTTCTCTTCAACATATCTGTGAGCTTTTTATTGCTGAGGTGCCAGGACCTTATTTCCATTTTGGAATAATCTATTCTCTTTCTTTTCTTTTTTTTGAGCTCACAGAAAATGTCCATATTTGTTTCCATGTTGTAGTTCAAAAAACTTGTAGGGCAATTAAGAGCAAGTACTATCTGGGAAACCAACAAAATCTTCCCTGTCCATTCCTATTTGGCCTTCTACTACCCCATAGGCTACCTGCATTGTTAGCTCTGAGCTGTTTCAGGTGATGTAGCACTGGGAGGGAGTAGATGCAGGACCCCAGCAGGCTGTGCAGATCACTATACAGTCCTTTCAGGAACTCTGTTGCTGTTTGTGGGAAATTATGGCCAACAGAAACAGAAATAAAGAGCCCACCTCTAGTCCTCCTCCTCCTCACTAACTCTCAGACTTAGTGCAGGAGCTAACATTCAGGTGGGCTCAGGTAGCATTTATTTTATCTAGCATTATTTATTTTAGTTTTAACCTGCAACAGCCCAGCTACAAACCTCTGCCTTCAGCTGTATAGTTCTGCCTTACTGCCTTTTCAGTAAACCTCCACAAAACTACCTTCAGATACCCAAGGTGCCAATTTTAGGAGGGTACTCTCCATGTGGTCTTCTGGAGACAGGTGGTCTCCTTCAGAGTACATACAATTTAAAGCCTGCAGGCTCCTACTCTGGCTGACCCATCTGATGCTATCCTCACTCCTTTGGCCGTACAGCTCACCTATACTTGCAAATAAAATGTCCAGTGCCTTTTCTCTGATCCAGAGTGTGGGTGGCACACCATCCATTTACACAGCTAAGCTCTCTTCTCACTCCAAAGCATGTGGCCTCATACATACTGCTTACTGTCTCTGGTCTGCCCCAGAAGTAAGCTCCAAATGTGTCTGAGAGGATGCCATTTGCACAGACTGTGCAACTGTGCCAGAACTGTGTCAGGCAGGCTGCAGTAAAATTGTATGGACAGTTGCTCATCCAAGCTTAACCACAAAGCATTTTACTTTCAGCTAATCCTCTCTCAACAAGACCATTCTCCCCATATGTAGGGGGACCCAAAATTACAATCCCCTGTGGTTCTGTGGTGTCATTTTCCATCGTGCATGAAAACATCATACAGGATGAGGTGGATAATATTAGAGCTTGATTTATATGTCAGAACTCATATCACCCAGCTAGTCTTGTGCTGTTGGTTGAATTTGATGGTTGGTTTTAAACTGTATTTTGGCAGTTGTATTGGCAGTATTGTGAATGTCTCTGCTGATGTTAGTAAGGCTGTTCATTTTCTCAGATACTCCCTGATAAACCAGAGGAGATAGGCATGTGCCATTTAAGTTGAAGCCAGATTGTGAAGTCCTTATTTCATGTTGGTAAGTCATTACATAGCTGGTTGGTTGGTCTTCAGCCTATTGGTAACTGCCAAGCCTTGGGAGTACTGCCCACTGTTTAAAGACTCCTAAAAAAAAAAAAAAAATWAAAAAAAAAAAAAAAGGGAAAAAAAAGATTACTATTACAGCTTTAAACCCACTTCAGGGCTCTTTTCCTAATGAACCACTGTTAGGCTTTTTTGACCTTCAGTTTAAGAAGGAAGACCCTAAATTACTTTTTTCAATCAGCGTCTCCTTTCGGCCCTCATTTTCCCTCATTCCTCTTTCACTGCCTTTTGAAGTTTCAAGATGCAAGATCTGCACTTAACCTGCGGTTCTTCCCAACCCCAATAYACACTTTATAAATCTTTGAGTCTCTCATACTGTGTTCCCTACTGTATAGAATAAAGTGGAAATTGACTTCTGCAGAGGCCATTACCAAGATTTATTGATCTGAAAGGATAACATTTTCTTAGGCAAAACTGAAGCTAAACATGAAGGGAAGAGACTAAACATATTTGGTCCTGTGAGCTTTTTATTGCCGAGGTGCCAGGACCTTATTTCCATTTTGGAATAATCTATTCTCTTTCTTTTCTTTTTTTTTGAGCTCACAGAAAATGTCCGTATTTGTTTCCACRTTGTAGTTCAAAGCCTCTCTTTTTAAATTTTAGTAAGGACACTTCTCTGCAGGCTTTCCCTTAGGCCTGAAGTGAGTTTGTTGTTCCTGAAATTTCTGCAGCAGTTCTTTTTAATATCATGCCAGCTTGGAATTGAATTGCTTTTCACCTCTGGCATCTGTGACATGAAAAATATACATTTCTGTGTTCTGAAAATAAGAGACAGTTAGTATTTTGACATTTAATGAGTCTAGACCTACCAGTTAGGCAGACTCAAATCTTTACGGTAGTGGTTTTTCAGCATGTCCTTTAAAACCTATTTTTGATGTTTCCAACTGATGTAACTGAATATGCTTTAGAAATCTGATTTTCCAAATTTTGTGTTTTTTCAGTCATAGGGCACATATTTTTCAGAAAGCTTAAGAGTTGCATAAAATGACTGAAATAAATTTGTATATACGGCATCCCATTTGTGAAACGTTTGATAATAGTTAAAACTYAGCATGTGATTTGTCCTTCAAATATCTAAACTAAACCTAAATTTCAATGTATTGCTAAATGTAAGCAATACTGTAATAGCAAAAAGGAGCGTAATAGAAATGATTTCTGGGATAGTGGTAATCAATCCCTTTTTTTTTTATAAACAGACTGCCAAACTGCCATTTGAAACTTCTTAGAGAAACCATATTGATTATAACTGTAGTTTGCTCTTATTTATAGCTAGCTAGAGCTTGAATGCCTTATCTGAGTTGTCCAAAAACTTCTTTGCCTCTTCAATAATTTATTGAGATTTGTAAGTGTTGTTTGTCTATCTGCTCCTCTGATTTGTGCTCATCAGCCCTTGCTACCAGTTTCCTAATGTAAATATCCTCTCCTTTGTCTTTCAAGACACATGGGAATATCTTTTCTTACATTAAGCTCATTTTTGGTATGTGTAAGATTTGTCTTTTAGGCCAGAAATCAGCATCTTGGGTCGACTCCAGAGCCCCTTTGACTTTGAAAGGTCTTTGTACAGGGGTCCATTCCCATGGATCTGATAAGACTCAACACGCGGGAGAACTACTGTCGCCATGCTGAGCCACACGGAAGTAATTACTTCGAGTTGCTCTGCTTGCAAATTTATTTCATTCAATTCAGCTGGTTTCACTTATAAATCTAAAGTGACATAAAATCTTTGTCACTACAAATCAAATTATTCCAATCTTAGGAATGAAATGTTGTTTTGACTTTCAAAATATAGGCAAAGTTCTGTTTTGTGGAAACTGGTTTTTAATACACGCTGGTTAGAGTAATGAATGAGTGGTGAGAGGATTCCATGATTCATAAAACTAACCCATCTCTTTGTTAAATTAATTGTTTATAGAAGTAGAGCAACTGTATTTTGCCTTCCAGCCATGTGTATGGAGATGGACTGATTCCTTTACCAAACTCATTTCCTGCAACCTGCTGCTCCTTACAGGTTCCACACAGGTTGTTATTTCATGCTGTTTAATACCTCTTAGTCTTGCTTAGTGCTGATGCTTTTGGAGCTGCAGTTTTGCAGTATATGGTTTGGTTTTAACAACATGGACTTTAATCACCACTGTGGCCATTATGACTTAAAGACACATATGTTGTCAAGGAGCCTGTTCTTCAAGTCAGCCTCCCTTTTAATTTTTGTGTTCTCACTTCAGCTCTGTTACTCTTTCATGTGCATTGCTCTTTTACCTCTTCTTTAATGAGTATCATATATAAGGCCAGGTAATGGCCAAGGAAGCTTTTTCAAGCTGTTCCTCACAGAAAAGAGAAGGAAAATGTCTGGTCCTTCAGTCCTCAAGGAAGATTACTACCCAGTTCCTTAGCAACTACAATCAGAATTACAAGGTGGGTGTTTCCTTCTATCACTTTTGTCCGTTCTTAAAGACCAAAGTACACAAGAAATGCTCTATTGCATCCAACCAATGGATGTTTTTTGGAAGCATACCTTCTGCATTCTCATGATAGGCTGTCCCCTGCTACTGTCGCTTTGGGGTACTGCCTTTTTGAGTAGCTTTGGAGTACTGCCTCTCATTCTAAGGCAAACTGATTCTTTTAGTATTTTGTCAGCCTGAACCTCAGAGTTTAAAACTTTTATTATTTTTTCATGTCAGAGAAAGACTGATTCTTTTTTATCCGCATTGGTCTCTCTACTCAGATGCATACACGACCCCTCTCTGTCCAAGACATTCTTTCTTCTCCAGGGTGCATAATCCCCACTCCAAACTAGTGMAAAAGGACATTAAACTGTTTTGCTTATGGTCCTGGGTGAAGATCCTCTTTCACACCATCCTGGAAGCACTTATCTGAGACAGAAATCAAAGGCATGGGCCTGAATCTGAATATTCAGAGTGTCTGTGTAAACATTCAGGTTGTCTGTGTAAGATTTATTTCATAGTTCTCTGTTTTTTCTAGAGATTAAAATCTTTTAAATGCATTCATAATTTTACAAGTATTTGCACAGACAGTGTGAAATACTAAAGCCATGTAACACGGGCTTCCTAACAGCTGGTCTGAGTTTTACTTTCCTCAACCCCAAGTGTAAAGGTCTCTTGATGAAAAGGTAATCGTTAGAGTGTTGCAAAGCTTCAGAAAACAAATACACCAGTTCACCTTCTTTAGTACCTGTGCACACATTCACACCTTGACAGTTTCCCCTGTACTTCTCAACCCTTTTTATACATATATATACTTCCCTCCCATGAAATGATAGGTGCAGTTATGCTTACTCACTTCGCTATTCCAAGATTGCTTCATGCTTTGTCTTGGCCGATTCAATCACAGGCAAAAAGAACTGTAGGAAGGAAAAAGCCTTGTGTTTTAGGACAGCCATAGCCAAACTCTTTGAGATGAACTTTTAGATCCCCTGTATTCACATGTTCTTCTTAATGACAAAGGAGGAAAAGTGAGAAGAGTCTAGTTGTTAATCACAAATATAAATGTAAATATTTGTTCTTTGCTCATGGGGGAACTGGAGCTGCTTCCAGCCATTAAAACAAAGGCCTTTGATTGCACCCTGCTATGGCACAAACCCCCTGACATGGAAGAAATGAGCTGTTGCCAGCTGCTTTTTCTAATATCTCACAACTTCTTTGAGTCCTTCCGTGAGGGGAGGACTACACAATGTAGCCTTTGAGAAGTGCTACTGTAGGAGCAAACAGTAACAGAAGTCTCCAGCACAGAGAAATCACAATGCACTAGGAAGCCTCAGAAAAAGTAATTTCTGTTAGCAAGCTTAAGGGCTGAACCTGTAGTTCTAGCCCACAGATACCCTGGGAATTATAGTCACCAAGATTACATTAGTGCTCTGAATTTTAAAAAAACACCTACAAGTAAACATCATGAAGTGGAGGTAATGTCTATGTGAGAAGGCACTTAGATATTTGGAAGTTTTAGGGTTAAGTTGTGAACGTGTATCTTCATATGTAATACTTCGATCACTTGGGATCCTCATGGAAGAAAAATAACCTTATTTGTGAATGCCTGTGTTGTTTGTAACCTCACAGAAGTGAGTGGGGAGGTTGTCAGGAAAGTCAAAGAAAATTCAGACTCTAAAAGGAACAGGTTTACACTTTGATTAGATCATCAAGTAACATTCAAGAATGGCTCTAACCATTTTCCTGAATCTTGTAGAAGATACTTCCTCCTACAGAGCACAAGCCAGAAAATCATTATGTTAACTTGTATGCAGCTATACTATTTCCATGTTTCAGGAACTAACAATGAGAAATGTATGTTTCTTCCACATTCCCAGCATAGGCTTTACATAACATTAAGTTGTTAACATTATCCTCAAACACTTCTGCAGTACCACTTTTATGCAATGATGAGCATCTTATTTTGCAATGTCTGATGTTGTTTTGCAATGTCTAACATTGACAGTTTTAAAAATATTTCTATTTTTGAATAAGAAAAGGTCATACTTTAAAAGTTTTAGAATGTTATGATAGAAATCAATATAGCGAAGTTCAAGCTATCCACAAAACTTTTTTTGAATGTTTTATGTATTGGTTCAAGCCTTACAAATTACACACATGGGATCCACCAAATTTTAATCCCTTACCTTTCTCTTTCTAGGAGCCAAAGAAATCCTCAATTAAAAAAGAATTCAAATAAATTTTAAAATGTACTATGAGAGCTAAACATTGATTCCATATGGAAACTAAAGATATAAAAGTCATTTCTTTAGTTTGACTCATGTTTTTCTTAAGATTATTGTATAGAAATGAACTGTACCAAGATGATGTGAAGACTTGGAGGTCAATAACTGACACATCTTAAAGATGGGATTATTTAATTTCATGAATTCATCATTAGAATGTGTCTTTCAAAATCCCTTTTTTTCAAGAGTTTAAATGTCAAATATTATACAATTTACATCAACTGTTGTTTATACGGTTTTATATGATACTTATAACTGCAGTTGCTTGAAAATAATTTTGTGTTACATCCAAATATGTTAAAATGCATACATGGATTTACTTTTGAAACCAAGAAGTGCTTATCTTTCRGTGAACACAGGTATTACAAAGGAGTTTAATCTTGAGTTTATATATTGACGGTACAGATGGAAGAGGTTGTAAAGTGAATGTGCTATGCTGATTATTTATTTAAATTTTTTAAACATAGATTTCTTCGGGTAATATTATATCCTTTACAATTTTTTTTCCATTGGATGAGTGGAGTTTTTCAGACAACAGGTGAACAGATTTAACAATCTTACCTTGTATTTCCGTATTTCCTTTATTAAGCATATGGGTTCTGAATTTCTCACCTTCCCTTATAGTTCTTTTTTCTGTTGATAGGTTAAGATGAACTTTGCAGAATTTAAAGTAAATATGAAAAAATGGTGTGTAGATGATTAAACAGGAGTAAAGTACAGTACAGCGATGTCTTCACAGATAATTTCATGAAACAATGCAGTAAGATTAAAAGCTCAAAAGAGCAGCAACAAAAGAATTTCTTATTAAACCTGAATTGTGCTCTCAAAACACAGCCCATTCTATGCATGCTTCCAGAGATGTGTTACTTCCTGGCATTTTGGATGGGTTTTTTGCACAAGGTTTTTATCCTTATCAGGAATCTCAGGAATAATGTTGCATATTATCCATTCAATATATAGGCAAATTACAATTAGAACTGAGAGAACATAGTATGAGGAACATAGGTTAAACAATAAAAAAGAATTCCAGCTCCGTGACCCTTGCTGAGAGAGAAAATATACAGCGTATTAATAATTTATACATATATGTCCATATGTGTATGAGGAATATGTACAAATGAGGGAAAGCTGAGGGGATAAGAGAAAGTGGAGTGGATCTGAAAAAAGTATAAAAGGTTTATTTCACTCCTATAAGAAAGGACATAGAGAGAGCATTGCTGTATAAATTTCTCTATTAAAAGTTTATTTTCTGTTTCTTTAAAACACTGTTGGTTAAGAGGTATAGAACCAAGGTGTTTATACTAAAAATAATAGGCTTTGACTCTGTAACTGTCATGTGTTTCCAGAAGAGAAGCTGGCATTTCCCTGAATGAATACTCGAACAGAATTCAGATTTAAGTGAAAAAAATCTCCTTACAGCCACCACCCCATGTATGAGAAACTCATACTCCATGGAGAAAAAGGAGGGTGAAAATATATTTTCTTATGACAAAATTTGTTTTATATAAAAGCTGACAGGCTGAGAAATTAATAGCAGCAGTTGAAACCAAGAGAAACAAATCAGGGCTACTGACAGACTTGTTGAAATTATGTCTGGTTACTTTGAGCACCTCTAAAATTAGCATATGGAGCCTTTTCAATTTAGGCCAGCTCTATTGAAACAACTTGTTTACTCCTGAGGTTCCTACTTAAAAGTGCAGTGAAATTAAAACTACTTGCAAATTTCTGCTTTCTTCTTTTAATTTGCTTGAATAAAGTGTACCATTTCTGCCTAGGCTCATGTTAAAATAGCTTTTGTAAAATGTTATATCCTCACTTAGACATTCTTGAGAATTATCATAAAGAAAATATGTCTGTGAGGAAATTTAAAAAAAAGATAGAATGAGGGCTCTGAGGACTTCCTATACAGAATTTATAGTTAATACGAAGGTTTGAAAGAAGTGAATTCCATACTCAACTGTAGAGATTTTTACTAACAACAACCGGAAATTTCAACAACAGTTGTAATATATAAATATATTAGATGTGTAGGGGTTAAAAATGAATTTATTTTCTCATAAGTAATTTTTGTTTAAGTCAAAATTGTTTTGTAATAAGCTTATTGGAGCTCCTTATTTAAAGCATCTCATAGCTCCACTACAAATGTCAGAAAGGCTTGCTAGAGGGCAAAAAATCTCTGAAGGGACCATTGTCTTCCTGATAGACCCTTGGATTGCAAAAGAGATACTGAAGAATGAAAAAGGAACTACTGTATTTCTATCACTAACAAAAATCCAACTGGATACACAAAACCCAGAAAATTTGTTTATGTGTTTAATGAAATGATATTATTGTTGTCTGGGTGAGTATTGACTAAATGTAGAGGTACAAGGTCAATGTCTTGGCAACCAATGAATATCTATAAGCTATATCACATGCACACTAACTTGGATTCTTACAGCATTACTTGTCCAGGCATTAGACAAATGCCTGGACTGCTTATACAAATGAATGCTCTCAGCACATGCATCATTGGGATTAGAAGCAGAGAAGGGCCAGATTAACTGTATTGCATGATGGCTGCTCAACCTTGCTTTCCACCACTTGTGAAATAAGATGAAACCAATTGCCTTCTTCATGTACTGCAACTGTGTGAGTAACAGGAGTGCAGTGAAGACCATAGATACAAAAACCGGCTAAACACGCTGCTACTATGGCTTATCACCTGCTTGGAACATTAAAATGAATGTCATTTAAAACTTTGGAATTTCTCTTTGAAATCCACAAATTAAAAAGACTTCTGAAACTTTAACCTTGTTGCTTGATTTTATAACAGCCAAGACTAGTTTTGGAATGAATGGTTATGTTAATAATATCCAAAAATTCTGACCCCTGCAGATTTGTATTGCCCATGGACTTGATGGATGTATTTGGAAGCCCAGAAGTGCTTGCGATCACTGAGTACTTCTGTACCATCTTAGCTTTCATTTTATTTTGTTGTTTTATCCTTTTAAATATTATAAATATGTATATACGTAGATACTTAAAACTGTACCCCAAGGATTTGAAATTCAGACAAATGTCTGGGGACTGGTTCCTCACACGGAGTTAACTGCAGCTGCCCATTCGCTTATAAAAACGACCCTTAAATTCCATTCTGGTCCAATCTTACAAAATGGTCTCACATCCTCCCCCAGATGACTAGTTAAGAAGAATATGTATATACATGCATATACTGAAAAAAAAAGTGAAGTAATGTAGGCAGGATTACATCATGTCTATGGTTAACAGGAGCCAGAGCTTTAAGTTTTCTCTGCAAAGTTTGTGGCAAGAAGCTGCAGGCCAAAAGAAAAATATTTGGAGATGAACATGCAAGGGAAAGGTGTAAAAGAAGAGGTGGGCAGTCTGAAAAGTTCTTGAAAGAGTTCTCTAGAAAATGCACACTGCTGTTATACTGATCTTTCACAGGTTAGAGAAGAAACAAATTGGTAACATTGAAATCGGAGGGATTTGAGGCAAATAACAATAGTATAACAAGCATAATCCAGCTCTTTCTTTTTCACAGTAACTTCACTGCCAACCACAGCACAAAACTCTTGCCTTTTTTTTTTTCATTTGAATCGTAAGGCTACTAAAATCAGTTATGATGTAGAGGTTAGGCTGCTGCAGATATAGAATAGAATTACCATGAAGTGCTACTGTGGGAGACTGATAATATTACAAAGTTCTGATACCAGTTTTATTTGTAAGTTTATACATCATTCCTTCCTCAGCAATGCATATTACTCCAAATACCATCAAGAGTGGGAAAGGCTCAACTGTTTTGGATCAGCTGAAATCAAAATGTTGCTTTTGTAGTCAGGTCTGCTTCCAATAAACCTTCCTAGTGAGACTTCCTGCATTTGAATGGAACACAGGTCTGTTGTCAGAATTGTCATGAAGTTCCTCAAAAAAAGGACTTGGAGGTCAGGACATATCTCTCATATATAGAATCATAGAATCATAGAATAGTTTGGGTTAGAAGGGACCTTTAAAGGTCATCTAGTCCAACCTCCCTGCCATGGGCAGGGACATCTTCAACTAGATCAGGTTGCTCAGAGCCTCGCCCAACCTGACCTTGAATGTTTCCAGGGATGGGGCATCTACCACCTCTCTGGGCAACCTGTTCCAGTGYTTCACCACCCTCAGTGTCAAAAATGTCTTCCTTCTATCTAGTCTAAAACTACCCTCTTTTAGTTTAAAACCATTACCCTTTGTCCTATCGCAACAGGCCCTGCTAAAAAGTTTGCCGCCATCTTTTTATAAGCCCCCTTTAAGTACTGAAAGGCCACAATAAGGTCTCCCCAAAGCCTTCTCTTCTCCAGGCTGAACAACCCCAACTCTCTCAGCCTTTCTTCACAGGAGAGGCATTCCACCCCCCCGATCATTTTTGTGGCCCTGCTCTGGACCCACTCCAACAGGTCCAGGTCTTTCTTATGCTGAGGGCTCCAGAGCTGGACGCAGTACTCCAGGTGGGGTCTCACCAGAGCCGAGTAGAGGGGCAGAATCACCTCCCTCGACCTGCTGGCCACACTTCTTTTGATGCAGCCCAGGATACGGTTGGCCTTCTGGGCTGCGAGCGCACATTGCTGGCTCATGTCCAGCTTTTCATCCACCAGTAACCCCAAGTCCTTCTCAGCAGGGCTGYTCTCAATCCCTTCATCCCCCAGCCTGTATTCATACTGGGGGTTGTCCCGACCCAGGTGCACGACCTTGCACTTGGCCTTGTTGAACCTCATGAGGTTCACATGGGCCTGCTTCTCGAGCTTGTCCAGGTCCCTCTGGATGGCATCCTGTCCCTCAGGCATGTCAACCGCACTACTCAGCTTGGTGTCATCTGCAAACTTGCTGAGGGTGCACTCGATCCCACCGTCTATATCACTGATGAAGATATTAAACAGTACTGGTCCCAATATGGACCCCTGAGGGACACCACTCGTCACCGATCTCCACCTGGACATTGAGCCATTGACCGCTACCCTCTGGATGCGACCATCCAACCAATTCCTCACCCACTGGACAGTCCACCTATCAGATCCATACCTCTCCAGTTTAGAGAGAAGGATGTTGTGGGGGACCGTGTCAAAGGCCTTACAGAGGTCCAGATAGACGAYATCTGTAGCTCTTCCCATGTCCACTGATGTAGTCACTCCATCATAGAAGGCCACTAGGTTGGTCAGGCAGGACTTGCCCTTGGTGAAGCCATGCTGGCTGTCTCGAATCAACTCCCTGTCCTTCATATGCCTTAGCATAGTTTCCAGGAGGATCTGTTCCCTGATCTTGCCAGTAGTTCCCCGGGTCTTCCTTTTTCCCCTTAAAAATGGGGGTTATGTTTCCCCTTTTCCAGTCAGTGGGAACTTCACTGGACTGCCATGACTTCTCAAATACAATGGATAGTGGCTTAGCAACTTCATCTGCCAGTTCCCTCAGGACTCGCGGATGGATCTCATCAGGTCCCATGGACTTGTGCACCTTCAGGTGCCTTAGATGGTTTCAAACCTGATCTTCTACAGTGGGCGGCTCTTCATTCTCCCAGTCCCTGCCTTTGCCTTCTGAGGCTTGGGCAGTGAGGCTCGAGCACTTGCCAGTGAAGACGGAGGCAAAAAAGTCACTGAGTACCTCCRCCTTCTCTGTATCCTGGGTAACCAGGTCTCCCATTTCATTCTGGAGACGGCCCACATTTTCCCTCATCTTCCTTTTATCCCCAACGTACCTATAGAAGCTTTTCTTGTTGCCCTTGACGTCCCTGGCCAGATTTAATTCTATCAGGGCTTTAGCTTTCCTAACCTGATCCCTGGCTGCTCAGACAATTTCTCTGTATTCCTCCCAGGCTACCTGTCCTTGCTTCCACCCTCTGTAGGCTTCCTTTTTGTGTTTGAGTGTGTCCAGGAGCTCCTTGTTCATCCATGCAGGCCTCCTGGCATTTTTGCCCGATTTCCTCTTTGTTGGGATATAACATGGTAAGCATCCTGTGCAGGTTATGTCTCAAGTCTCAGAAAGAGCTACTGGTGCAATACTTTTGCAATTGAAGTCTTAGAGGATTTTCTCTATCCTAAATGATATTTTCAGAACTACAGTACTTTAATGGACTTTTCTACACAGTGATGGAGTGGTAATACAGTAGTAATGCAATTTTTTTTTTTTTTAATTACTTATTTAAATACCTTTTCACACTTTCACTTGAAGAAAAAGTTGTACAACCTTGTCTTTTTATGGAATTTTTTAATTTCTTCTTTTTTTGTATGTTTTTCATTTCTTAGAAATTTCCCTCTGTATATGCCAAATTGATATAAATGAGGGAGGACTTATTCAGCCCTTACCAATTACTTTACTTACAGTGCTTAGCAATAGTCAAGGAGTATACAATTCGATACTGATTTAATAATTTTCTTAGCAAGTTTTCACCTGTTTATCATTTCTCCATTTAATCTTATGCTTCAGATATTATTTTTCAATTTAAACATACCATTCTAATTGCAAATTTAAAGCCAGTACAATGCATGTAGTTTCATACACAATTTCATGTGACCTTTGGTAAACAGTAAAATGATATGTGTCCACAGTTCAAGAACTAAAAATTTAATAAAAAGAAAGGAAAATGAATATTGTTTTTTCTTGGAATATGTCAACAGGGCACAGGTTTCCTGATATTCTAAAAATTATGTAGATATTATTGTAGAACTGTTTAATTTATCAAATACAGCTATCATTTTCATTATTTTACTCTTACAATTCATTCATAAATCCCAAATTATGATTCTCATYAGGAAAAATCCTACCCCCAATTTCTCTGTTTCTACTTATAATGAATGGATTTGGTAAACTCTCTACAGCTGTATTACTCTCATAATATATGTTTGTTAGATTTAGTATCTGCCTCCAAATAGGCGTCATCTTGCAGCAACACTCATTGAACATTTGCAAGAAAGTGGCTTTATTAAAAATAAAGCTGTTTGTTTATGCAAACTTGACCAATGTAGTTTTGTATTTGTGATTGTATTTTTGATTTTTTTTTTAGTGATCCTCAGGGAATGGGCACAGAATTGTGATAACAATCCCTCCTGCTTCTAGGGATGAATATAAATCACCAAAATGAGTCCTGATGACACAAATAGAAATAGGAACAAATTAGGAGGAAATATGAGGAAACAAATGCCTTGTTACTCCTCTACACAGGTCAGTGTAATGACATGAGTGCAAGCCACAAAAAAGTAGCAAGCAAAGGTAAGGAAGGACTATTTCAGTCACTGCGTGCAATGCAGATGTGTGCCACCTCCCAGAGGTCAATTGGTGGTTTTTGGTTTCAGTGGTATACAGCATTGTTCTTACTGAAATATATGCTATTTTTTATTTATTTACCAACTTTTTCCTCCAACACATTCCTAGTCCTTCTGAGTTTGGTATTATCAGCAGATGATGTCTATTCCATCATCAGCATGTCAATTTCATCCATCATTGCTAGAGAAAGGATTCAGTATTAGTAGGCTCACGATAGGCCACTATATAGGTCTACTACCATTTACTTTGATAGTGAACTATCAATAACAATGCTGAGTTGGTTTTCCAGCCATAAACCTACTTATCCTAGTAAGGTTGAAGCTATACTGTTACTACATTTTTCAAGGCCATTTATGAGAACAACATGAGACACAATGTAAAAACATCATTGAAGCCCAAATATGAGATGTCCGTTGTCTCTTCTGACTGAGAGGTCTGTTCAGCTTTTGCAGAAAGAGATTAAGCTGGCTTGACTGAATTTGCTCTGGACAGCTCCATGTTAGCTGATTCCTTTTCCTAGGTGCTTTCAAGCTGGCAGATATCCCATGAATCCCATTTCCATGAACGGAAGTTAAGGAGTTGTGGCTGCTTAATTTTCTTCATCTACTTATTCAATGCCAAGTATTATTTTCAGTTTTCCAGTCTTTCAATACTTCATCACTTTAAACCTTCACAAATTTTCAGGATGTCATTAATGTGATTACCACTGCTTCACCTATACATCTTTAAATAGCCACAGATGTAGTTTATCAGGGCCAGACAACTTAAATTCCTTAGGTATTTAATATGCTTATTGTCTTTTTTTGGGCTATTATTTCCTATTTTATTTTTATCATTCTTTAGCCACCTGAACAAAACAAACAAACAAACAAACAAACAAACAAACAAACAAAAACACCAAAACCCCCAGAATTCTGATTTGTTAGTATACTCAGAAATCCAGTTTTGAAGGTAGAGCGATATCAGAGAGAAAGATAAAAGCAATGATACAGACAAGAAAGAGGGTGAAATGGAAGGCTGTTTTGAATAAAAAAGGACATGTTTGGAATGAGGTCTCAGCCCCAAGTTTCCAAAATTCAGTTAAACTCAATCTTCTCGTCATTACTGATAATTTCACTGTTGGGAAGGAAAAACATCCAGCTCCAATTTAAATGCTGTTGTCTTAAGGCAAATCACTTTGAATCATGAATCAATGTGACAATATAATAAAGTATCACATATATACATTCAGAACAAATGTACTATTTATGTGCTTTTTGGAGACAGATGCTTTGATGGTTTGGAATAGCTTCTGTGTTGGTACAGTCTGTTGTTCCTTCCACCTTTGGGAGGCAAAAAATGAAAAATGTGTGTGCTACACCTGTCGAAATGGGTGTGCTCTACTTCCATGGATGTTCAGTAGGAAGCAGAGGAGGAAGATCACCAAGGCAAAAAATCTAGGGCCAGAGAGGATCACCATCACTAGCATCCCCTCTTCTGGTTCAGTGTTTATCAGGATAATTTACCTATCTACTTTCTTCTTTTCCTCTTACATTCTTTCTTCTCCATGCTATGGATAGCCCTCAAGCACCTAGCTATAATGTGTAGGAAGAAAAACTGTTTTATCAGGGAAAGGGAAGGGGGGTGGGGAGGAGTTCAATCTGCCCAACATATGCTGGGGTTTCTCAGGCTGCCAGTACTGAAATGTCCTAGGGACTTCTAAAAATTATAGATGACAATTTCTTAACTTAGAGAGTGTTTCATCCTACACAGAGGAATTCTGTCTTATACCTCATCTTGACAGATAAAGAGGACCTGATCACAGAACTAAAAATTAATGGTTTCTTAGGTGCAAATGATTACAACTTGATTTCACTACTGTATGCAAGCAGAATAAAAGACATACCAATGAGAGATATATATGGTGCTTAAAAGGGTCAGTTTAATAAAGTTGAAACAGTTATGAGACAAATCAACTGGGACACAGAACTCAATTAGAAAAGTCTAAATGATTATTGCAAACTATTTAATAATTTTTAACTAGATGTCTAAAATTCTATCAGCAAAAATTCAGTCTGGTCAAAACTCAAAGCAAACAGCAAGCTAGCTTAGAGGATAAATGAAAGCAGCTATAAAATGTGGCAACCCCCCAAACAACTAATAAGTTATGAAAAGAAAGAAATAAATGAGAGCAATGAATATTAATTAGATCAATTGTATCAGTAGAAAATTAATTGGAAAAAAAAGGGCACAAATACATTTATAAAATTAACTTTTTTTTTTTTCTAAGATGTTTATAAACTTGATTTGTAAAAATCAACATGCTGAGTGCTGATCTGGACATTGATGAGTGAAGGTGTGTGAGCTTTGGTTGGTTCACAGGTGATTGAACACGCTTCTTCTGTGCTTTTGGCCCCACTGCAGAAGGTACATCTTTTCTTAATATCCTACCCTGGTCTTCATAACCCCCAGTACCTCTGTAGGCATGTATTTCTCAAGAACATTTTATGCATTATTAACAGTGYCACTCAACTCATGAATCAATTTGCTATTGTTGTTGGTTTTGGTGGATTCTCCTCTCTGTATGATTTTCTTTCAGGGACACACTACCTTTTTTTTCAGAGTTGTTCATAACATCTTGGTAGTACATTTTTTTTAAATTTGTAAAGATAATACAATCTGCGTTATGTGTATGTGGTCTTTGCACTTATCTGGTAATGCAGGACATTTTCGTTAAGAAACTGTTGGCCAGCATTCATCACTAACTGCATGTGTCTTTGGAGGAGTACTACAGGGATTAGTGCTTGTCCTATCCTCTTTAGGAGTTACATCAAGTACATAGAAAAGGAAGTGTTATGGCTGTATTGACTGCAAATACAAAAACTGAGGGTTTGATAATAATGAAGAGGATAGCTTACTTAGGCAGAGTAGTCTGGTTTGTTGGTAACTTGACCACAGCCATCTGTGGTATATATTCTGGTATGGCAAAATACAAACTCAAATATCTAGGAAGAAATAGTTCAGGTCATACTGGATGGCAAGATCTGTTCCTGGAGCAACATCTCAAAAAAGAAATTAGGTGTCATGGTGGATAATAATAGGCTGATCATTTACATGGCATAGTGGCTAAAACAAATCCATGCAATTCTTTGATGTATAAACAGTGAATTTTAAATAATTGTGGGCAGGTGAGTTTAGCTCAGTATTTCATTTTGGTAGTTTGACTACTGCCACCCTGTACCTACTGCTTGCATCCACAACAGAAGAAGGATATTGATAAACTGGAAAGCCTTCAGAGAGGATTGAGTCATGCCATGAAAATAATTTAAAGACTGGAAAATATTCTTCCTACTGAAAGACTCCAGCAGTGTATTTAGCTTATCAAAGAGAAAATTTAAGAGATGACCTGAGCTAATCCTGGACTCATCCACATGAGATGTGAAAACACAATAGTAGATTGATCTTCATTCCAGCACAGAAAGAATAAGATCTATTTCTTGGTGGTAAAAGACAGAATCAGACTTGAAATTAGGTAGGAACTGTTACTACTGGAGTAACTTACCAGTTTTGAGGTAGATTCAAGGSGATGTTTTTCTAAAGGTCTTAAAAAATTCATTCAGGGTGGTTGTCTGGCTGTACTATGCAAATGATAAGACTAATTGATTACAATGTCTGGCCTTTCACCTCACTTGCTCACAAAACCCTAAAGGGGGAATTGCCTACTCTGTGAAGTGATTGGTAAATTTCTAATACCTTGAAGAATTTACCACCTTGAAAGGATGCTTTTATCTTCCATGACTTCACCAGAGAGCAGTGAGATCTTGAAGACATCTGCTGGTTTGACAGTGTGATAAATGGCTGACCATCTGCTTCTTTCTGTCTGGCAGAAAGAAAATGAGGGGGAAAAGGGTCATTAAAAACTCTGTCTCAGGTCTTGTTTTCTGATGTGATTCCTCTAGACTATACCTGGAGTGCCCCAGATGTATTATAGCTTATCTTGAATGAAGAGTGATACCACAGAAAAATGTGGAGGCATAATACCTGTGGCACATCATGCTCATGATGATGCTTATTTCTGTTACCAGAGGATCTAGGTTCTGAGAAATACAGTTATACAGTAACCTTCATCCCCTCTTCAGGGCTACTTTCCATACTCAGGTGGCCAGCATCTCAGAGTGGGGCAACAAATCAACCACAAAGTTCCCTGTGAAGGAAAAGTCAGAGAGAGACAAAAAGGTCCACAGTTTATGAGCCATCTGAGTGCTGTAGGCTGAAAGGGGAAACACAACAGGAAGCATCTATATTCAGGATGGCAGTGGCAGCAGGCTGTAAAGTAAAAGCATCCTTTCTCTGAGGTGTCTGAAGAGTGGAAGTTTTGGAAGCTGGATCCGAAGGAGCTGCAGAAATCAAACATCTAGGTTGAATGAAATCACTATACCACAGTCTCTTTCTGAACATCTTTTGTGTAAGGATTCAGAAAGGCAGGGTGAGAAGCAAGTCAAATCTAAGGTAAATTACTGACATCAATGCAAGAAGCTGACAGGGAAAAATGAAAGAGGAATGAAAGTTCAATAGAGTACCCACTACTGAAAGCATCACTTGAATGTTTTCAGTGTTTAGTTTTTTCTTTTTTTTTTAAATTCCAAAGACAGTGTAAGAAAAAGTGTTAGGAGAAGGGGAGTTTGAATATATAGAAAGGGGTTATTTTATCTTTTGTTTTAATGTCAGCTACTGAACCCTTCCCCCCATATATATTTTATCAAACCATGTTTCCAGATACAGATTACGAATGTAGACAACACCTTTATGATAGACATTTTAATATGAGAACACTCACTGATTTCTAACTAAAAATTATCACAGAAAGCTATAATTATTTTGGAACTGGGGGGGAATACTCAAGTATTTAAAATTGTTTCAATTTCTGGGTGTTATATTTTCTACACTTTTAAAAAAAATGGTTATGGATATTTGAATGTAGAAAGACAAAAGTTACATTTTTAGTCTTCTGCTGATGAGTAAGTCTTGTGGGAAGAGCTCTTAATGTGCTCAACTAAAAGACAGTGTGACCTACCCCCATGGCAAGAGCTCTGGAGTCACGGTGTCACAGTGACTTGGAAACTTGCCCAAGAGAGATGCAAGATATACTAATATGGCCAGTGGGCTGCACTAATATGGCTCCATGCTTTTTCATTACCTTGTTAGCTCATTGTCCTGGTTTCAGCTGGGATAGAGTTAATTTTTTTCCTAGTAGTTGGTATAGTGCTATGTTTTGGATTTAGTATGAGAATAATGTTGATAACACGCTGATGTTTTTAGTTGTTGCTAAGTAGTCTACTAGTCAAGGACTTTTCAGCTTCCCATGCTCTGCCAGGTGCACAAGAAGCTGGGAGGGAGCATAGCCAGGACAGCTAGCCCAACTGGCCAACGGGGTATTCCATACCATGTGATGTCATGCTCAGTATATAAAGCTGCAGGAAGAAGAAGGAAGCGGGGGACGGTCAGAGTGATGGCGTTTGTCTTCCCAAGTAACCGTTACGCGTGGTGGAGCCCTGCTTTCCTGGCGATGGCTGAACACCTGCCTGCCGATGGGAAGGAGTGAATGAATTCCTTGTTTTGCTTTGCTTGCGTGTGCGGCTTTTGCTTTCCCTATTAAACTGTCTTTATCTCAACCCACGAGTTTTCTCACTTTTACTCTTCCGATTCTCTCCCCCATCCCACCGGGGGGGAGTGAGCAAGCGGCTGTGTGGGGCTTAGTTGCTGGCTGGGGTTAAACCACGACAGTCCTTTTTGGCAAAAGTAGAAAGCTCCCTCTTGCTTCTTGTGCACCTGGCAGAGCATGGGAAGCTGAAAAGTCCTTGACTAGTAGACTACTTAGCAACAACTAAAAACATCAGCATGTTATCAACATTATTCTCATACTAAATCCAAAACATAGCACTATATCAACTACTAGGAAAAAAATTAACTCTATCCCAGCTGAAACCAGGACACTCACACATAGTTGTTTTGGCATCTTCCATGTGACACCACAACGGACTATTCTGGAAAGAATTACATCACCACAAACAGTGTGGGTTGGTTTAGTATTCAGATTGCAAATATGTAAGAAGAGAATCAATAGACTCCTTTTTATATTTTATGTATGTAAAATGTTTCTAAAATATTAGAAGATAACACTGTATGCATAAAGGCTTGGCAAGAACTATCAAAGCATCTTTCCTTTTCACATATCTGATTAAGTTGAATCAAGCATTGTATATGGTACTGGAAAAGCACGGTCAATTTACAGAGCCAGATACAGCGTCAGTCTAGATGTGAAGAGATGTACAGCAGCACATAACGTGATTGGGATCATATGTGTCAGGTGGGGCAGCATCAGTGGAGCCTTAGTCAGTCATTCCCTACAAATCCACTCCTGATTTGAAGACTTTTAACCTCATTTTCCACTGTGTTGGACCTTCTGTGGTCTTTTTGAATCATAAAARTCTGTTATAAAATCATATCAGGTCAGAGTAGTAGGTTTGTACTGTTACTTTTTAGTTCCCTATGGAGGGATTCAACTTACAGTGCCAGGCAATAGAAAGGTGTGCTTTCAATGAGCAGCCAGTTTCACTGCTGGAAGAGACTGCGTATTGAGCAGAGCTCCTCTGCATTGCACCCTTTCTACTTTGCTGTCCTCCTCCAGTCTCCCTGGCTGATGGTACAGCTCTCCATTGCCTCAAGGTAAACCAGTGAAAAATTAAATATACACTGAGCATGGGGAGGACTGTAGCTGTGACTGAGTCTTCCACAACACAGAGAAGAAAAAGGCAGGAAGATTTCTGCTAATTTAATGAGATACATCATGCTTTTCAAGGACTCCAGCTCCAAGGAGATAAAATGGTGCTGAGTGTCCCACCATTTGGGCATTTCTTTTTTCACCCAAAGCAAGTTGCACATAATTTGTCCTCTGAACAGTAAGCCATCTGTTTTTCCTGCCTGAGGCCTAGCAAGAGGAAATGCTAAGCTAACTAGAACCTGGCTTATTTGTATTGAATTAGTACCGTCATTAGGACTTTAATTATTTTTATTTGGTGACAGTTTGCTACTGATACCACCTTTGGGACAAGCACCTCTCTCTTTTATGTTGCTTTTCTTATCACTGACAGGAGAAAATGACTGATTGCTTTTGGCCCTTGCTTGAAACTCCTTTTCGTGACTTTCTTGAGTGCATATCCTGTAGCAAATAGATATTGCTAGTATGCACCAGTCTTCATTTACTAGTCTGAACAAGTGCTGACAGATGAGGGAGCTGACAGTCTGCCCTACTGTTGAAGCTGGAAGATATAGTTACATGTGAATTTGCTGGCTTTTTAGACCTGAATAACTGCAATTGTGTATAAGGGTCACCTCTGGGCTCAGTTATCATTCTGAAGAAAAAATTGAGGCTTTTTTTAAAAATTCATACATTTTGGCCTTCTGCTAAGTGGTGCCCGAGGAATGCATGGCCTTGCAAAGTCAGGTTTTCACAAAGTGGCACAGAAAAAATTACACTAATGCTATTAAGATGGCAAGCAGAGACATTAGGTACAATTATTATCCAAATTAAACCATTGGTATTTTTTCCAATAACAGTGGCTCTCAAATCAGTCTCTCTCTCCCTCCCTATTGTCTGTCTGCCTTCCTGTATGTCCCAAAGATTTTTGCACCATTTTATCTAATGATACGTGTCACTGTCAACTTGTCCATTAGGAGTCTGCGCCTCCATTTTCTTCAGTAGTACTAAACATGCAGGGCCCTGCTCTGGCAAAAATAAGGCAGTCATGATTAGGTTTATAATCCCACCCCACTGCTAGCCCTTGAGAACTTGGTGATAGTGGTTTGACATAGCAGTATAAATAATCACAGAGGACAAACACAAAACTGCATGCTCTGCAATCCATAGTTGTGTTTTCAGATATATGATGTTTTAAGAATCTTGGTTTGGGGTTAAAACTCTCCCTCTTTTCCCTATATCAGTTTAAAATCAAAATTTCAAAGCCTTAGCAAGCAACTTGTAATTTAAAAGAAACATACTAACCAAAATATCTCCCTGGTGACTATAAGCTTCTTACCAGGATGAATTTGAAGAGTAGTAGAAAAAAATGTTAAATATTTGCTCTGACTCCCCTTAGCCTCACAGCAAGAAGCAATATACTCTAGGTGATCATTGAATGGTGACCACCTCCGTGTCTTCATTTTTCTTCATCTCCTAAAGTCTTTTACACTCAGCTTTGCTTTCTCTTCCTATGTTGCAAATATTGCAAATTACTAGTTCAGCATATCATTCCTTCTAGTGGAACTGATTCCCATCTCATTTAAAACAGAGGAGCTCTGATACAGTATTTTCTGAAAGCTTTTTCAAATCCTTTAGAAATGTTGTTTTYGAGTTCACCTAAAGCAACTTCTACTCTGTGCAGAAAGTAGTTATATGCATCTAATTATCTAGGCAGGCTGATATCTATTGCATCAGCATACACAAAAAAGTGGTTTATTTTAGCCTTTTAAAGATTTATACCTAAGTACTTCTACTGCACAGAGTTTATCTATTCAAATCTGCTTTGGCTGCTGCTTTGATATAGTCACAGAGAATGGTCTTATTTGCATTATATTAAGGACACTTAGCAAAAGGAAAGAAGGCTGCTGTCCTGATCTCATTCTTGTTTATTATTGACATACATAGTCTGCCAGAAAGATTTTTCTCAAGAAAATGATTTTTGTTTTGTTTTTAATGATGAACATAAGTCTTTTCAATCCTATAAAATTCTAATGTGACTGTAGAACTGATAAAAAGATCACAGGAAGGAAAGTTGAAACGTAGGGGATTTACAGACGTACTCTTTAAAACTGTTTTGCTTTTATTTCTTGTTAATACCCATCTAGCTCAACACCTAATTAACATTCTGGATAAAATGCAGCATTATTAAGGCTTCGCTACACTCATAGACACCTTTCAATTAAGGTGCTTGAGTTCACATAAAACATGCTTTCCAATCCTCAGAAAAAGCTTTAAGGAAAACCAGTCAAGTCTTGACAAATTTATGTTAAATAAAAAGAGAGACTTTTGGGAGTTTGTTTGGGTCCTTTTAAAAAAAAAAAAATTGTATATATATAAACAGCTTTCAGGCCTTTGCAAAAAGAAGCAAGAACTCTGGAAATGCCCAATTTTTAAAAGTCTCTGGCCGATCTCCAAAGTTTGCTACCTTCTTTAGAAACATTGCTTTTCAGAGGCTAGTATTTTCACCAGGGTTTCCTGGCTYTACATAGCCTTGTGCTGAATTTGAACCACTTAACATTTTTATGGAGGAGCAAAGTAGATCTGGCTTAATACCTGAACAAATCAGTGCCTGTCAAGCCAGTGGAACAAACTGCTGTTCTGGAATCAATTCTTTGATCCCCAAAGTTTATGTACCCTCTTTTTCTTGTTATCAACTAGTTGACATACCTTTCTTGTGCTGCTGTGCCAGACTAGTGACATTTTGTTATTGTAAAATAGACTTCAGTAACATGTAAGTGAAATTAAAATGGAATCCTAGTGAAATTTTATGTTTCTTTCTGTGGAACACTTAAAGTATTAATCAAACTCAATGCCAAAAAATAATAATTTCCAAGTACTGCTTTTTCTGTCTTTTCTAGCTTTTGTCCAAGCTAAACTTTCTTTCCCCTCCTTCTGTTTTTTTACTTAGATAAACTATCTTTCTTTCTAAGCACTACTTACGGTTTCAAAAAAATGGAAGTAATCTAGAGTTCACTTAAAGATCAAGTACCATAAGCTGGTGTTTTCAAGTATCCTGAAAGTTTATTAATGCTTTCCAACTCATTTCCTACTTCCCTGCCAAAAGCACTCTTTAGTGGACTGTAAAGTTTTTCAAATAATAGGCATCTGATCCAAGTTTCTTATGATTTTTCTTTTCAAGAGATCACATAGTTCCAGAAATCTGGTAAATTTTTATTGTAGTATAAAAATCTGGTATTCTGACTGGGTGCTAAGAGTTGTGAACTTATTAGCCTTTTAACATCTGTTAAAAAATTCATTTCCTCATTCTGAGAGATTCAGCTTTGCTTTAATACACATATTCATATGATGTTTAAGTCAGAAGAAGAAAAGATTGCTGAACCTTCTGCTCACAAATAACAGTATCTGATATCAAAATGGTCATGACCTTTTAAATAAAAAGCGCTCTTTTGAAGTACAATGCATGTCTGTAAAAAATTGTCATTTGTATGTATTTTATAGGCTTGACAGCAACATTTGCATCTCTAAATAAAGGATCTCTTTGATCATGTATGACTTCCAAAAAAGAGGCAGGCCATCTATTTGTGATCAAAGATATCATGGATGAGATGCAAGCTTACAATCCCCCAAATATATACTTGACAGACTGTTAAATTGGGGTCTCAGCACAAGTTCCTCCCTCCTCCCATAACCAAATTGTGATCTCACAGAAGACTGGCATCGGGAACAACAAATGCAAAGGGAACCTTCCAAACACAAGTTAATCTTTAGCATCTTGTAAAGGCTTGGGCTCTTCGCTCTGTCACACTTATGTAGCCACAGGATTTTTTGATCCTTTGGGATTCTGTGACAATTCGTAGGACACCTCTGTTATAAAACAACATTAAACTCAATGTCAGTGTGGCGCTGCTAACATCTATAAAGTGACCTAGGAGAGAAGCTTAGAGCAGGGTTAGACATTTCTACAATCAACAATCTTTTCTGTGCTTTTGATTTAAATTTAATAAAAATGTTTCAGTGAGGTGAAGACTTGTGCAGAGCAGGTGAGGAAAGATCAACATTTACTCAGCCCAAATCTAATCCAGCCACTTTTTCCTCTTCTCATATTCCCCATTCATACAGAAGGGCCAGAGTGTCCCATCTATTCCTGAAACAAAACAGGCAGCGTGACATGGTCTCTTACACAGGAAAGAGGATTAAAAAGAAAAGCTCCTATTTGTAGGACCTGAGTGATCTAAAACTCTATCTGCATCCCTCTACCAGTCACAGCTCACCTATTTAAGCCAGAGGTTTTTCTTTGACTGCAAGGATATAAAATTCCAGTGGGGTCACAGTGAGTCCTATTCAGAAACCCACCACTGTAAAATATAAGAAGGCAGAACTCAGTGATGATCAACTCGGAGCCAAAATAAACCAACAAACCCAACATTGCAAAGTCCCAGTGTGACTGCGGAGTTCAGGCTATGCAAACTGTTTAGACCAGACAAACTCTGCAGCTCTGTCTCAGGATACTCTTTACTGATTAGGAGATGGTGCTGGTGAAATTATCACATTAACATTTTACAGGAATACAAAGAAAGGACAAGAAAAGAGAGAAAGAAAGGGAAGCTGTGGGCAGATTTCTTCACTATGCTCTCTGAAAGCCTTGCATCCCCCCCAGAACCAGGACTGTATCTTGATGGGCTAAAGTCTTTGTGACTGATTAAACAATAAAGTAAAGTAGAAGCTAATTAATAAAGCATGTGGTTTAAGTACTGATTTTATATTGTGATTTTATATTGCATGAATTAATACAGTGTAAATGTCTTTGTTGCTGCAGACTGCTGAATATACCTGGTTGGTAAGGCACAGTAAAGTTCCCCTGCTTCCCCATGAGACATTTGAAAGGCCAGGATTTCAGCAATGAAGCACTGGCCTTCAGACATCTTACATCATAAACATATAAAGCAGTCCAGCACGGAAGGTCAATCATCAATCACTGTTACACTGTCCTTCCTGTGTAGCACAAGCAACTTCATCGCATAAGCCATTTTATATTGCATCCAAATCCATTCTGACATTGGGCTTGTGGGTTACATCATTATAGAAATACACGACTTTAGTCAACATGTACTGTGACGAATCATAGAATCATAGAATCATTTAGGTTGGAAAAGACCCTTAAGATCATCGAGTCCAACCRTAAACTTAACACTGCGAAGTCCACCACTAAACCATGTCCCTAAGCACCACATCTACATGTCTTTTAAATACCTCCAGGGATGGTGACTCAACCACTTCCCTGTGCAGCCTGTTCCAATGCTTGACAATGCTTTCGTGAAGAAATTTTTCCTAATATCCAATCTAAACCTCCCCTAAGTAGAGTGAATTCTGGTAGAGGATGTGTTTGTGACCACGATTTCTTTATCATTCCTTCAGCAATTTTGTTATTAAGTCAGAATTTTAGATTTTGAGATTTGTTTAAGGAAAAAAAGATTTTTTTTGTTACTAGTATTCTGTCTAGTTAAAAGAAAAGAGCGAGCAAGACCTGCTGAAGAAAGGTTTCTTTAAAAAACACATTTGCCTTGTTGTATGATAGTGAAAGGAGATTTTGTCATGTCTGTGCAGGCTTTTCAATCCAATAGGTGAAGACATAGAATAGTTTAAACAAAATTTGTTTAAAAATTGAATTTTGGTGTAGCTAGTGTAAACACACAAAAATTAAATGGAAAATATAAATCAGTGGGTGGAAAAAATGGGAACTCAAAGACCAACCCTACAACACAAATAAAATATGGTTTATTTTAAAAGCTGAAAATACACATAAATAATCTATAAAATAAACTTTTAGAATATCAATAACCTTATAACAAGACCAATTGCTACCACAAAAATCTGGTGAGTCTTGAAATGCAGTGTAACATACAAACCTTGAATTTGCTGAATACCCTCTTTATTTCCAATTTTTTCTTTCCAGCTTAGTTAAATAATTAATTGGAACATTAAATTATAACTGTGTGGAGTCAAATTTTATTTTTTATGTTACAGAAAGGTGAGCTGGATTCAAGACTGAAGATCTATTTGGCACTCAGGTTAGTCTTTTTTTAAGGACAACTTGCCCCATGGTAGAACTTGTGTGATAAAGAACAAGTGCACTGGTCCAAAATACTCTGAGAAGCTGGAGCCCCAAACTTTTCCAGGAAAGTAAGGATGTGCTTTTGTCACACTGTGCATCATTGCTAAATATTTCGCCCATCATCTTTGATTGTCTGTAGACATTTTTCTTGATGAACTTCCAGTCGTATTTTCAAAATGGTCTCTTGGTCTTGTCGTCAACTCCTTATAAATCTTTAATGTTTTCTACTAGTTATGGAAACTGTCAAAATGGGAAAAGTAAATAATTCATACAAGATTCTGCCACATTTACTCATATTGGGTGAAATGAATGAAATACAAAATTACTGAAAAATCCAGTTGGGGCTACTAGTTAATTTTGATTGCAGATACAAGCACTTGATTTGGTAAAAAGGCAAAAAGGAAAGTTTTAGTGTTTTCATTTTTCTGCTGTTTAAAGTAAGAAAATAATCTGAAATAAACATTTGTGTAGTTTCAAAAAAACTTATAARGGATTTTTAGATAAACTAGTATTTTGTTTGGCACTGACAAAATTCCGCAGTAAAGAATACGTCATCATCTCTTGCCAAAAAGGATGATAAATAATAATAATAAAAAAATCCTTGTTCAACCCTCCATTTTATTAATAAGTGGATTTTGATGGAAAAAGAAATTTCTTTCTTTGGGGGTTCACATTTCTGCCTTTCATAGACTAAAATTTTTTGCTTGAATCTTCAGTTGTTGGTAGAAGCAATGTTATCCTACAGAACTGAGCTTTGTAGTTCCTTCTAAATTTTGATCTAATAATAACTGAAGAAAATTTAAAAAAAATTGCAGAGGAAAGGAAAAAGTTCTTTATCAAGAGCTGCAGCCACTTAGACTGCACATATATTAAAATTAATATTCAAAAGTTTGTCTAACAAAAATAAAATTAGGTGCACATAAATGCACTCTGTTTCAGAACTACATTTTCTATTACCTTATTGATGCAAAAATGTTTCAAGGGATCACATGAAATGCTAATTCACCTTTTCAGACTACCCATATAACTAAAGAGTGATGAATTAAAACTGACTCATTTATCACAGTCACTTTTTCCTGTACTAATCTCTGATTCAGGTAGAATAGGGGACTGTTTTGACTGTGCTCTGTCTTCTTTTATTTTGTTGTGTGTATTCATAATATTTTGCTTTTCTTTCCAAATCTGTCAAACAGAGTATGGTATATGGCACCACAAATATTTTTTATGTAAGAACAGTAGCCTTAGTATTTGTCCATAAAAATGTAAAATTTTCTGCTTATTGGACAAACACAGACACATTCCAGCCGCTGAAGAATTCTGGGAATTGTAGTAAAAGTGGCATTTCCAGTACAAAATGCTATAATTAGAATTACCTCTAGATGGCTTTTTTTTTTTTTTTTTTTAAAGTAGAATTTATCCTGTGCCAGCCCTTGCTGTGATCTTACATACATGACAAGCCTTGATACCTGAGACACAGATATTCTGAGGGCACAAAGCAATACTGAGAATGAGATTCTTCTTTCTCTTTTACTACTGGATAGCAAGCTTTACTACTTTTCTGAGAAGTGAAAATAATTTTCTCTCTACCAAATGATGATGCAATGACAATTTATTTGTATTATTGCAAAATTCTAGGGCATTAGTCCTAAATCAGGACCACATCGTGCCAGGAGCTGCACAAATGTTGAACATAAAATCAAAACAAAAAATCCYCAGAAAACAAGAGGAAAACCATTTTTTCCTCTTTCAGTAGCTTACTGGTGTTAAATTACTGGTTTCAAGCTGTGCTTTTGTAAATTCTGTGCAAAATATTCTAAGCATTCCAGTGTAGTAAAATGGAAGGTTCTATGGTTGTAGAATGAGGACCGACTTTAGAAACATAAACCACCATAAGCAAATGAATAGCATTTTTTCTAAAAATTTTTCTAAAGCAAATTGCTTTAATACAGATTGGGTTCATSCCTGAAAGTAGATTTATATTTCTCATCTTTTTAGACCAAACAATGGCATAAAATCCCTATAGCAGATATATATAATGAAGCACAGAAAGTGAATGATGAATAATAAATGGTTTCTTGTTGTATGTTCTCTTTCGGAAAGGATTTGCATTAAAAGACATTCTTGACTTGTCATTCAAAATTAAAACTAAATCTGCCTTCCAATGTAATATTTACAAAGAGAATGTTTCTTGCCTTCTAGTGTGAAGAGTAGAGTATTGTACACATATCTTTCTGGAATGAGTCATCTGGCTAGATCTATCATTTGCTGATTTTGTTGTTGTTATTTTCTATACAAAATCTTCCATAATTTGTGTCATTCTTAACCAAGGAGTGATTGTTGGCGCACTTTTATGTGTTGCATGTGATCTGAAGAAATTAACAAAAAATAATAAATAAATATAGCTTGTACCTTATTATTTGGCAGTTCCAGAGGGCCTACCTACACCATCACTTAACCATTGTTGACATTGAAAATTGAAAGCAAAGCATTTGAAAAGTCAAGAACAGATGAAATGTCTTTCATTTAATGTTCATATCATGCAAACGTGTAGATAATCTCATAGAAATATGAATGGCATTAATATTGGTCTTGCACATTTGCAAAGTCTTCATTGAAATATGAAAATAAAACCAAACTATTTGTATTTTGCTGAGCTGAAGAGTATGTAGTAAAAGAGACCCAAAATCAGTCGGAGCTTCAGGCTTAATTATACAATTTGGACAAAATTCAAGCCATCCAGCACTGTCTCCAATGTATCTATGGTGAAGTTCCTCTTCAARATGGTCTAAATTCTCAAGAGAAATTCTTCTGCTTTCACTGTTCTCCAACATGCAACAAATAAGCCTGCCTACATGATGTTGAATTTGATACAGAACATATCATCTGATTTTAGATACAAGAGTAAGTTTTAACCTCAAAACCAGGAGAAAACTACCTCTTCAGAGGAACATAGGTTAACGTTTCCATCTATCTTTTCTATTGTTATCCAGGGTCACAGTGAATCTRGTGCCATGGTGTTGCCTTCTCAATTCCATATTCATGCTGATAACTCACTGAGTTCTTTCTTTCTTGATCTCACTTATGAACTTTTCAGCAACAAATGAAAGTTTTCCAAATGTATTTGAATCAGTTAACAAAAGCTGCGCTACACAACAAAAAGTAAAAAAAAAAAAAAAAAAAAGGAATGTTTCATTTCTACCCTTAAATATCACCACTGTCTGATTAAGATCTGACCATTTAGATGATCATAAACCTGAGTAGAGTAGTAGCCAAGCAGCTGATCTGATATAGTCTTAATTGTGCTGCTAGGGTACTGTAGGATAAAGCACGGCATTTCCAGGTTCTGAATTGCTTTTATTGTCTTTACGTTAATGGTTAAAAGTTGTAGGAATAACTTTGAAGATTTTTTTTCACTCAGAAACCTGATAGCAGCAGTTTTGTGATGTGAATCACAAAAGAGAAAGGACAACAAATGTTACACACAATTTTTTTTTTTTTTCAGTTGACTGTGTATTAGAGATGGTTTTACCTGTTTCATTTTGCAGGGGTAAGATATAAGACCAGGGTATAATTTAGTAATTGTTCTAAAATACTTTGCACTTCTATTCACTCCCTATAATATATTTTAAGGTGGTTCTCAATCACAATTATGTGGACACTACCATAAAATGCTTACACAAGTATTTATATATACATGTAAAGGAGAAAGTTCAATTTAAATAAGTATCTCAGAAAGCAAAGAAAACAGATCTTTTATCCAGCTACATTTACATAAATGCATGTTGTCTGTTCTCTAAATTACTTAGGTACACCTAAACAGAGTCTAGCTTGAGATAACATTGGATATGTCCACCTGGACTCATATGGCCTAATTTTGTTAATCTCAGTCAAGCTAAGCACTACCTAGAAAGGAATGTCTGCAATAAATACTGTAAAGCACAGCTCAAAATAATAAAGACAGCAAAATCACACCCTAATTTATACTCAGAGGGTGATCTTCATCTGCTCACATTTAGATACCTACTAAGCATTCATCTATATTTGAGCTATTTACATGGATTGTCTTTGTAACTGCTGGCAGGAAAGAAAGGCTTCTAGGGCACAGTTCCTCTCCTATGGCAGGCATCTAAAATAAACCAAATGAGTCATGGCCTCAAAGTGTCTCTCTCTTTGCTGACTACAAAGAGAGCCTAGATAACTAGCTGAGATGTGAAAGTCTATATGGTAGTTGTCTAAAGTTAGCAGATACCTCTCACTCATGGTGATTTTACACTACTTAGCTGACATAGGTGCTTTTATGCAACTCTTTGGGACTGATCAATTCAGACTTTTCAGAGTTGCATCAGTTCCAGTGAGCTTTAAAACAGACTTCAGTTAAAATGGTGCGATGCCGATTTGTCAATATGGCAGACCCATTTCATGACACTTCAGCCTAACTTAGTGGGGAATCAGATTAAGATGAATGAATGAGTCCAGTTCATACTGAATTAATTAATTAATTTAGTCTCTTAAAATCCAGTTTTTAGTGTGCCTAGTTTTATTTGGATATAGGAAAAGTTTCAAGCTATTTTTACATGAATCTAAATCACTCTGATTCAGAGTCTAAAAGAAATAGCAAGAAAAGCAACTGGTGGGAAGATAAGGCTCATCTGCAAAACCAGGCTTACAGAGGAGCACAGGAAGAAAAGCAGAGGAGAAAATACTTATTTCTGTTTTGTCAGCAAAA
Organism: Phoebastria nigripes; assembly: GCA_035582835.1. NCBI lineage: Eukaryota > Metazoa > Chordata > Aves > Procellariiformes > Diomedeidae > Phoebastria > Phoebastria nigripes. The sequence goes on along the minus strand of JAYKAV010001167.1, from coordinate 1,504,154 downwards.
CAAAGCCACTTTTTTTTTCCCCAGGCTTTTTTAATTTTTTAACAAGGGAAAAATTGCTCAGTACACCTCTATTTGGGCATCTGAAACTTTCATGTGAGTGTCTGTGTGTAAGCAGGTCTAATGATACGTTTGAAAGTCTAAATTGTAACGCTACAGAAACAGTCTGCAAGTTTGGCCTTGGCAGTTCTCATGATAGCGATTCAATTAAAGATTGAGGTTGAGAGCCTGTACTTACTAATTTCAATGGGAGTTTGGCCACTGATTTTAAAGGGACTGTAGCATCATACTAAGCCTCTGATTTCTGATACTATATTTTGTGTCAGATTTACTCACTCTGCAATTTTGGATTGTATTAATGAGGCTGCCAAATAATGTAAACAGATGTATCGCCTTTGAAATCAATGGAGTCACTTTGATTTACAGCAGCTGGTAACCAGGCCAGGGATGCTTACATGGGCATACCAAGTTCAGCTATTTAAATGAAGGTCAAGGATGTAACTTCCTTGTTACTCCTTGTAACTTCCTTTTGCTTCTGCTGATCTTTTGCACACTGATTATTTCAACACCATCAGAAACCAGACACCTATTCAAATTGGATCTCTGATTCACATCTTTTGAGATTTGCTTGCTATCATGTAGATGCATTAATTAAAATGTACTCAGTTTACATCCGGATGCACTCAACCACACTGAAATAACTCATGGGAGGCAAATTCTTTTTGTAAATGAAGATGGTGGCTGCACAGTGACTGTGGCAAGCTTCAGCCTGTCACTCACATTGTTAATGACTCTGGAGTGCATGTTTACGCAGAAGGCATAAAAGGAATTCATTGCACCTCCCTATATGTTACTGAATGGCCCAATAACCTTGAATTGTCTTAATTTGTCTTTTTTTAATGTTATACACAAGAATGAGTATTGCTGTCATCTAAAACAAAATAAAATTTCGACTAACTTTAGTAATCCCAAGATTGCCACTGTATGTGGATATTTCTAACATATCATACAGAAAAAATGTACTCTTTCCATACTTCAGATGCCTGCTCTGTAGACCTGAAAATGCTGTACATTTAAAAACCAAGCACAAACTGAAATAGCTATAATCCAGCTTATAAAGTCTCTCTTTAAGTGAGCAGGAAATAAGAAAGGTGACTGCAATTATAACAGAATTTTGGAAAGAAACACACAATATAACTTGCACCATGTTTTTGGAAAGCTCTCAAAAATGTCCAACAGTTTTTGCTCGTATTTCCCTCTGGGGCTCTTGTTTATAGCTTGACTTTTTTTCCTCTTTGCTCTTGTATTATTACTCTATACTTATCACTTTCTATACTTCTGCCCAAAGAAGTATAGAAAGTACTGTATTTCAGATCAGAAAGTCTGCAAATGGACATTTGTTTTAACATTTCAAAACATTTAACATCAAATTACTCAGAGAGTGGAAATAAAATTGAAAGATATATTTTTCATTTTTTTAAACATACGGTTCTTTTCTAGGCCAATGCTGCAGCCATTTATTTCTAGCACACRGCTAATGAGCACACAGCTAATGAGGAAGAAAATAAACAAATTGTTTAATTTTTTTAGATTTACATCTTTTTTTAAGAATCTCTTTCTTCTATGTCTATCAAAATTTGCACAATGATTTAAACTTGCCGAACAATTACAATTTAATTTAAAAAAAAAATACCAATATATGTGCTGCAGCTTAGCATATACGTATGCAAGTTCCCACTTAATAGGGTAAATAGGGAAGATGAGAACATGTTATATTACTTTTCAGAGTAAGGCCTAATATCTGCAAATAAGCTTGTGCATAAATAAATAGGCACATGGAGTTCTATTGGATTGAACATAATTGCAGTATTGTTCAACTTTCAGATTTTTAACATTCAAAAACCATTTATATTATCTCTTGTGGTCATATGCATGTATGTGCATTTCATCCAAACCTCATTTTCTTGTCACTTGTATGCCTTCTAAACAATTCCACTAGAAGATACACATTACATATGCAGTGAAAGAAGGCATTCTGACAGCAGTAGGGTTCAGAGACTAACCTCTTTTCATAATTTCATTGTTTATTACCCCATAGACAATTTTTTTACTAGCAGTAATTAAGTAGTGATGATTAATACGGCAAGGAATAATTTTAAATCTACCCTGTTACTCCTCTATCACTATTTTTTGCTACTCTTCCAGTAAAAAGAGATCCTCTCTTTTTTTTTTTTTTTTTTTTTTTTTTTTTTTTTTTCTTTCTCTCACCTAGTTTTTTTTTTTTTTTTTTCACGACGTTTTTTTTTTTTATTTTTTTTTTTTTTTTTTTTTGTTTTTCTCTTCTTTTTATTTCCTCCACAGCCTTAGAAATCTTTTAGAACTCACTGTATAAGGCAAAAAATAGGAATTCTGTTACTGAAATTTATTCTTTGGTTGACAGCATTTAATTGAGATGGAAGAACTTGACCTATGGCATACCTAGCTGCTTTAATATTGCATACCCATACCATTTTATATGGACAGCCTGACTTGACTATCCATTTGCCTGGGTGGGGTTGGTAATTTACTCCACATTGTAATGGAAAAAACTCATTCAGGCAACCAGGGGGATTTTCTTGGCCAGTTAAGGGAAATTGCAGCTACAGTTCTGTGAATCTTGAACAGCAGTGCTTTGTTCACAGGAACAAATCATTGTATGATCAGTATAGCAAAATATATTACTGTTTATAATCTAAAGTGATGCTTTGGACAAATCGCATCAGGAATGTTTGTCATCATTCTACAGCAGCAAGGCTGTTCACAGGTGTAGTGGAATCCCAGTGGAGAAGAAAATCAAAGAAATTCCTCAGATACTTTGAATCATAAAGTCATGATATATTTTACTGGACTGGATCAGCTAATTGACACTCTTGTGCCTAAACCTGCTATAAAAACACATAATAAATGAGGGTAGCAAAATAAGAAGAAATACAAGTCAGGAGAAAATTTTAACCTTAGATTAAGGTTTTACTAMAACAGTTAATGACATGGTTTAACCAGTAAATAAAGCAACTGAAGTGTTCCCTGATAAATAAAAGCTGAAAGTAAACACACACACACACATATATATATACACACGTATGTATTTTAAGTTCACTATTGGGAAATTGGTAGCAATGTCATGCTGAAAATAAGACAGAACTCAAAGATTTAACAAATCTAAACCAACAACATTAGTTAATTAGGTTACCCATGGTCTAGAGACTAGTTTCAAATACTTCTGGTTTGGTGGTTTTTTTTTAGTTCTCTGTGGTCAGACTGGAGGTACGCTCACTGGGCTTTTTACCCCTGTCTATAACTATAGCAACATTTTTGTTGTGGTCATTTTTTTTTATAATTCAATGAAAATTGTTTTTAGCTATGGCACAAGATTAGGTACTCTTTGGTATCCAGTTTACTTTTCTCATGTGGACCCATACACACACCTCCCAGCATTTTTGGCCTAATGATAACATGAGACGTGTCTCCTGGTATTTTGCTATTTCCTCCGTCATGGTCAGACAAAATGAAGAAGGCATTTGAAAAAAAATCAAAGGCCACGAATAATAATAATAAAAAAAAAGAATAAAAATGCCCACAAAACCCCACAAAACAACATGAAACAACTCTCATTATGTTAGGCTGTGAAACAAGAATAATTCTGTCCTACAGATTTGTGTTTCTAGTTAATTTTTTTGCCACAATCAAAGATGCTTATAATCATCATTTCTGGATAGGTCACCTTCTATTAACTACAGGAAAAAAAAGTTTTAAAATTTTAGGAAGAATATTGCTGAGCTACTAGTGTCTGCTGATCATGGTTTTGAAAACACTTCAAGGTATTTTAAACAGTGACTAGACTGTAGAGCTGCTACAGAATATGCTTTTCCTATGTTTAAGAAGAAAATAATATCAACCTGAATAAGATGCCATTTTCTAGGATGGGTGCCACAGAAAATGCTATGACACAAACAAGAATTTCCATCTTTAGCCACCTGACCTTTGTACAGGAAGCATATGTTGGATATGTGAGAAGAGCTAGGTCTTCAACACCATTTTTATAGGTCTCCATAGATTTATTCCATTAATGAGGAACACGTGCTTAGTTGGACTTCGGGACTATTGAATCAGCTGCCTACTGGTGCTGGAGACATTATTGTTGATTTTTAGTTTTCATTTTGGGGGGAAATAAAAGTATGTCAGGTGTATCTGACAGAATAGTCATCTTATGAAACACTGGCTATCCAGTTTTTCCCTGAGAAAGTGAGAGACTGAGTAACCACGTATTGCAGGAATCTCAATTTAAACGCATACTGAGAGAAAGCCTAAACATAGATGGGCTCTTCAACCACCACTTGTGAGGTTATCTAGCTGCCAACAGTACATATTAAATCTCATGTGCATGTACTGTGACTGCAATATGTAGAATGTTAATCCTGATTTCAAATAACCCTCTSATAGAAATGTGCTGATTGCTACTGCTTTCACCATACCCGTTACAACTTACCTGCACATTTCTTGCTCCTGTTTTAGTATTTCTTTCTAGAAATTATGTGTAATAAATCACATTTTCCCTTTAGATTCTCTCTAAATTATTTGCTTGAAAAAAGCAGTAAAAATGGCTCTAGTCACTGGGAGAACTTTTTCAATAAAGGCTCTTCCTTTCACCCCTGGTCCTTGAAACTTCTTCCCAGTAGTACTTCAATGAGAAATGAGTACTTTTGCCACTTCTTTAGCACTTTCTTGGATGAACAAGTCCTTTGATTGCCCAGAAAATGTAAGCCTCACTTGGCTACTGTTAAAGACAAAGGAATTTTTACTGATGCCTTTGATGTGAAGAAGTTTAGGCTCTGAGGTCTGAGTTTTCAGCTCAACTGCCTCTTTTCTACTTAAGGATATTTTTAATCTTTCTTCTTTCTACTCATGTTACCAATGTGACTAACTCTTAGCAGTTCTATTTGCCAAAAGTGCCAAAAATGACTGGCAGTTCCAGAAAATTAACTACTACTTCGTTTTCTAATGTGGTTGACATTGATACAATTGCATTTCTGTTGCAAATGTAGGCACAGAATTCTTAGTGAAGAAAAGAAGGAAACGTTTCATTTCATTGTATGGGCTTCCTTACAAAATTATGCTTCTTTCTGGAAAACCATTCTGTGTCTTAAGACCAACTGGTCCATTTAGGAAAAACTACTACCTGTACTGTTGCAAAACAGGAAAATTTCTTTGAGTTCTCACAGGGTCACTATCTTTTGCTATTTCGTTGAAACAAAAAAGTACTATATTTAGCCAGCTCATTTAACACAGTAAGCTAAGGCTTGTCATTAAATGAATTTTGAGTTCTGCCTCTGCCTTCTATCTGCATTTGATTTCAGCATATATATTGTGATTGCAAGCATATTTTTAATGGGCAATGCTATTACTTTCATTTATAGAAATCCTTGTCATGCTGAGATCAATTCCAGAGGTTGTTCKTATTTATGCCTCCTTTTGTCCTTTTTTGTAAAATGGTGAATACCATGATTTGGCTAGTAGAAATAGTTTATGTGTGCAACAGCAGCAGATTTTTCTTTTTTATTCGCAATAATTCATCTTTTACCTCTTCTGCCTTTTTCTTACTAAAGCTGATGAGCTTTAATCTTCAACCCCTACTCAAATAAATCTCAATTATCTAGAATCATAGAATCATTTAGGTTGGAAAGGACCTTTCAGATCATTGAGTCCAACTGTAAACCTAACACTGCTAAGTCCACCACCAAACCATGTCCCTAAGCACCACATCTACATGTCTCCAGGGGTGGTGACTCCACCACTTCCCTGAGCAGCCTGTTCCAATGCTTGACAACCTTTTCGGTGAAGAACTTTTTCCTAACATCCAATCTAAACCTCCCCTGGCACAACTTGAGGCCATTTCTTCTTATCCTATCATTTGTTACTTGGGAGAAGAGACCAACACCCACCTCGCTGCAACCTCGTTTCAGGTAGTTGTAGAGAGCGATAAGGTCTCCCCTGAGCCTCTTTTTCTCCAGGCTAAACAACCCCAATTCCCTCAGCCACTCCTCATAAGACTTGGTCTCCAGACCCTTCACCAGCTTYGTTGCCCTTCTTTGGAYGCGCTCCAGCACCTCARTGTCYTTCTTGTAGTGAGGGGCCCAAAACTSAACACAGTATTYGAGGTGMRGCCTCACCAGKGCTGAGTAYAGGGGCACAATCACTTCCCTACTCCTGCTGGCCACACTATTTCTGATACAAGCCAGGATGCTGTTGGCCTTCTTGGCCACCTGGGCACACTGCTGGCTCCTTTTCAGCCAGCTGTTGACCAGCACACCCAGGTCCTATTCTGCCAGGCAGCTTTCCAGCCACTCTTCCCCAAGCCTGTAGTGTTGCATGGGGTTGTTRTGACCSAAGTGCAGGACCTGACAYTTAGCCTTGTTGAACCTCATACAATTGGCCTTGGCCCATCAATCCAGCCTGTCCAGATCCCTCTGTAGAGCCTTCCTACCCTCAAGCAGATCAACACTCCTGCCCAGCTTGGTGTCGTCTGCAAACTTACTGACAGTGCACTCGATCCCCTTGTCCAGATCATTGATGAAGATATTAAACAGAACTGGCCCCAATACTGAGCCCTGGGGAACACCACTTTGACTGGCTGCCAACTGGAGCTAACTCCATTTACTCTTTGGGCTTGACCATCCAGCCAGTTTTTTACCGAGCGAAGAGTATGCATATCCAAGTCATGAGCAGCCAGTTTCTCCAGGAGAATGCTGTGGGAAATGGTGTCAAAGGCTTTACTAAAGTCTAGGTAGACAACATCCACAGCCTTTCCCTCATCCACTAAGCGGGTCACCTTTCACAGAAGGAGATCAGGTTAGTCAAGCAGGACCTGCCTTTCATAAACCCATGCTGACTGGGCCTGATCACCTGATTGTCCTGTACGTGCTGTGTGGTGGTGCTCAGGATGATCTGCTCCATAACCTTCCCTTGCAACGAGGTCAGACTGACAGGCCTGTAGTTCCCCGGATCCTCCTTCCGTCCCTTCTTGTAGATGGGCGTCACATTTGCTAACCTCCAGTCAACTGGGACCTCCCCGGTTAGCCAGGACTGCTGATAAAGGATTGAAAGTGGCTTGGTAAGCACTTCCACCAGTTCCCTCAGTACCCTTGGGTGGATCCCATCCGGCCCCATAGACTTGTGTGTGTCTAAGTTGTGTAGCAAGTTGCTAACCATTTCCCCTTGGATTATGCTCCCCTTCCCTGTCTTCCAGCTCCGGGGGCTAGGTACCCTGAGAACAACTGGTCTTACTATTAAAGACTGAGGCAAAGAAGGTACTAAGTACCTCAGCCTTGTCCTCATCCTTTGTCACTATGTTTCCCCCTGCATCCAATAAATGATGGACATTCTCCTTAGCCTTCCTTTTGTTGCTAATGTATTTATAGAAACATTTTTAATTGTCTTTTACGGCAGTAGTCAGATTAAGTTCTGGTTGGGCTTTGGCCCTTCTAATTTTCTCCCTGCATAACCTCACAACATCCCTGTAGTCCTCCTGAGTTGCCTGCCCCTTCTTCCAAAGGTCATAAACTCTCCTTTTGTTCCTGAGTTCCAGCCAAACCTCTCTGTTCAGCCAGGCCAGTCTCCTTCCCCACTGGCTCATCTTTCGGCACATGGGGACAGCCTGCTCCTGCGCCTTTAAGATTTCCTTCTTGAAGAATGTCCAGCCTTCCTGAACTCCTTTGCCCTTCAGGGCTGCCTCCCAATGGACTCTGTCAACCAGGCTCCTAAACAGGCCAAAGTCTGCCCTCTGGAAGTCCAAGCTAGCAGTTCTGCTGACCCCCCTCTTTACTTCTCTGAGAATAGAAAACTATCATTTTGTGATCGCTGAGCCCAGGACAATCCAACCATCACATCACCCACAAGTCCTTCTCTGTTCACAAACAACAGGTCCAGCGGGGTGCCTTCCCTAGTTGGCTCCCTCACCAACTGTGTCAGGAAGTTATCTTCCACACACTCCAGGAACCTCTGGACTGTTTCCCCTCTGCTGTACTGTATTTCCAGCAGACGTCTGGTAAGTTGAAGTCCCCCACGAGCATAAGGGCTACGGATTGTGAGACTTTTCCCAGCTGCTTATAGAATATGTCGTCTGCCTCTTCATCCTGGCTGGGCGGTCTATAACAGAATCCCACCATGATATCTGTCTTGTTGGCCTTCCCTCTGATTCTTACCCATAAACACTCAACCCTATCGTCACCATCGTCAAGCTCTAGACAGTCAAAACACTCCCTAACATAYAGGGCTACCCCACCACCTCTCCTTCCTTGCCTATCCCTTCTGAAGAGTTTATAGCCATCCATTGCAGCACTCCAGTTGTGCGAGTCATCCCACCATGTTTCCGTGATGGCAACTATATCATAGTTTTCCTGCTGCACTATGGCTTCCAGCTCCTCCTGTTTGTTGCCCATGCTGTGTACATTGGTGTAGATGCATGTCAGTTGGGCTATTGATCCTGCCACCTTTTTGGGAGAAGAAGTCCTAATTCCTACGTGACCATTCTCAGGCACTTCCATGGTTTCTAACACATCAATAGCCCTTGCGTCTTTGCTATCGCATGGCTCTCCATCCCCTACCTCCACTGAGATGGCAGACCGAAGGACCTAACTAGCACAYCGTCTCTCAAACATTGGCGTGCCACCCCCAGGGTTATCTCTAGTGAGCCTGGTTTTATCCCTTTCCCCCTTCAAATCTAGTTTAAAGCTCTTTCAATGAGCCCTGCTAACTCCTGTGCAAAGACACTTTTCCCCCTTCGAGACAGGTGTACCCCATCTGTCACCAGCAGGCCTGGTGTCGTGTAAACCGACCCATGATCAAAAAACCCAAAATTCTGTCGGTGACACCAGGCTTGCAGCCAGATATTGATCTGCTGGTTCTTCCTGTTTCTTCCCTGCAACTGGAAGGATAGAGGAGAACACTACTTGTGCTTCTGATCCCTCAACCTGTCGTGCCAAGGCCCAGAAGTCTCCCTTGATTGCCCTCGGACTTCTAGTTGCAACTTCATCCCTGCCTACCTGAAAAATCAATAATGGATAGTAATCTGAGGGCTGTACCAGGGTAGGAWGCTTTCTCTTCACATCTTTAACCCAGGCCCCAGAGAGGCAGCAGACTTCCCTAAGAAGTGGGTCCAGTCTGCATATTGGGCCTTCTGTTCCCCTCAGGAGAGAGTCTCCTATGACAGTGACCCATCTTTTTTTCTTTATGGAAGAGTTTTTGACGTTTAGCCCGACTTAACCTCAGTGACACCTCCAAGCTAGATGAACCATCGTCCTTGTTATTGTTCGGTTCCACTTGCAGATATATCTAGATACTTTTTCTGAGATCACATCCAGAGTTTATGTTATTCCAGAAGAGTTTTATATTCAGAAACATGTTTTGCTTTCTGATGTTCAGAATATCCACTTGTAAGCTGTACTAAAGCTCTCTGGGATGCTCTGTGGGATGCATTAATATAGTGTTGACATGACCTAAGTCTACTTGAACGATTCTGAGCACCTCATTCCTCAGCCAGAGCATACAGACTAAAAATCATTGTGACAGATGCAGATTTCAAAGAACTTAGGTGCCTTGGCTGGAACACTCAAGTGCATAAACTCCTAAAACAGAGAGCAAGAAACATGCCAAGGAGATGGTCAGTAGGTAGAATAATGAAAAAGTGTTCAATATCATTTCCCTTCAGTACTGTTTTACCTTTTTGAGGAAGAAATCGGCCTTATATGCATAATAGTTCTACCCCACATGAAATGTAAGAATTACAAAGGGTTGAATTTTTTTAAATTTGTTTTGTTTACTTTTATCATTACATCAGTTGTAATGTTCTCTTTAATAAAGTAATGTTTACAATCCCCTGGCAACACTTATATTATACTCTATAGTCAATCATTTCAACTACTAAAGTTGAGTGATCATTTGGCCTGGGTTTTCTCGTAGTTTGGCAACAGAAAGTTGGGAAACTCAGTTTACAATCTACTCTTATGTTTCTTAGTTTAAGGAATCTATTTTTATCCTGCTGTAAAATACATCCTAAGAGATTCAGTAATAAGAAATCTAATATAAAATTAAGACTATTTTTGCAGCATTGCAACATGTGATTCTGTGACCTTAGTCTACCTTAATCTTCTTGATGGAACCCATAACTTTCCTAGAAATGAGTGAACCAAAAGCACCAAAGACTTAAAATACCCAAAGCTAGGTTTGTTAGGGTACAAAAATGTTGCATAGAATACGGTAACTTTAAAGCCAAACAGCTCAGTGCTCTTGATTAAGATCAGATAAAGTTTTGAATGATCCTGCTCTCTTTCTACTGTAGCCTTACAGGACAGGTTCTCCTCTCCAATCTTGTCTAAAACGCCAAGAGTTCTCAGCATTGTTAAGGCTTGCACAAACCTTAGCACTGGTCCTGGATCCCTAGCAGTGCCTCCTATCCACCATACTTTGCTGTGGTGGCTCTCTGTATATCAGTGTCCTTTCACTGCATAGATCTCCCAGTTCATACTGAGCGACTTAAGCCTCATTGCTTTCTGTTTCTGTCTCCCTTCACCACATGGTTGTACCACCTTGTACTCCAGAAACAACTCCCAGCTGTGTTTTTTTGTTGCCATTTTCTCTTTTCCTCATTCTTTCCATCCCCAGGTTGCCTCTCACCTATAGTTCAGCAGCAGGACAAGGCAAACAGGCATCCTTATTCCTTACTGCCAAGCCACAGCCTTTAAATCTGTGTGCCATAGGTATCTGTATTGGGTTTACGTGGCAAGGTTTTGGTAGCTGGGGGGCTGCAGGGGTGGTTTCTGTGAGATGACACCAGGAGCTGCCCCCATGTCAGACAGAGTCCGTTCCAGCTGGCTCAAAGATGGACCCATCACCGGCCAAAGCTGAACGAATTAGCAAGGCTGGTAGCACCTCTGTGATAACATATTTAAGAAAGGGTAACAAATGCTGCACAGCAGCTGTGAGAGAGAGGAGTGAGAAAAATGTGAGAGAACGAGCCCTGCAGACAGCAAGGTCAGTAGAGAAGGAGGGGCAGGAGGTGCCCCAGGCGCCAGAGCAGAGATTCCCCTGCAGCCCCTGGAGAAGACCATGGTGAAGCAGGTTGTTGCCCTTCCACCTATGGAAAGGACCATGCCAGAGCAGTTTTTGACACTGCAGCCCATGGAGGACCCCACACCAGAGCAGGTCAATAAACCCTGAAGGAAGCCGCAGCCCCTGGAGGGCCCATGCAGGAGCAGGCTCCTGGCAGGAGCTGTGGCCCATGGAGAGGAGCCCACACGGGAGCAGTCTGTGCTTGAAGGACTATACCCCGTGGAAAGGACCCACACCGGAGCAGTTCTTGAAGAACTGCACCCTGTGGGAAGGACCCACATTGGAGAAGTCTGTGAAGGACTGTATCCCGTGGGAGAGACCCCACGCTGGAGCAGAGTGAGGAGGAAGGAGCAGTAGAGATGAAGTGTTATGAACTGACCACAACCACTCTGCACTGCTTGGGCAGGGATGGGGGGAGGCAGAAAAGTTTAGGAGTGAAGCTGAGCCTGGGAAGATGGGAGGGATGAGGTGAAGGTGTTTTCAGTTTTGTTCTTATTTCTCACTATCCTACTCTGTTATTGATTGGCAATAAGTAAAATTATTCTTCCCCAAGTTGAGTCTATTTTGCCCGTGATGGTAATTGGTGAGTGATCTCCCTGTCCTTATCTCAACGCATGAGTTTTTCATCATATTTTCTCCTCTTGTCCTGCTGAGGAGGGGGAGTGAGAGAGCTGCTTGATGGGCACCAAGGTCAACCCACCACAATATCACATAGCAAACTGGAATTATAGAAATTACATTACCTTTTCATCACCATCTAAAAAACATTATTGATCAGTTAATAGGAAGGAGAAACTGATTCAGTGAAAAATGATGGAGAAGACAACTTGAGAAGAAGAAAAATAAGTTAGAACAAGAAAGAAAGGATATAAAGAATACAGAATAAGAAGGAAACAGCAAGGACAGACATCAGAAATTCTGTACACAGACAAAACAAGTGTTTTAAAAAAATATTTCAGCTACAACCTATTGTTTCCACCAAGCAATAATAATTTGACATGGAAATTGATTACAGCATCCTCATACTGTTTTTCACAGCAATAGCTTTCTTATCGTAAAACAAAGCTGTGCTGCCAGTCCTCCTGGAGTCTGGAGTACTGCTCTACAGAATATCACAAGCCTACTGTTGCCTTCTCCCTTTCTGTTCTCAGATCCTGCGTATTGTCTGACAGGAGTATCAATACCTTACACACCACAGAGAACAGCATAACGTATAAATAAGGGTGGCTATTCTCTTTCTCAAAATCAAAGGATAGAAAACCTTGGAACACAATGCAATACTTTGAGTCAGATTGGTACACATAGATGCTAGTGATGACACTGTCAGTGGTTAGCAGTTAGCCAAGATAAGTGTTTCACCTCTTTGGTGTCATTTCAGATCCTGCAGAAGTAGATATGGACTGTCTACATGCTACTAAGGACCAATGTAAAGCAAAATAGTTGTTCTAGTGCCAGCCCTAGTGAATCAACATCAACTTAATCTTAAACCACAGCCAATAATTGCTGATTTTCTTGTTAATCTTCTGGTTACCAAAACCTGGCCTATTTCTTTTGGTTTATTTCAGTTATGCTCATTTTAAATATCCAAATATCAATGTAATTTTCTCCTACTTTATGTCCTACTTATGCCAGATTTTACTACCCAGGCTAAAGGTTCACTATGAGTTGAAGTCCAATATTGTCCAAACTGAAATAAATCTAGATATTGAAAATATGTCTTGTCACTGACTCTGTCTTGGATGGGTTTTGCTGCTTGCTTTCTTTACAGATGCAAATAATATGGAAATTTGCAATATATAATGTGAAAATACTGAAAGTGGCAAAGATCTTTTTCTAACTTGGCTGTATGAGATGATAAAGAGGATAGTGGCAATGAATGATAACCTGAAATTGTAYTTCTTCTCTTCTGAATCTTCAGTTGCTACTTGTGCATTCATTCTCAGCTGGTACAAAATCATTTTGTTGGAGAAATAATTTTCTTCATAACTGATTCACTATAAATTCTGGAAATAATTTTGTCTCACTGAAACCACTTTTATACCAGAGTAGTGCCACTAATTTTGATGGATTTTCTGGATAGGTGGAAGTGAGAGGCAAGTCACGTGCTGTGTCAAATTAAAAGCTTCAAGGTAGGGAAAGTCAACAGATGATGTCTGCTGTGTCACTTAGTTTCATGGTGACTAACACTGCATTCAACTTACCAGCTCCACGAACAGCCTCATTTACAATTACAGCAAAGTGAATTTAGTCTGTGATGTTTTGCAGATAGAAAATATATTAGTTGGGCCCCTGTTTAGATGAAGTAAGAGATAAAATATAATCCACACAGTAGCCAGTTAGAATCAAGGTCTAGAAAATAAGTGAGGAGGAGGAAAAATGGAGAATATTCCTGGAATGTGTTTGAACATCTGTGTGAGATACTCACAGATCTTTTGGTTATATGTTATGGAACTACTTATACAGATAAAAGATAATGCTTAGTTTGTAAACCATTTTGTCTGAGAAATGTTTCCATGGACAACTTTCATCCAAACCTGCAGCCAGGCTGTTAAAAGAACAGCAACCAGAAAACATTACTGATGTTATTGAAGATTGCTCATTTAGAGGAACCCATGTGAATCTCTTAAAACTATATTTTTTGCTACATATTTTTACTTTCTTAACTCAGAAAAACTGGAGAAACTTTTATATGTGGTTACTGTTACTGAGCTTAATCTTAGCTTGCCTTGATTTCACATGCATCTGTGTCGTGGTTTAACCCCAGCTGGCAGCTAAACACCACACAGCCATTCACTCACTCCCCCCTGGTGGGATGGGGGAGAGAATCAGAAGAGTAAAACTGAGAAAACTTGTGGGTTGACATAAAGACAGTTTAATAGGGAAAGCAAAAGCCACGCATGCAAGCAAAGCAAAACAAGGAATTCATTCACTCCTTCCCATCGGCAGGCAGGTGTTCAACCATCTCCAAGAAAGCAGGACTCCATCACGCATAACAGTCACTTGGGAAGACAAACGCCATCACTCCGAACACCCCACCATTCCTTCTTCTTCCCCCAGCTTTATATGCTGAGCATGATGTCATATGGTATGGAATATCCCTTTGGTCAGTTGGGGTCAGCTGTCCCGGCTGTGTCCCCTCCCACCTTCTTGTGCACCCCCAGCCTCCTCACTGGTGGGGTGGTGTGAGAAGCAGCAAAGGTCTTGACTCTGTGGAAGCACTGCTCAGCAATAACGAAAGCATCCCTGTATTATCAACACTGTTTTCAGCAGAAATCCAAAACATAGCCCCATACTGGCTACTATGAAGAAAATCAACTCTATCCCAGCCAAAACCAGCACAATCTGTTATTCTGAAGTAGTACCATATGAAAATGGTTGTATAGGACAAGCCAGGCAAGTTTATTTGGCATGTCTACATATTAAGCTACCCCAGTTTAACTAAGTTGCTATAAATTGTGAGTTAAATTTTGTAAGTCTGGGTGCAGAAAACCTGTACTTTCCATTACAGGGAATTGCAGCAAACTGCAGCACTTAAGTTATGTTCTTAGGTATAATAAGAGATGGACTAAACTAAACTAAACTTAAAGTGGGTATGACAGCGAATTCAGCGGGGTCTATGCAAACCCTATCCAGTATTTCTGGGTTGCATGTATATTATGTTCTTTTTTTCCGTGGCTGGTGCCCCATGTCAGACATTCCTCTGGCAGACTAAACAGCTTGGACCTAAAGGGAGCTAGGTTGCAAGGCAGGCAGTTTGAGAGACAGTGAGCCAGAAACAAGAGAGTATGCTATTTATATTGCTGTTTATCTGCTTATCTGTTTATATGCTAAAGTGTAGAAGCTGCTCAGCCTTGAGCTGGAACCCCAGCTGAGTATAGCTCTGGTAGCACAGGCTAATCAAACAATTCAATATTTTAGGAACACATAGTTTTCCTTAGGACTCCCTCATTTCTAGGGAATGCATCTTCTTCTGTGATAACTAGTGAAAGCTGATGATGGTATACCAGTAGAAATGGTTTCTTGGGCCTAACAGTGCTGCAGGTACTGCTTTCTTTAGAGGCATGGTCAGCAGTGCCAGCCAGACATGTATTGTCCCAAAGTGAGAATTTATGGGAGACTCGCTGTGACTCTGAGTGCACAGCCTGCCCTGCAGTAAAGGCATACRTGTAAAGACATAGCACTCTTGCTTTGTAGAAGGTGCTGAATGACTTGCCAAAGTCGTGATTTTCCCCTGCAGCCCTAAGACTCATGAAGGGAAAGTTACTTGCCACGTGTGGGAGAAAGCAGGAGAGAGAGCACGAGCAAGTTAGTGAGAGAACGCTGGGCCCTTGCAGGTGATCCGTTACCCTGCAGCCATTACAATTTGTCATATATGCTTCACCTAGCATCAGCTGCTAGATGAAATGTTTTCAGCTCAGTTTATCAGTCTACCTGGATGTGTCAGGTCAACTTCCTTTTAACCCACTGTTCTGGTTCATGGGCTTTTGGAAAATACGGCAGAGCTGATCAGAGCTAGCAGTTGTCTTTTTTTCTTTTTTATTTTGCTCACAGTGTGAAACAGGGTTTCCTGTACACAGATACTGCTAAGAATTTGACTTCCAGATTAATCCAGTACAATTCAAAAATCCTGGCATATGCCTTCACTTCTGTTCCAAATGATAATTAAGAAAACCTATTATATTAGAAAAAGAAGTTTTCCCCCTTTGCAAATATATTCACACACAAACACACACACACACACACACACATATGTACATATGCATGTAGACACACAAACACACCTACCTACACATGTGCACTTTAAGGATCTAATCATCATGAAATAAACCCACTTTAAATTATTTTTATTTGTTACCAGACTATAAAAATATGCATTTTTTTAACCACAAAACTATGACAAAATGATATGCTGATGGTTTTTCTTTTTTCCCTTTTGCAGGGAGGAATCAAAGTATATGCTATAGCAGTAATCAGATTAAAAAAATTTATTTGCAAAATATTTCACAAAAATTCTATTTGCAAAATTTCTGACAGTGTCCTGTACATAGAGCAGACAGAACCTACAGAGCTTAATTTCTGTTTTTACTGTCGGACATAACTGGCTAAATTCCTATGTACATAGAGTAATTGTAACATGGAAATTACTGAAATTATAGTTAAAATTCTGCCAGGCAGTTCACACAAATTGCATTGCCCTTCCATACAGAATGTCCTAAGATACTGCTGCTGGTATATTGGTCATTGCTTAGTCCCATGTTTTTTGAATCATCTTATTCCCAGAGCTTATTAATACTGACTATATATAGATTGAAGGGTACTTGTCTATATTTTTCATGCKGTCCACCATCCAGTATGCAACCAAAGATAATTGCTATCACATGCAATTATCATGTAGCTTTGGAAACCTTACCATTCTTCTGTCCACTTKACTCCCTAAGAGGTCTTTTAAAATTATAAATCTATAAAAATGTCATGCAGCTGACATTATTTTTTCCTAATTTACCTTCTGCCTCGAAAAGAATGTGATACTACTGGAAGTTTTAAATCTAGTATCTTATTTTCTTATTCAGTCAGAAACAAGTTTATTGTCATTGAACCCTGAACACTTTATTTTTATTATTATTATTGTCTAGATTAATGGGTGTCTAATATCAAATGATTAAACAAGGACTATAGCATCTGTTTTGTTACCACGACATAGTGCTTAGATAGTAATAAGTTACAAGCTTAATACATTGATAAACATTATCTCAAGTTATTTGTTATAGTTACCCCTTTCTTTTTTCTTTTCTTTTTTTTTTTTTTTTTTTTTTTTTTTTTTTTTTTTTTTTTTTTTTTTTTTTTTTTTTTTTTTTTTTTGCTACAGGTTGCTAAACATATATACTCTATTTTTGGGGAAACTGAAAGCACATAAATGATAGTTTTGCAGTTTTTCTTGTTACACCCCTTCTCCAAATTTCCTATCCATGGAAGCACAGTGAACAAAAAGAGTTTTGCCATGTTTTGCCAAGAGTGTTTACAGAACTGCATGGAACACAGGAGAAAGATCAGAGTTTCACTGACACACCACTGTTTCTTTATGCTCAGGCACGCTGTTTGATAAAAATGACTGTTGACTTGCATACAATGCAGTCTGATAAAACCCACCATTTCAGTAAGAAAAAAAAAAATTGATAGAATCATGGGTGGAATGATGGATACAGTAATGTTTTCATCTTCATTTTTTAATTGCAATTTCTGCGACATTTACTTCCAGCCTTTGTGTTCTGTCCTGCAGCGTAACGATTTCTCACCTCTGCTCATTTTGCCTCATCCTCAAGTGCTCAGATGGGTATTTTAAACTTTCAGCCTGGGATGTCTGCTTTTCTTGTACACCTTATCTTACTGAGCTAATGGTGACATAGCTTTTAATAAGGCAAAGAATTCTGTAACTATAGAAGTCCAGCATATTTTGTCAAGAAAAGGTTGACCTGCTTGCCATAGGGGCCATAAAGATGTATTTGTCTGTCATTGCCAACATTTTTAGAGACATGTTAGAAGTTAGGCCTCTACCAAACATGCAACCCAGTATTCCTCTAACGACAGTATGGGGAGAAGCTGAATGTGAACCATATTCACTTGAATATAGGGATGCGAGGGAAAGAAGCTATCCCTAGGTGCACGTCAAAAGATAATGTAGTAGAAAGAACATCTAAA
The DNA here is from genome assembly GCA_035582835.1 of Phoebastria nigripes. Lineage (NCBI taxonomy): Eukaryota > Metazoa > Chordata > Aves > Procellariiformes > Diomedeidae > Phoebastria > Phoebastria nigripes. The sequence goes on along the minus strand of JAYKAV010001167.1, from coordinate 1,486,319 downwards.
TGACCTAAGGAGCTTAAGCACTACACAAAATCCCTTGATGTGACTTGTCATGCCTGAAGGACTAAACTTACTGATAGGAGAGAGGAAATCCAACTTGGTAAGACCGATTGATATTCACTGAGTGGCTCTGCCTCTGTTTACAAGTGCCACGTGTATGCCTAACAGCTAAGGCTAGGCTGGGAATCCTAAATAAGGGAAGAAATTTATTTAAACTATGGCATGACCTATCATCACTATGTTCACTGAAACAAAGTATTAATCGAAATGATGTAGCTTGAAAATAATGAAATGTGCTAGAAGACGGTTTTATTAGACATTTTCACAGTTGGAGAGAACAAACCAAATCTGACTCTGAATCTGAAGGGCAGGAGAGCATTTAAGTGTAATGTGAAGCCTGCCTCATCTTTATAAAAGTAAGGAAGTAAACATCAAGAGAACATTAAGTGATTAGCTTAAATGTGCATATTCATTATGGTCCTGAGAAGACTGTTTTATTGACAACTGATTTACTTCTTTTCATATGTCTCTTCAACAAATACTGTATGAAATTCCAAGAAGCTAAGGAATTCTTCTACTTAAGTAAAATTATTAAGGTGTTGTCTTGAATTTACTTAGAAATGGCTGCTTTGCTGTAAGACCTAAGCATATCAGCAAACACACTAACAAAATCATCTAAGGATAAAATTATTTTTGTAAACTCAAAACAACAAACCATGTAAAACAGCTGTGTTAGATATTAGGGGAAATGTCACCATATTACTGTATTAATGTAAAATGTTCTTCGTCTTTGTCTGTGAATCTCAATAGGAAAACATCAGCGTAAACATCTTCACAGCATTATTTTTCATCAAGTCACACTTATATAAGTCATCCTAGAATGGGAAGGGACATAAGCTCCTGCTTCCTTCCAGGGAAAAAAATTGCAAATTACCAAATGAGAGGAAAGAGCTAATACCTTGAATTGTCTGAAACAGACCTTTCTAGGTTTTCACTGTCTTCTGATTTCAGTGTTTTGAATTATTCATCATTTTCCTGTTTGACCTGTCTTGTTTCAAAGTAAAAGGCCAACAGAAATGGAAAAGAAAAACAACTGGAAATATATAACCACTTTCTTTCAAGTCACAAAAGCATGTCCATAAATGAACTCATGTACTGAGTAAAATAATTTCAGAATCAAAATAATATCTGCATCTGATCACAACTGTAAAATCTGAGAGAATTTCAGTGTTAAGAATTGTAAATAAGGTGAGTTTGATTTGCGATATAAATATTTTCCTATATCAACTTCCTTTCCCTTGTTGTTTATAATTCATTTCTTAAAATGATCCTCTGAGAATTTTCGGTTTAATTGCTCTCTCTAGCAAATGGTTTATATAGTTTGAAGTGACAGGTGGTTATAAGCTAATAAAACTCATTCCCTAGACCACAGCTTTAAAAGCTCCATGCAAAATGAAGTAAACTGGCTTTATTTTGCATTTTGACAGTGTTTAATCCTTAGCGGGCAGTCTCTCACACCAACCAACCAGCCAACCAAAACCTTCCTAATATCATACAGCTTGAAGGAAAATACCCAAGACTTTCAAAACTTCATTGAATTTTGTTAAATTCTTCCCTTTACTATGGCTTTTTTTCCTGCATGGAAAGCAACACTAGGAAGTCCTTTTTAATTTCTTTATATAAAGAAGTTTGCATAGCAGGGTTATGTACAGAAAGATTGAATTGGTTCAAGTAAGCAATTTGGGAAGTTCTGACAGCATGACCAGATATTTTACTTAAGCACTAACACTCCTAAGTGACAACAGATTCTTAAATCAGTTCATCAGTTAAACCTGTGTCATCATCCACTGAGTTATATACTTTATGAGGACATAATGCAAGTTACATAAATTTCATTTTTCCTGAGCTTCAAAATTTCTATTAGATGAAAGCCTAGTCTCCATGCATAGCTGTATAGTTTCTTGATAGATGGGTAGGTTAAAGAAGGTTAAGTATATATGAGTGTAAAGTAAATAAAAGCCTCAGTCGGGAGCATTCCTATTGCAGACAGACATTCTTGATAACTGTTTACTTTAGCATTAATTACTTTGTCAGAAGTTTCTGTCAAAACTGTGAAATTTGGACGCTTAGTTCAAGTGGATGGGAGGGCTACTTTTATATTGTCAGAATTTTTTTCACTCTGGTGAGAAGAACAACAAAAAAAAGGTTGGAAATTGAAGGTGTTATATCTCATCAGAGCACAGCTGCTATTAGAGGAGAAGAGATGTGAAAACAGACATGTCAAACATGTCTGAACAGACATCAAATACAATAAAAGACAGTATCTTGGACATTAGGCCAGCCCTTTGTCGTGTCACTTCTGGTTTTCCTGCAGAAGTTTGGTTTTCGAACTGTGTCTGTCACTAACTTCACCAAAAAGGTCACTAATATTATAAGCCCTATGAAGCATACAGCATTTTGTTGCTGCAGCGTGTTTCATCATGAAGGTTTATGATAGCTTCGCGTAAGTTTAATTTGGCTCTTTAATATCTTAAGCACAATAAGACAAAAGAAGCGCTTTCATTGGACTCAAAGGCAAAAAAAATATACAAAACTGAAACAGGTGCTGCACAGTTACACATTGCTATTTGCACTCTGTGTTGTACTCTTCCATCATTTTTTTTCATGATGATCACATGGCTAGTGCCTGTATAAACCATATATTATCCTTGTTGATCTCCGCAAAGACTTCTACTTAGAAAGCTGTTTTAATTTTATGTCTGGAAACAAAGATAAGTTTATTAAAAATCTAAAACCAGGTGATCCACTTTACTTCTAAAATCATCTTTCACAGTATTTTTAGATAGCTTTGTATTGATATGCCATTGCTGATACATTATTTTAGGTAAGTGGTAAGTTAGTACAGTAGAGACATTTTTACAAGTAAATGATTATTTATTTTGCAAAATAATTAATAATTTTCTGTTTATATGTTTGTGTAAAGGAAATGTGGTAACAAAGGAACAGCACTGAAAAAATAATTTTAAAAATGCTTGCTAGTTGTAATACTGATTTCTAGCATAAATGTACAATATAACAGCCTATCTCGATGTATATTTTTATGGACACAACATTATGCATTAGATAAATAATTTAATGAATATATAATAATTCAAATCTAATTGGTATAGCATGTCCATAAGAATTCTCTCTTTAAATACGCATATGCARCTGTGTCACTGAGAACTTGGTTTCTTTGTATAGCTTTGAAAGGAGAAATTCCTCACTTTGATGCAGTTTTCTTTGGTAATAATGCTGAGGTACTTGCAGAGAGTTAGGTGTCAAAAGAGACTCTAACTCAGTAATTAAAAAACAAGTGAGGGGTAAGTACAGAGTGAAAGTCCAAGCAGTCTGGAGGCACCTCAGTATGAAACTGAAGTGTTGAACACTTAGAAAAAGTGTAGAATTTCTTTCTAAAAACTGGTACAAAGCAGAATGAGAGAACTCTGGGAGTATTCACCTCAGAGCAAAATGAATATATAACCCCCCAAAAAAATCCAATTATGATCTCTGGAATAATGGATCACTTTGACTGATAATTTGTTTTGCGTAAAACCCTGTTGTCTTCCAAACCTAGCTTTGAAACAATGTCATAAAAAGGGATCCTTTAAATGAGGATTAACAGAACTGGAAGGGGTAGTTGAAGAATGCCAATAGCCAGGTGACAATAAGAAACAGTAATGCGGACAAAACCCTATAACTAGGGAAAGGGAACAGGACTCTTCTTATTATGATAATATAAGGACATCAGAAGTAGTATGGCAGTCTGAAAAACATCCTGCTATAGGTATATTAATGCAAGAAATATGGGGAAGAAAGAAGGGCTGAGATTCTTACTAGATGGTCAAGTTTATGACTTAATTGGTATAATAAAGACATGGTAGGATAATTCCTATGACTGGAATGTTAATATAAATGAGGAATAGCTTGTACAAAAAAGCAGGTAATGAAAAGAAGGAGGAGTATTTCTTCGAAGATCAAGGATGCATGCACTTGCCAAGACAGAAAATAAAAGGAGATAAGCTTGCTGAAAATCTCTGAGTAGAGATGAACAGGGAAGAGAACAATGGAGCTATCTGATTAGGATCTACAACAGTCCAAAACGTAACGAAGTTCAGGTGGATAAGGCTTTCTGTGAAGAGATGGCAAAATCATTCAGAGCACAGAATTTGCTTTCAAAAGGAATGGGAGAGTTGGGGAAATGATACAGCAGGTTAGAACTGATTCCGGCCAACATGAAGACATCAGATAAGAATGTAAAAGTGAAAGGCCATCTTAATGTGAGTCACCATAAACCAACAGTATTCAAGACCTGATAGGGGAAAGAGGTAAAATGGCACGGGGGAAAAAAATTTAAAAAAAAAAAATCAGACTGTCAGGAAGACATATATACTCAGAGGGTTGGCAACTATTGGAGGTGAGTGTAAGAAAAGAAGATATAAAGTACAGTTGGCCGTTTCTTATGAGTACAAACACAAACTAACCAAAGGAAAGACAGACAGATGGGAAACTTCTCTGAATTGTGCATTTTTCATTGATCTCAGATGTATGGAGAAAGTGTGCAGGAAGCAAAAACTAGGTTAGCTTACTAAGAGTAAGTTTAAAAGCACAGAGCAAACACATAGGGACAAAATCCCAAATGTCAAGACACAAAATGAGGTGCAACTTACAATAAATGGCATTGGTAATGAGGAAAAAGTATATTTATAGTAAAAGGAAAACTAAGAATATCATTGGTCAGCTTCTTCATGGAGAGGGAAAGGTATTGGCGAATGACGCTTAGAAAGCCAAATATTTTAATGGTTTATGGATCTTCATAAGACATTAAAATAATAAGCCACCATTTGCTATTAGAAAAATTGTTGCAAAAAAAAAGAAAAAGAAGTTGTCAATCCAGAACAAAGGAGGAATAAATGAGAGTACTTAGATAAAACAGATGTTTTCAACTCATTTGGGTCTGATAATCTCCAAATGAAATCACAAAAGACTAAGCAGATTTTTTTGAGACTGGAAAATGCAAAAGTGATTAATTTCTTTAAAAAAAACAAATCAGAGAGCAGTAGGTACACATCAGTTGCCTACATCTAATTCTTGTGGCAAAAAAACACATAAACAAATAAACTATCTGTAATCATCTGAAAGACAATAAGGAGATAAATAGCAGCYAACATGGACTTGTAAAGAAGAAAGCACTCTAACCCTATATATATTTACGTATTTTTAATGAAAGGATGACAGACTTGTAGGTCAGGAATTTGGTGTGGTTTTTGACCTTTCTGAGGATTTTCCCACTGTGTTTTGTGATATACTCATAAGCTAAATCAGGAGAAATGGGTCTTAATGAAAACTGCTRCAGCATAGGTGCGAATCGGTTGGAAAATGTACTCAGAGAGATTCTGTGATTCATTGTCTCAAGGGAAGTTCTGCAGGTATCTGTTCTGAATTCAGTGCAATTCAGTGTTTTTATTAATGACCTGGATGGTGGAAGACAGTATACTTAACTATACTCACAGCTAATACCACCTGGAGGGATGAAGTATTTTGAACAGAATTAGAATTCAAAATACTCCTGATAAATTAGAGAAAAATTCTTGAAACAACAGGATACAACAAAGATTACTTCAAGGAACAGTGCTTTAAGCCGAAGTGCAATTATTCAAATACAGGATGGTGACGTGGGATAAGTTTCACAGAAAAAATCTAGGTATTATAGTGGTCAMATGCTGGAAATGAATCAATGGTGGTATGCTGGTGCAAAAAAAGACAAATACCCTTTTGGGATGCATTAATAGGAATGCAGCTAGCCAAAGAATTGACAGAATCCTTCTGGTGTACTTGCTAATAGTGAAGCCTCATCCTGAGTAGTTTCCATTTTATGCATCCCACTTTCAAAAAATTGTGGATAAATTGGAGGGAGTCTAAAGGAGAGCGACAGGACTAATCAGAGATCTGAAAGAGGTAAACTGTAGAGAGAGTTATAAAGCAGAGAATATTGAAGGGGCAGCATGAAAGAGTCTTTAACATTTTGAAAAGCTGTTGCAAAGACTTGTTGACTTTGTGCAAGATGGTTAGTGTGGAAAGAATGAGCTTAAGTTGCAGCGAGAAGATTCAGGGATAAGAAAAGCTCTCTGTGACAATGGCAGTCTGCATCTGCAAAGATTGGGCCCCTCTGGAAAATCCATCAGTAGAGGAAATTTTATTAATAAATTTGACAAATATTTCTTAGGAATCATATAGGATTAGCTAAACTTGTCTTTGACAAGGTGAATGGATATGATGACTTCCTGAGGTGCCTTCAAGGACTCTTTATTGTGATTCTCTAATGCAAAGAGAATTCCACACTCATTTTGCTCCTTATACATCAAAAGACTTGCAATAATAACAGAAAATAACATTAGATGATTTGCGCCCCCTGTCAGTGTTTATGTGTCTCCACATTTCTAATCAGACCTGTAACTAAAATTAATTATCCCAAATAAATATATAATTCCACCCAAAATGAGGTACCTGATGGTTAGGAATTTAGCCATTAAAAGTGGATTACGACACAGGCATGTATAGTTAATTCACATGTGCTTTTTTGTAAGTGTGGCGTTAACTGAATCGCTCTTCTTTTCACATTTTTTTTTCACACCATTTGCCTAAAATCTATTTGAACTTTTAAATTTCTTTAACAGGAACTTTTTCATTACTTTGAAGAAAATAATAGTGTAGTTGATAGAATGATTTGTGCTTGAGAGACAGAAACTAAGAGCGATTGTGCAACTACTTTTCTTTGTTTTCATTTTAAGGACAAATGGGAATCAGATGCCAGCATGAGGTAGTTATAAACATAGTGAAATTGTTCTACGAATCTTGCAATATGCTGTCAAGATAATAATAGCTCTGAGCATTTTCCATTGATTTCTGAAGGAATTACTGACTTATTATCTAAAGGAACCTCCTTATAACCGGTTAAAAATGAAATGCAGGTTTGAAACATCCACTATTTCAATAAATGCTGTGAAAATTACCCTTTTATTCAAAAAGAAAGCAAGGAAAATGAGAAGTAGCATGTCATGCGTGTGCCATCTTGAGCTACACAGATGTAAGGTGGATGCAAGGTTCCCCATGAATTACATACCTTTTCATGATTGCTTTCTCTTGGAACTGTCCATGCACAGACTTCTATTTCACAGCTCTATCTGAGGCTTCAAAATTTATGTTTTGTCCACATTGGAGCAAACTGTCACATGTCTTCCCAAGACAGAACTGTGATAAAACAGTGCTCTTAGGAGCAAAACCAACAGTATTTCTTGGCTTAGATTTCTCTCCTCCCTTCTCTATCATCAGAGAGCTCCGGAAGACAGAAACCATCCCACTAGAATGTATTAACTCAAAAAAGCATTGATTAAACAGAGTATTTTGAGAAAAGTACATTTGGCAAAAACTTTATCTTTCAGTCTCTACAGTGCAAATTCAATCAGAGTGTGAGGTAAGAATGAGGATAAAACCTGCCATCTAGATGTGTGATTTGCTCGATGCATATCTTTAGGTATGTGGGATGGGGAGGTCCTTTTTTGCTCTGGGAAGGAATACATCTCTGGAGAAAATCTGCAGACAAATTTAATACTTTGAAGTTGATGTTAGGCTTCTTACCTTATGTCTCATTTTATGTGGTAGTATAATCTTTTACCCAAAATCTCAGACTACCCATTTTATTTTCATGATACAACACTTAAATGCTGAATAGAAGAGTAGCTGTCTTAACAGGTAGTGTCATATCTGTAATAAGAACTGTAATCTTATTACAATATTGAAATACTACATTAATTTTCAGAACTTGCTGCCTCCAAAAATTATCTTTTAGCTACTGTGCTTGCTTTTCATCAGTTTAAGTAGTTTACTGGAAAATATTATAATGCTTCCTATTATAGGCATAATCTGGCATATTATTTCTGGTATCATGCTTGCTGTGTTCCTGATGCATTGTGGCCCAGCTTAAATAGGATGTTTAGAGCATTTGGTAATTTTTACTGCTTCTGAAAGGACACTTTTTACCCCAATTCTGCTTTGGAAAATTTCACTCCTTAACCACGATAGGTTAAAACACTCTCTTCTGAGGAGTGGGAGTTTGAGCCCTCTCAGACTATCACCAATTGYTCATCCACCTATGTTCAGTAAGAAAATACGGATACAATTATCTGCGCTCAAGGCAAAATTTAGATGCCTATGTCATGCAGAGGCTTTGAGCTATAAATCCCAGTTTCTAGAGGCATGCAGCTCAGGACCATGTGTAATTGCCTAGCTCTGGGCAGTGTGCAGCATTTCTCTCATCATTGTTTCCAGATCACCTTGTTATGTCGCATCTTAAGGCTCAAGACACACATAGCATGCTGTGGGGGAAATGGAGAGATGGCCATGTGTGGAAAGGTCACACGACAGGTATTAGCGGTCGTGCAGCACCGAGTGTATGCACAGCACTGGATCACGGGCTTTCCAGAGGTGCTGCGCAACATTTAATGGAGGAGCACTGGTGATCTTAGGCAGAATGCATCAGCTAAAGGACATGCTGTGAAAAGGCTGCAGCACTAAACCCTGCTGCAGGAGCCCTAGGCTCACAGCAGCTGGTCAGCAGGTCACTACTGTGTGAATGGTAGGTGCATGGAGGCGCCTACACGTGGGTGTACACAAGGCAGGTGTCAAAAGTAGGACTTTTGACCCCAGTACATGGGATACATCACGTCTGTGCTTTCTATTACCTGGCTTTCCCTCCTGCCTACTCACCATGCAACATTAGAAACTTCAGTCTTAGGTGCCCACCTCTTCTCATTCATTATGGATGGAAAATAGGCTTCTAGGTTGGATTGCTGAATTTCATGAATTGGACGTTGAACAGGTAGGTGTTCTTTGTGTCCTTTGTCCAAAATGACTTTTGGCATGGTGATATTATATTCCAATCTTTAAATTGTACACAAGGGTATCTGGTTACACTTATACACTTTTAAATCTCACAGTGATCTGAAATACCTTGGATCTGAATACCTGAAGTAGTTCAGGAAGTACTTCTTAAGGAGTTGAAAAGACTTTTTTTTTTTTTAGGCAGCAAGGAGAAAACTATTTCTTATAAATTATTTTTGATGTATCTGAAAAATATATCATGTACGTATTTACCATGGCATTTACCATGCCATGAGAAAAGCAGCACCACATACACCCTCATACTTACTAAAAGTAAATTCTTTTGTCAGAATTGGTACAAGAAAAATATTTTTATTTTATTTCTGATGGTCATCTGGATACTGCTGAAGACTGTTTTGAAAAGAATAACAAAAAACAGTTGGCTAGCAAATTGGAGCAAGTAGGTCATGATTTGTGTCAATATTGGTTCTTCATATCCTGCACGGTCGTGTTCTACTGTCCTTTGTGTGTTACAGTTTCAGTCTGCAATTTTCACCAATGATGTTCACTATTTAAATGAGACAAATAGGCTATTGTCATGGACCGTGATCCTGGTGACATTATTATTCTGACCTAATGTAAATATCATGACCTGTCTTGGAACTCTTGCAGTAAATGAAAGGGTTCAGGCAGTCAAGGTGACAACAGACCTGTCCATAAATCAAGCCTTCAGACATTATGATAAGTTTTATTAAAGAGCAAATAGATTTCTTGACATTATGACTTGTATACAAGAGTCAGTAAATGTAAATGTAGCCATTTTTTTAAAAAGATAAAACAGATTAGGTTGTGAGAGTAGTGGAAAATACTGCTGTACCTTTTATTTTCACTTTTTTATGTTGACTGTAGGACTTCTGAAATACCAGAGATGGATGATATACATAGAAGCCCACTTATTCTGAAAGACAGCAGGAACCTAAGATGATGAACACAGCCGCTGGTACAGATCAGTGGCTTAATTAACTCAATACTCTAACCATTTTTATTTGACGTAAGGCTACATGCAATTATTTCATGCTCCAGAAAGGTTCCATTATATCTGGATATGTAACTTAATATGAATTCTTAGGAAAGCTTTAAGGAAATTTACTCTTAGTGCTTTTTTTTTAAAGCATCTGATCTAAAATCAGATAGTCCAACAGTAGGAAAGGATGGGTTATGGGAGCTAAGATGTTCTTTTACATATACTTGTAGCTTTTTACATCCTCACTGTACAGGTTTAAATTTTGCACACCCATAAAATACAGAATTCTATGTGCATAATAAAATATTACAAATCAGAAAACAGTGTCAGAAAGCTTTTTTCAAAATAATTTGATGTTAAAATATATAAGAAATGAAAAAGGCACTGTTTATGTACAAGATACTTTTCTGTTTAAAAACAGCTATAAGAAATACAGCAAAAGTGCTAAAAAATCACATTTGGATTGTCAAGTATAATATATTTATTTTTTAATATTACAAGAAAAATATGTGCATTTAAGAATAAAATCTGATATAGAGAAAATAATTTCCTTGGTCACCAAATTCATGATTTTTTTTCCTGCTTTTATGCATAGCAAATATTAAGTGCAATCTGAGCCCACATGGTGTATTAAATATTGAAAAGTCACTTTCTAAATCTTCACCTTTACTGCAACCGGTATGTTTCCTGCTACTAGGACACAGCACTAGCATTTTGATAAGTATGGGCCAGTTCTATCTTCTTGTGTGTCACAGTGACTATCCTTTCTACTTTGTTTGTGTAGTATGGATTTGATGATCAAAAATCAGTGTTTATATTGAAAGGTGTCTTTAAARGAATAGCTGCTCAAGGCCTGTGTAAGGCAATAAACTAAAGTTAAAGAACAGGTGACAATTAGTGTAAGACAATACAATACCAAAAATAAAAGGGTTACACATGAAATAAAGTAGCACCTGGCATAAAAGACAACCTCCTTCATAGTGTTATTCATCCTAACATCCTTTTGTCACAGTTCTGAAGTGAAAACCGCTGTCCATTTTGTGTGTTAAAATTTCAGTTGGTTACTCAAGATTGCACAGCAAACACCCTGTTGTCACTTTGACACAGTCAGACTAAAACAAAATGACTGGAATGAATCCCAAACCCTGAACTCTAAAACCATTTATCCATCCACAATGACAAAAGCCTGAGTTAAACTTCATCCTGTCTCATCCTCCACTTTACACATTTGAACTTGGCGCTGCTAAGGCACCTGGAGTGGGAATGATGAATGTCAGGATTTTGATTTTTTAAATTTGAAAAGACCTTTTACTCATTTCCCCCTCATTTTTGTTAAAGACTGTACTCCAAAGTAGCAAAAAGCRTGCAGAAATTCTCTGCAACTCACATGCATGAGGCTGAAGTCCCTTATTGCCTCGCCCCCACTCTGCTACCCCCAAAAAAATCTTTGAGATGTCCATGCTAACTGTGGGGGCATTACTGACCCTGGCTCATCCTGGAATGGTGCCTGGGCATTTTCTGAGAGAAAGCTATCTGATTTGTGTCAAAACCATAGCAAGAAACATGCCAAGAATCAAACACTTGGACTACGTCAGGATAATGTTCAAGCCCGTATCTTTGCCCAGTTTGATTTATTAATATGAATGCAGCTGCCAATATGTAAATACATTACCCCTTTTTTCCTTTCACTTTTTTATCTTCCAGTAAAGCAAGTTAATTTTTTTCCCAAGTCTTATACTATTCAGCTGTGTTTCTCTACTTTCTATCTACCATTTGCCTCATAGTTGACCATCTCCCAACATTGCCAACTTTATTTCCACCAGCATACATTTCAAGTGACTCTTGCCACAGTGCAGTCTTTTCAGGGGTCAGCTGCGTGGAACCAAAGGAAAATCAGTTTTCTCCTTATTCACTATTAGGATAGTGAGTGGCAACCAGTTGCTCAAGCTGTCCTTCTTCATCCTTCAGTCTTGTCCGTCCAGAAATGCTAAGTCAGAGCATTGCTGTTGAGAATTCTTGAGATTTTTTGCTTGACTTTGTAACTTTTGCCAGCCAAAGCCATATGAAGAGCTTCAATGCCTTCCATGGGGAGTATAAACCTGCACCAAAAATTTGTCAGGAAAAAATAGTCACCTTCACCACACATTGCAAGGCAAGAAAAAAAAAAAAGCTTCGTTAAAATCCACTGATGTTTCTATATCTATGTATTAAACTGCAGTTTGCCATATGAATTCCATCTGAATCTTGTATATGTCAAGCATCTCCCATTTGTCATCAATTACAAATGATGTTACAGTAGTGAAAGTATGACGTAAGTATAATCCAACACATGCAATCTCTTGTCAACATCATCAGTGCACTGTAAGTCACCTGAGTAGTGTTCACAGCACTGGTCACTCCATATTTAGTAACAAGCATTTCCCTTTCTAGAATTTCACCTCCTTTTTCTTTGTTCTGGCATTTTTATTAGAGTTCCTAAATATTTTCTTTCTCTTTATCCAGTCCAGCCCATGTCTTTTTAATGCCTTATCAGACTATTAAGTCAGGACCTAATGTAGTCATGCATAAATGTGTAGTCATGAGTATGAAACAGATTTGGTTCCTGTGCAGTAATCTTGACTTTTCTGCTCAAACAGGATAGGAGAAGTCACACAGGGATATGAAAGAAATACCCAGTGATTTGTTTTGTAATATGCTCTATACCACTAAAGTAAATCTGCAGTTGAAATCTTCGCTGACCTAAATCCTTATAGATTTTGTAGTCTGATAGGTTACTTGGAGAAAAAGTTTAAAGCTAGGAAGTTCCTGACACAGACATAATTTGAATACTTTAAAAAGCTGAATATAGTCAAACTCAAACGGGCTGATTTTAAAATGGTTGATGATGAAAACACTGACATTTTTGAAAGGAACTGAATGAAAGCTACGTAGGTGTGAAATGGAAAATGGACACATTCCAGTTTCTAGAACCCATCGTTTCTGTGCAGCGACCTCTCTGTTACAACTACCTTCATCTGGAAGTTTGTATCCTGGGAAAATTAGAAATGGAAAGGAAATTTCTCAAAAAAATTAAGAAACTGAAACAATTGATAACTGGGGAAGGGAAAATTGCATCTCATAAAGAGAAAAAGTGGTGGCTTTTATTTAGATTAGCTGTCTACAACCGGAATGCAAGGGGAAATGCCCGGTCTTGGTTCTAGAAATTGTTTCTGAGTTTGTGAATGCTTTTTTAGAGCTGAAGCCAGTGTGATAAAGTGCTGTTCTTTCACCAGAAAGAATGTTTGCTTACTATTTCATCATCCCCTGGAGGCACAGAGAAAGAAAATAAGCACATCAGTTGTCATTATGACAGGATAAAAATGGAGCCATCATATTTCAATAACACAATGCAATGAGCAGCCCCATCGAGTGATGAATTATGGACTCTCTTTTTCACACTCAACTATAAGTTAATATTATCTCCCCAGGATAATTAGAGTGAAGTTCAATTACTGACCCTGAATTACCGTGTGGGCCACTCCATGGGTTCTGACACAGCGTTTTACACATTTATCTTTTCACCTAATGCGCTAAATCTGCATTGCTCTGGTGATTAATCATACTGGGTCCCATCTAGCTCACACTATTCTTCTTGTATGGATTGGCTGGTCCCTGGAGTCCCCTTGAGCACAATATGAGAAGGTCTATTATGCTGTGTTTTTCTACCAATTTATGTTCTTGCTTGTGTTTTGAGATTGTGGTCACTTCTGATGTTTGCCCAAAAAAGCTGATCGTAAAAATACAAACACTTTCAGATAGGGAATTATCCACCTCCTTACCAACAAGGAGACAGATAACTCAGTGCTGTAAAACATACCTATAAAACTCCAATTGAAATAGATAGGTCCTTTTATTTCCATGTACAAAGATGAAAGAAGAGAAATTCACAATATGGCTCTGGAGGCATTGATCAATTTCCTGCAAGCTATGTTATTTCTTTCCCTCACGAAGAACAAATCCCACTCTTGATCTACTTACTCAGAATAAGTCCCTTGCTAATTTTTCCTGTGTCTTTTTAGGGCCGTATATGGGTAGCCTCAAATATCTCTAACTAAAAAAAAAAAAACCACCAAGTTTTTATTTAGAATGCAAATGGGATAAATAAACCTCTAGATTCAGAACCCTTAGCACAGCTTATCACAATCCTGTTTTCATCAACCCAGTGTCTTGCTAAATATACATTGGTGAGTTGAGAAAGCTAGATAATTCCACCTCACTTAAGGAAAATTCTGTTTTACTCCATGAGCAGTCTTAGTGAAATGAAGGAGAAGGGATTATAAGAATAGAGTCAGAGGATCTGGATAATCAGCTATCTAAGGGATAGAGATTGAGGTCATATGCTGGGAGGAATAAAAGAGAATGAGACCCTCCTTTATATCACCATCCATAATACTTAAATCTCAGGTTGCAGGGCATAAAAGTAAGTTGTAATTCCCTTACCCACAGGCCAGGGAAATGGGGAGCAAGGAGAAACGAGAGGCAGAGAACAATTTGGGCAAGTGACAGCACATAATACGCAGACCAAGACATTATCATGAGCAGCAAATTTGGGCTACAGCAAAAAGCTACACTTCAAAACAGAACAGAAGCAGGAAAAGAGTTAGAAGTATATCTGATTCCCACCTCTTCCCTGGTATAACCTCCCTGGGTTAGATATCAATAATATGATGTCAGTGAATAACTTGAATTGCTTTTAGCAAGCAATTTCATGTTAAGTTATAGCAAAATTTGTTACAGAGGTTAAAACCTTGGCTCAGAAGTAGTTTTTAAACCTCCTCAAACTTTTGGATTTGAATGAGGTTCAGATCAAATTTTATAGGTGTTTTCTGAATTGATCACTCTGGTTCTAAATTTGTCTCTCTGGCTCACAATTTCTAAAAATATAATTTATGTTAAAAAGCAATAACTGCTACTAAAGTGCTTCTACACACAAAGGAAGAAAAATAATAAATCTAATGTCTGACAAACAACAAGTAAGAGAAGAGCAGAAGAAATGAGAATGGCAATATCCCGTCTCCAGGAAAAGGATGGAAAGCTAGAAACAGAGCAAAACTAAGGAGTGAATGAAGCCTCATTTAGCCTTTCTGCTGTGTCTGAATTGTACTGTTTCTTTGGCTGACCCATTTGAATTCCCTCATTAAATCCTTAAAATACTTTACATACAAAAGTATCAGAAATCAAAGCTAACGTTGTGATTAGTCTAAGTTTATAACAGAACCAGTACAATTGTGTACTGATATATTACACCTGCTGAAACTTGGTGAGTTTTCCAAATTGGTGTAATGGAACTTGCTGGCATGCTCTGAATTTCACATTGATTTATTTTGCATTTATTTGTCCTTCAGGGTCAAAGCAAAGCTATGGGCCCTGTGTCCATAAAACTGTAATCAAAGCAGCCATAAAGGTGGTATGGATGAAGGAATGTGGTTTTCATGTGAGCGTAATAACAGGCTAGTATGTGGCAGGCTTTTCAGAGGAGGCCAGATATCTTCAATCCTCCTCAGCAGTCATTTTTTAATTACTCTTGCAGCAAAAAACAGTTGGAAACCTGACTTCTACAGCATGCTGGATATCTCTCATGGGATTTTCAGTACTCACACTAAAGCTCTGTACTTTGCCTTTTCCCAGGCTATATATATATAAAAAAAACCCCTCCCCTCCC
>JAYKAV010001167.1:1212299-1470362 GCA_035582835.1 Phoebastria nigripes | reverse complement strand
CCTCTCCTCTCCTCCTGAGAGGAGTTGGCATCATGATGCAGATGAGGCTTTAGTGATTCTCAGGTGGCCTCAGAGACCTGAGTGTAGAGAAGTGGCTTAAAGCCAACATTCCCCCAGTCCCTGCTCTGTGCCAAGGGCAGGTCAGAAGGGCAAAAGAAACTCTATTTAACAAAATGCAAACATCAGCTTCTTTCCACCTTCATGCTGTAATACAAGAGCCTGTCTTCCTAATCACCTGGAGAAGCATAACCAGAGTAACATAACTATTTTAATTAGACTTTTTGGATGAGACCTGTCCTTTCTTCAGGTGGGACAGGCAATGTTTTCTGGAAGTCCCATAAGGATCTGTACTTTTACTCAGTCTGTATATCTCTGCCTTTCCTAAACTGTGCACTGGAAAAGCCTGGGGTTGTTATTTGTTTCTCCAACTGCAAGTAGCAGTCTAAACACAGATCAGTCTAGATGATGTGCTTTAGCACAGCTACAACTATAAATGATAATTTTTTAATCATTTGATATGTAGCAGAGATTTCAGCAGGTAACCCTTTTGGACTTGAATATGCTTTGATTTCCTGATGTCATGAGCCTCACTGTTGATTTTTTTTTGAAACATAAATATATACTTGAGAAAGTTAACCTTTTTTTCCCCATTCTCCCTGCTTTTTCACTTTTCTGTCCACTCAGGCCATCCCTCATTACTCTTTTAAACATACCACTGCCTTGAAAAGCAGTCCAGGATTAGGCCTTAACTGTCAACAAGTTGAACTGATCAAGAGCTACATCGTTAATTTCAACAGCCAGAAAAACTGTAGCAAAGAGCATCTTCCGACTGAGCCAAGCCTACAGAGCTCTGCGTTGGCTCACCTGACAACATTGCCACTATTTTAGTATTTACTGTTTTAGCCCATAGAGGTACTGACTTGAGTCAGGCAACCATGATGTGAGGAGTAACACTGCAAACCCAGGCACAGGATGAGAGAGATTGCTAATTGGGTAAGTCTGGCCACCATCTGGCAGCCGTAGCCTCTACCTAAGCTCTCCAGATGCAGCTCTGAGCAGTTGTAAATAAAGTCTTTCAGCAGTCAAAGGTAATTTATATTAGATATTTTATTCTGTTAGTTAAAGTCCAGAGAATTTTGTGTGTCTGACAACCTTCTGTGAGCCAGAAGGAAGAATATGGGGAGGAGGCAGAAGGTGGCAGCTAAGACTATACTGCAGTTGTTTTCAAGACACTTGAATCACTATGCCAGCAGTTCAGTCGCATTTTCAACACGCACTTGTGAAAGCAGCTGTTGAACTTTGTCCAGCATGTGTTAGCATCTGAAAAACATACACAGTTTGTGTGTTGTGCTCCATGAGGTTGATACCATTAAAGAAAGACTTTGAAAATTCAGGATGCAAGTTCTGTTGTGGTGCTACTGATAATACTGTGAAATGTAGTAGTGGACCGATCCCTTTCTAATGCTCTAATTGAGTCTTAATTTTCTTCTATTATCTGCCTTACCATTTTCCCATATTTTTATATTCTTCTCGCAATTTCATGGGTTTTTTTACACTGTACAGTAATCTTACTCTCCATCTTGCTCTTCTTATTCTTCCTTCTGGAAATCCTCTCGCTGAGTTTTCTTTGTCTCTGCCCTTTCTTTTTATTATTCTTTTTCTTTCTCTTTTATTCTGTGCCCAATTTTTATCAGCTTCATTTTCTGCTGCTCAGGCCTGTGTGCCTACAAAAAATCTCCTACCATCAAAAGGCAGTAATTGTTCTGCCACTTTATCTTTGAAACCAAACAAGCACACTCTGAAAGTGCCTCAGTATCCACTTAAAAGTGCAGTGCCCATGAGCAAGCCACAAACAAGCGTTCCTCCTGGAAGTCACTGTTCCCAAAGACTTTCTTACTCAGGTAGCCCTCCATTGATACATTCAATTTTTTTCCCCTTTCTTCTTTTTTCTGTCACTTTATCACTATATGTACACACCATGGAGAATGGACATACATACGTGCACAAACTTGCATGATGGGGATGGGAGGCTTCCTTTTTTTTGCATAATTTTTTTCCCCTACTGTTCCCTCCCTGTTTGTTTCTTTTGTAAAGAAACAAAAATAACTGTTCCAGAGCTGAGTACGATGATACTGTGAGGGTGCAGAGGTATTCTCAAATCTTCTATGATTTTCTACCTGGTATAGGCCTATGTCCACCCAAATCCATGTCTACCTTTCTGCTCTTCATTTACTTCAGACTTCACTCGTGTCTGTCCAGCTCTTAAGTATGTATGGGTTGTATTCTTTCCTAAATCTCTAAAGCAGGTGTTACTGTGTTGATTTTACTAGAAGAGCAAACTCCTTCCCTGTCAATAAGAAGAACAGCATGTGCTATAGCTCTTTAACTGAGCTCAAATTCTATCTCATAAATGGTCCCAAGGGTTTCTTTCAGTTCCATTCAYGGCCACTTGCTCAGCACATTTCCTCTCTGAATCGATAATATAATACCTGGACTGGATCACAAAAAGTGGAAAGCCACCCTTTTTTTTTCTTTTTTTTTTTTCCCCCTCAGACTTTGAGTATAACCGGACACACTGATTAGATCTGTTTTACAAAACTCTGTGTTACAACCAAATTAGGCTTTTGGTACAATACCTGTCCCAATGAACCAATTTGTATAAGTATCAGGTTTGCACTTGTATTTCTCTGTGGAAAGAAAATTTCTGCCTGAAAAACTTCTAGTTTATTTCAGAAAAAACTTGAAAGAATTGAAAAAAAAAGTATATGCCCAGTACCAACATAAGTGATTGTGCAGATAAAGTATGTTAGCCCGCAAGAAGATTTGCAAATAGGAATATTTTGTGGGTGATAGCAGGAAGACTCCCCTTGGTCGTTCAACCAAGGGTTGTCGTGTTGAAATCACTTTTACATAGATCCATTACTGTCTTGCTCTCACTTTTACAAGGTGTCATTTAAAGAGTGGGAATGCAGGTTTCTATAAACTGGAAAGCTTTTCTTCTTCCAGCTCAGTAATCTAGTAATACTCTAAATAATGCCTACAAGGCRTTTGTTGAAGCTTAGTTCCAAAGACCGTTACAATATCCCTCATTTGGACCTGCACTGGCAATAGACAGGAGAGGTGCTCTCCCTCTCTGGGAGGGATTAATCCCCAGGCACAAAGCAGTACGTCATCTCTTAGGATGATGCAGTGTGCTCTACAGGCTGTTCTGAAATCTGATGCACAGGGGAGGGAATGCTCTGGCCTGAACTGTTTCCTGTGTCTTTTAGATGGTAACCACACCTTTTGGGTAGAAAGAGGAATGTGTTTTCCTCAACAGCAGGTACCACAACTCTAGCTAGTCCTCTCCTAGATGCTACTGCTAAAGATGTTCTGCTCCCATTTAGTCAGGTTGGTGTAATGAGACCACGCTGACATACATGTCAAATTCTAATTTTGCATTTAAGTYGCTTTCTCTCACACACACTCATATATCAACAACAACAACAAAAAAACCCCAAAAAACCACCCTCAATTATTTGCTGTCCTTTTCCAATAATGCAAAAATGCATCTTTGTGTGCCAGTACTTCCTAATGCACAAGAGCTAAAAGGATATTTTTTTAACATTCCTGTTTTCTCACATGTTAGCTTTGTTACCAGAGGGGTATTTATATTCCTCCTTTTGATGATACTCCCTGGCACTTCTTCAGTGAAATGTAAATAGTGAAATGTCTGATTCTTTAGAATCTTCTAAAATGTGCAGGACATCTTCAGAAAGTCATTGTAATAGAAGACTAGTTAAGAACTAAGAATGCACCTACACTATCCATTTCTTCCTCAAACAATGGATACAAGAGTTTGTCAGCTATTCAGAATTTTTTTTTTTACAATTCAGCTCTGAAGCTGTCTCAGGCTGGAATCAATACTACAGCTATTTCAGGAACACATTTTTTAAGGAACATTTATGTCATCATTGATTCTCTTGATTCTTTATAACCAAGAACCAGCCAAAGCATACTTGCTTACAATACTGTGTATTTATTGGTATCTGTAGTACAGTATGTTTTATAGGGTTGGTTAATCCAGGAGAAAGGTTAGTCTGAGTTGACAAGACTGAAAGAAGCATTGAAAAGAAGATCAGGTCCTATGGGATTTCTAAATATTTATTAATGATTGATTGATCCTATACAGAGTACAATCTAATGGACTTAGATGAGTTAATTTATTCTTCAGTTTTCCTCAGGCTCTTCTTGGATAGTTCAAAACCTCTGCTAGTTTACGTTAAATCATATGTTGCAGAAATTCAGGGTCTGAACTATTTGCTTAGAATCTGTTTCATTTTCTTGCAGTTGAAAAGTCTGAACCCCAAATTGATGAACATTATGGGAAATCAGTTCTGTGTTTCCTTTGAAAATAAATACCACAAAGCATACCATTTACTATCAATTATGATATAGTAAAGATTGTCCATGAAATTAACCTAAACAATCAAGTCATCCTTTGATATTATTTCGGTAGCTGACTGGCATTGTCACATTTCAGAAAATTGAATTCAGCTTTATGAAACATATGTTTAAAAGTTGTACCCTTTCAATAATTATGCTATAACATCCCTATTTTATGCAAAGCTAACTAGATATTGTCATATTAAAATAGCAAATCCAATTCATTGCTTATGAAACACATGTTTAAAAAAATAAAAGGCACACTTTAATTATTTCAAGAGTGTTCAGACTGGCTCACCAGCCTACTGAATATTGCATTTGTTTAAAACTCAATCATGCAAAATGAAGACTCGATTTGAAAAATTTTAATAAAGATAACCAGACTATCATTATATCATTTGAATGCTAATCGGTGCTTTCATTCAGTGGAGGGAGCAGCGATAGTGTCAACTTTGCTGGAGGCTCTTTATTTCGCAATAAAAACATTTACATTCTAATGATTTTATTAAAGCATAGTAGCTGTCAGCATCCCCAGATGACTCCCTGGCAAACTGTATCAGTTATCAACTCATATTGCCTTTATCAAAACCACCCAGTGGTGAGTCTAGGCCTGCCACAATGAGATGTCTATTGCTCGGAGAGCTGGTATTTAATCATTTCTTCTACAGTATTGTTCTGCTTACAGTGCATAAATAAGTGCTTCAAATAACCCCAGAGTGCTACTGACAATGAAACAAAGTATCAGTCCTATTTATCTTTCCCACATTCTTCAGAAACCTTCTTCTCCACTTCTTTTTTTCCCCTTTTTTATTATTTTGTTGTTGTTGCAGGCACTTTTTTATTCACTCTAACCTATCATCATTCAACAGCTCTGAATTTCTTCATGATGAGCAGTAGGACTCACAGATAGAGTCAAGGAAGGTGATATTTTTTGTGCTAGGAAGTGATATAATGAATACTGGAAACAACTGGATTAGAAGTGATAGGTGGACTCTGAAGCAATGTTGACCTTAACAGAAAAACCTAGGGGGAAGGAAAAAAAAAACCCAAAACCCAAGGTTGCCATTTTATATCTCAAAACAGAAAGAATATTCCTTGTGTAGAGAGAGAAGGGGGAAAAAAGGGCGGGGGTGGTAAGCACAAGGTTGTAAGCCTCCTGGGCAGACCTTGTCAACTTTCTGCTAAGGGACACTAAATATAAATAGATGCATGCCATACATTGTCAGATATTTCTTTTCCTGACTAAGCAATGCTGATCTAAGGACAGCTCTCTTAGTGGTGATAAAAGTGTGTCAGCCCTCGGCACTTATACATGTCTGTTTTGAAAAGAAATTCTTTCTCTGGCTTTCATTCGCTTTGTTTTTCACTCAGAAAACCAGCATAGATAATAGTGCTCTGAGGACTCCTTTTTCAGCTGAGCCAACTAAAAACATCTTGATCTGTGTAAAATGTCTCTTAGTTTGGTGGTAGTGAAGATCTGTCCTTGGATTGTAGCTGAATAACTGCTTGGAATAATTTCTGAAACCTTCAGTAGAGATCAGCTGTAAATGTTTGTTTTCTTCTGGTGTTAGCCCAGCTCGCTCTGACAGCCGGCAGAGTGACAGTGTACTAGGTGGGGGCTTTTGAGTTCAGTGTCCTAACATTTGACTTTCTGCTTAAATTGCTGAACATCAGTTCTGATCCACTGGGATATTTTCCTTGCAGAAATGTCATCACATCCTTTTGGTTTATGGCAGCTGTCCATCTACCCAGTCATATTATTATCCGTTCTCCAGTAAAGTGTTTAGTATCAACATCAGAATGCACCATGCAAATCAATAACATATTGTTGTAATTGCATTTCTCAGGCTGGAAAATCAAATACCGTTTGCAGTATTTGGCTGAAATGGCATAAATATGCAAAGTCTATTGCTCGGCTGCTCTACTGGTAACAGATCTATTTTAAATCTAGATCCAGATTTTGTTTCTGACTCTGCTTCTGATTTGCTCTGCAGCCTTGGGCAAATCACATTGCCTCCATCTGTAAAAGCAGATGATAACTGATCAAAGGCACCATCTTTGACTGGTGTGTGTAATCACAGCCTAAAATGAGGACAGATTTTGAAGACACATAGAGACAGAGGGGCAAATAAAGTCAGCATTGCTGATGCCTGAACGAGGGATGGGTACGACACCTAGACTTGATCATGAGTGTGTTTGGGAGCATTATCCAGGCTGGGAATATGTTGTGCCAGAAGGAAGTGTGATTTTGGCCTCCGCTCCTGTTCCTTCCAACCTCACTCCACTTCCAGGTCCTCTCATGAGGTTTTAAGACCTGAAGAGGATTTTCGAACTTTAAAATGTTCTGCTTCTGCTCCTAATGTTTTCCTATTTTAATATTGCTGAAAGTTACCTTCTTTTCTTAATCTAAAAAAGCACCATCCAGGTCAACAAACATACACCTGCATTCAATGAAGAGAGAAAAACAATTGGCTCCTTTTAAATGTACTTCGCATTTTTCCCATCTGATCTTGGTACAAGGCTCAGGGCTTCTATTTGATCCTGTCCTGCTCACTTTATACTGAAGCGCTATTGACCTGACCTCTTTGATATATCAATGTTGACAAACATGCAGTCTGACAAATAAGGTCCTGATACAGAGTCTTTCAGACACATCAGCGGTTCTTCAAACACCCTTCAAGCTGCTATTCAGATGAAGATGCTGCCAGAACACATTTAATCTTTTTATAAGGTGGATAGCGTACCACCATTTTAGAAATAAATCCCCCAAAACTAGAATTGAAATTTTATCAAAATGCATTTATTATTGTTTTGCCAGGTACAGCTTTGAAACATTATTTCAGCTGTAGCTTTACAAAGTAGCACATTTATCAGTATTGAACAGAAGCGGTTTTATAATGCTGGATGAAAGATATTATAGAGTTGACTGAGGATGCACTACCAAGCTAAACACCATTTTTATACAAATATCATTCCTTTTATTAATTATCTTTTTGCATAAAAATTCCCATTACTTATTTTCAATACATACATGCATTTCTTTTGACAGAAGAAAAAGCCATATGTAATCCAGGTATTTGGTAGTTTCATAGGCTAGAAAAACTGCTGATTTTAGTTATTTAAAACAAATGGATTAAAGAAATGGGATCACTCAAAGGTGATCTGCAATTTAGTTTTCCTATGTAGTTGTTCTTTGTTGAGGAACTTATGTTTTGTGTCATGTATTTAGAAAAAATGAGACTTGTGAAAATACTTATGAAAAGAACATGCCTGGGACAAGTATTTCCTTCACCAATTTAAGTGTCCATAAACTTATCTAAATACTAAACTTTCTTGTCTAAATGTATGATTTTAACACCTGGGCCAAAGTTGTTGCAGGTTGTGCTCCAGTGGATTTCTGATTAGAGTACTTTCAAGGCAGATGCAAAATGCAGCAATCTGTTATTACTCAATAAGGCTCAAACAAACAAGAATTGATAGAAATGTATCTTAATTGTATAGAAATCATGCCAAGAGAATTTTGAATTTGGCAGAGTGTGCTACTCTTCCACTAATAGCTACGATCATCCAACAGAATTGCATTCTTCTGAAATGGACCATGCTTCATCGGCAAGCTACAGACTTCAAAAGATGTGATAGGATCTGAGCTCTTGCTGTGAAACACACTGAATAATTGTTTCTCATTTCTTTCTCTGACATGCATTTATGGAACAGAAAAGCTACAAGACGTCTTTCACAATCTTTGCATTACCGACAAAATTCCTTCTTTTGTGCAGTGGACGCAAGGATGGAAGCAATTCCAGAAACTTTTGGGGATGAATCCTGAAACACTCAAGAAAACGCAGTTTTGTTTGAGGAATAGCAGCCTGTGGCAGACAAGGCTGGTAAGACTGATCTCTCACCTCCCTTCTACTTTCGTTAGTAAAACACACTGTGATCAGACAGATCCTTAAGATGGAGAAGAGAGCCTGCAAAACAAAAGCTGTTCCCACTCTACCTAGCTCTAACTCTGAGCCAACCTAACAACTATAGGCAGTGGAATCAGGAGATTGGTGAGAAGTGGGGCACTGCTCATTCAAGGGATGCCAAAAGCGACTCTTCTAAGAGAAGTACTGAGTAGGCTCCAGATCTTTATCTCCATGAAACATACAAGTCTATTGTATTTGACATTAGCCACCTCCTTTTCCTGTGAAACCTTATTGCTTGCAATACTGAAAAGTTCCACAGCTGTCCAAGCCACTGCTGGATGGGGAAAATATAGAGGGACACCACCTGTCAGGTGAACTTCACAGATGCTCGGAGCTTTTCTGTGTGATTTTGGAGGAGGATATATGAATAATAACACTAGAATTGTATAATCTAAAGAACCATCATGGTATGCATTCTTTGTGTCTGTCTTTCTTGATTTATGAAGTGACCAGAACGACGTCACTCAAGAACATAAATAAGTGGTAATAACCTTTTGTCTGTTTTCTGTTGCCATTTTGATATTTGCTGCTGCAGATACTGTTAACAACAACAAAACCAACAAAAAGCTCAAGGTTTTTTTGTTACTTGTATTAATTACTTAACAGAAAATAGTATAATTGAAAGGAATAATTCTAGTGATGTTAACACCATCATATAATCTGCTGGAGTCTTTTTCTCATTTTGGCTGCTTTTGAACTGTCAGAAGTTCTTTTGACTTCCACTACAGATAGAAATGTTTCCAGAAGTACACAAGAATAAACATGTGAATCTAAAGAGTTTTGTTCACTTATTCAAAAAATGGGTTGGTCTTAGAATTGGCGTGATAACAAATAAATGGTATTCAACCAAAAGTAAATATACATGTATTCATCTTTGAGTATTTTTAAGAATGCTCAGCACCAGAAACGCTACAAAAAACACACCACACTGAGATAGCTGTAGAAAAATCAGAAGAATCTTAATTTCTCAAAATGTGTTTTTAGATCTATACCCATTATTTATATATTAGTGATGACCCAACAAAATAAAAAAGCGTGTGTAATTCATTCCTTTCTTTCTGTAGGCAGCAACCAAAGCTGTATCATGCTCAATAGCAGGCCTTAGTAGCTATTTCTGCACTTTGGATAAAGAGTTGTGAAAACTGTGTGTACTGTTGCTCACCTGAGAAAGCATGACATTAGCCGGTGGTCTCTTGATTTCCCTGGAAGTGCTCCTCACATTCTACTTGCTTTCTGAGTCAATTCCAGTTTCTCTCACTTTAAAAAGGTTACAGAATTTGTGAAGACCACATGAACATGAAAACAGGTTATTGCCTCCCTTAGGATAAGAAAATATTTACTAGAGTCGGCACACTGTTTGAGCAGTTTTTGACTGAAAGATGTAGATTTATAAAACTGAAATATTTGATGGAAATATGACAATTTCACAACTTTTAAATAGAAAATGGAAAAGCATTATTTTTTTCCCTTGGTGTTAAATGAGATAAAATGAGCACTTTTTTAACCTTTGTGCTCTGTTTCACTGAAACACATGAATTATTGCATTCATTTTAATATTATAAATATGTATGTACTTGTATTTATCTATATATTTTATGTGTACATTTCATCTATATATTTAATATTCATATGAAACAGAAAACTTTATCGAAGAAAATATTTCAGTGTTTCCAACTACATTTTTGAGATAATTTTTATTTTGTAAAAATTTTTGGAATGCCATATTTTTGTTCTGTCTGGAATGAAACCCCTCAAAGTGTTGCAATTCAACYGAGTTCCAAAATGATCTAAAATCAAGTATCTGAAAAAGATGGGGTTTACTTTTGTACATCTAGGTAAATGTCATAGCTTCCCAGGTAAAAACCTCCTCATTCTATTCACACAAATTGGTCTTGCTGAAGTGAAGTAGCTATGGAGGATGAATAAAAATCGTCCTGCCACYCTCCTCCCCCCCATTATCTAGATGGAATTATTTTCATTCGCTATATAAAAGGCTATCTTTTAGATTATAAATCCATGGGTTACAAACAGTGGAGTGGAGTAGTGGTTGTGATGGGGATGGTATTCATTATCCCTGGCCTCATTTGGGAGACACAGAAAATGTAATGGCACAGTTTGGGGCCATATTCCCTTTCCTGAGACTCTGCCTCTGACAGCACAGGAATCCCACTGGTAAGCAAAGGGTAGGACATGCCACTGAGAACTAGTGTCATGATTAAGCACTTTCTGAAGCAAAGTTAGCCTCTGTGAAGATGGGTGCTGTGGAGCATGGTGAGGATAGCATGATGTAGATTGCACAAGGAACAATACCATGCCCAAGTCGAGTAATTTTGGAAAAACCCATAAGGAGCTTTCAGTAACATTTAGTAAATGAAGGCACAAAGTAAGCCACTGAGATTTAAAAATTTGTTTCTTTTCTTGTCTAGGAATCTACATATGAAAAGATCTGGGACATTGTATACAGGGATTTATCTCACAAATGTTATTTTTAAACAATTATCAAAAGGTCTTGTTCCACTAAAGCAGTAATGATAATTTTAACTTAGTTTCATTTGAAGTTAATGAGACTATTCATATGATTTAGGTAACTGTTTGAACATTATATTGGGCCAACCTTAAAAGAACAAAAAACCCTCCAGAAACAGGTTTAAAATAGGTTTAATGTTTTAATAAAATAACAATTAAAGGTCTTTTTATGGTAATTCATTTCTAAAAACAATGTTCTATATAATTATGAACAAATTTACAAATATATCCAAAAAGCTAGCTGTTTGAATTACATCCATCTTTTTCTTCTTACGCCATATTTTCATGAGCTTTTTAACATGGTCAGTTATGCCTTAAAAAGCCATAACATGACACTCTAAACACATATAATCTAAATGCTGCTCTTCCACTTGAACTAATGATGTACACGACTCTAGCAGACAAAGAATATTCATTTGCAATAAATCAAAAGGCTCTGCACTTTATATAATTGCACATAAAAATATATTAAAAGAAGCTATTAAGGTTGCAAAGTCAAGCATTCAAAAATTAGAAAACCCCAGAATTAAAATTGCTCATGCAACCTTAATTTACTCTGTCAGCGTATGTATTATTATAAAGATGTTAATAATATGATCAGATTCTATTTTTTTTTTTTTTTTCCACAGGACCTTTGCCTCATAAAATGGATAATGTTTTCTTACAAATAACTATTCACTATACTGTTTTCCCGTCACTGTTCAATGTGTAGTCTCCAGGACATACCTATTTGCTCAAGGCTCTTCTGAAGACACAATGATGAACATCCTTCATGGCTTATCTATAGTGCTGATCATTCTCTTATACGGGAACTTAACAAATGTAAGGAAATTTGTCCCGCTGCAGAAGGAACTGGGTTGGAATGAGATTCATGTCAAATGTACTTCCAAATATGGGTGCTGAATTTGAGAGGCCTGTTGCCTGAATTTTTTTCAAAGACGTTATAATTAGATAGCATTTTGTAAGCTGAAATGATGATTTTTATTTGCTGCACTTGCAGCTGTGAATTCTCAGTGTTTATGCCAATCAAGTTCTTGGGTCCCTAATCATCCAACCAAGAACCCCTGAGGAACTCACAGACAGTGATCTCATGAAAATATCTTTTAAGATTTCTTGCCCAGGAACATAAAGAAACTCTGCAGCATAGTCACAAACAGTCTCTGAAGCTAGGATTTGAATCCTGACAGTGTCAGCCTGTGAGTCAATGGAGTCTTAAGAGTTAATCAGCTCACCCTGAAGGTGACACCCATATATGCCCAGCTGAGTAGCCCTTCAGTCTCCATTAACTGTATTGGGTATATTATAATTAGCTGAGTACAAGGGGAGCTGCAGCACCTAGTTCACATGTAGACACCTAAATTTAGCTGTCTTAATCTGCAAGTTGAAACCCACTCGTTTTCTCGCATAGTCCTAACCATGAGATTATTTTGTTTCTTCCTTCCCTTAACTTCCCTTCCTTCACTTTCACTACGCATCTTCCAACTTCTACAATAAAAGATCCTTTGCTATCCCTAAAGTAAATTTCTGAACATGGTATTATATTAATTTACAAAGCTTAGGTGATGTCTAGAAAACAACATAATGCCTGTTAATGTAGCTCACTTTTCCCTGGAAATTCCTGGAAATCTTTTCCTTGATGCTGGCAGCAATTCCCAATTAACCTCTTTGTCTTTAGCTACGTTTAGACTTTATAAAGGCCTAGCCACATTTTGTCTTTGCCTTTCCAAGATTTTCTGTGAATCTCTTCCAGTTTTCCTTTGGGATCCTTCTCCAACCTTCCTTTGACTCATTTATTCTTCTATCTCATTCCTAATAATTTTCAATTCATCACATTTTCCTGTTGTTTTGACAAAAAGGACTCTTCCACCCACTTGAACCAATCCATTGTCCTATTCCTCATCCCAACTTGTCAGTCCTCGTGTTCTAACAATCCATCACTATCTCTCATTCAGAAGACAGTCAAGTGGTTGACCAATTTTATACTGCTTACACATAGTCAGAAGTGTCCAAAAATATATTCCTCTTATAGTGACAATTCAAAACATTCTATAGATAGCTTTCTGGGTTTGGGGTCTTCTGAGGACTCAAGGCTGAGCTAATGGAGAAACTGGCAGCAATAATAATTATCACCTATGTGAGGACTAAGAGCAAGTCTAAACCCTATGCTAGAAGGCTTTGCAGATGGCAGAGGCATGATGAGACGCAGGAAACCTGACACAGTCTGCAGCAACCTAAAGCTACAATTTCAGGAAAAGTCCTACTCATCCATCGGAATGCATGAGCATGCCCAGTTTATCATGGGGAATTATATTTTTCACCAGGCTATAGATAAATTTGGAAAGGTTTTCAAAAGGAAACAAACAGCATGCACTATTTTCCTGCCATTGTTACAGTCCTTCCTCCAAATCCTGTAGAATATACAGTTTCCTATCTAAAAGACTTTTTAGCCTGGGCTAAGCAAATAATCCTTCAAATTTTAGAATATGTCTGGAATAGCTTAATCATTATGGCTGAAATTTTGCAAAACTATTCAACACCATATATTCCATTAGGAAAAGATATTTCATCCCAGATAACACTCTAAGGTTATTTACATGCAAYGAGCTCTTGTCACAGATGTCCAGTAGTTTTAATAATATGCAGTACTATCCACCCCACTGGTAATTACTGAACTTCAATGTATATTCTTGGCTTACAGGTAAATGAAACCTAATTAAAATTACCATCACTGTTACATTCCCTGCTAAAGGTCTGATCCTATATCTTCTAAAATCATTTACTCTAAGGGCTATAACACGTGGTCTTACATGTTCAAAAATCTTCCATCCAGAGGACAGTGAAAACAGGGATGTGTGCTGAACTCTGATCTCCCTCTCTTATTTAAAGCCGTAAACCTGGAGGCATTAAAAGTAAGTTAATACTTGTTGAAAAAAAAATTGCAAATGTGTTTAAAAGGTAATTAGTGAATAATTCYTTTAGTTACTTTGCTCTCTTCCTTCCTCATTGAACTTGACCCTGTTGTCTATAGGAAGCATTATAAATTTTGAAAGTCTCCCATGAATTGGACATTTTAATGAACTACTCACAGCAGTCACCTGTCAGTGGCCAGTGTATTGGAGAGAGTGAGTGAAAATTTATCTCTCCTGCTCAATATGTAACACTACTTTTCACAGGGACCAGGGCTAATTTAACTCTGCTGTTTTCTGAATTAACAAGGCTTGTCTTCAAACCTTTCGACATAGGAGCATTCTGTTCTGTTATTATTTTAGCGCTCGCCTTCCCACCCTCCCTCAGGACGTGCGTTATTTAATCCATCTGGAGCCTTAGTAACCAAGTTCCCCTGCTCTCCCTGACCCCAGTGATTTATGTTTCATATTTCATGCTGTGGTTGGTCTTTTACCACTTATATTCCCCCTCCTTCTCCTGGTCATTCCCCCCCACCCCCACCCCCGCTCCCCCCCCTTTTTTTTTTAGGAGGAAGGATAAATATTTGACAAGTGGACTGTTTGTCATGCAAGCCCTAACACAGTTACAGTTAGAGAGGGGAATAATTCAATCTGCCAAGACTTAAATGCTGATAGATCATTGGCTGTTGCTAGGCCAAGGGTTGTGCCACTCATAATTTTTCCCCCCGATACAACTATTTTATGGAATATGACATACATCTTTAGGTGTTAAATCATCCCTAGAATAATTTGTCTGTCAGGAATCAAAGTGAAAGGAAATAAAATACCAGAGCACAGAGTCGTATTGCTAAATCTCATATTCCACAGAGGCTCACGCTTGCACTTTAGTGTGTGGTCGTATCTGTGTCTTTAAATAAAAACAACACGCACAGAGTGGGAAGACAACCATGAAGGAAGAGTGGGGGAAAAACATTTGCATTGTGAATGTTGGATTCACAATCAGTCTCCCTTCACTCGCTGCCTTCCTTACTCCCCATTCCTCATATCCTTCTTATCAGATTTCATGTTTAATGCCCACCCTGAACCCCCCGTCCCACACCCACAAATCTGACTGAACACAATAGCGCTGATAAAACGGAAGCAAATTTCTTCTATTAGTGACTGACAGCGATTTGAACAAAATGAAGTTGTACCATGATATCGTTATATATACAAGGTGCAAATAACCTAGTTTGAATAATCACAGCCTCTGTCCTTTTAAATGATTTTTCTCCCCCATTTAAAGGGAGGCCTTTGATGTGATAATATTAATTCCCTCTGTGCTTGGAGGAAGAAAAAAAAAAACCTAGGAGAAGCGGAAATTAAATGAGTAATGCAATGTCAGTCAATCTTTTAAACCAGGGCCTTATTAACAGCTAATCATTTTGTCATTTTGTCGCTCAAAGTAATGAATTTGATAGGAGGAGAAGGGAATGTTTTATGTTTATTTTTATTAGTTTTAAACAGAAACAGTTGTGGAAATATTACATTATCGAGACTTGCAGCATTTAAGTGGTTTCTGTTCAGCATATCGCTATTTTTCTTCTCTGCCAGTATCTGATTGCCATAATTTTGAATAATCTGCTTGTCTTTCAAAAAAAAATTGAAAAGGATATTCATCTCAGGCATAGCACGGGGTTCCATCATTGGAGATGCATTAGGCTTTTGTTAGGTATTTCTTTACATCCTATTTATTCAGAAGTATCTAAGTAATTAATCGCTAGCAGGATAGTTATGCAGCTGAAAAGAACAGTATATGTTTCTCAGCCACCAGTGTCTGAAGACCAGAAAAAATACAGGGAAAATCCCATGAATAACTTTCTATTTCTAAAAGCGCAATGCATGGTTTTGTTTTATTTTAAAATTCTGTAGGCTACGGCTACACGTTAAACACGTACTAGTAGAATGCATTAAAAATCTGTTGCTGAGGATGGATTCTCTGTCGATGTCCCTGTAGCATTCTCCTTTGAAATGGCAGGGGTGACCTCTGAGTTGGGACTCCAGAGGACTCTCAAATTAAGTACTTTGAATACAGTGCCATTATAAGGCTTGATCTAATGTCGATGGGAGTTTTCCATCAGTGAAAACTTCAATATTGAGCACATAGAGAATATAAGAATCCACAGTCTCTTATGGGGTAACAAATTTTGGGTTGCCTCAATGTTCCCTTTCATATGCTTCCATTACATTTATGTATTTACTTATTTTTTATTTACTTACTATATACACACTTATTTTATAGCTATATTTTAAATGTCGAAGAATGGATCATGACTCTAGAGAAGTACAGCAAAAAATAGTCCCTGATCTCCAGCTCAAGGCCAGCCTTCATTTACCATGAGTTAAGTTAGCAAGCAAATCAATATCTAGTAGCCTAGTGATATATCTGGTGATTTACTTACTCATTGACTGAAAAGTAATTGACTGGGTTAGAGTACTTGTGAAAATACTTCTGTAGTATTAGCAAAGGTTCCATTTCATTTTTATTTTCAAACGTGAATGTATGGAAATTCTCTCCACCAGAATGGAAGCATTTACTGCATAGGGAGAAACACATGAAGGTGGCTAAACCAAACACACTCCTTAAAGTCTGAATAGAAAATGCTGCTTTACTCAAATTATAAAAAGGTAGTTATAGACTGTCGTGGTTTAACCCCAGCCGGCAACTAAGCACCACACAGCCTCTCGCTCACTCCCCCCTGGTGGGATGGGGGAGAGAATCAGAAGCATAAAAGTGAGAAAACTCGTGGGTTGAGATAAAGACAGTTTAATAGGGAAAGCAAAAGCCGTGCGCACAAGCAAAGCAAAACAAGGAATTCATTCGCTACTTCCCATCAGCAGGCAGGTGTTCAGCCATCTCCAGGAAAGCAGGGCTCCATCATGCATAATGGTTACTTGGGAAGACAAACGCCATCACTCCGAACATCCCCTCCCCTCTTCTTCTTCCCCCAGCTTTATATGCTGAGCATGACGTCATATGGTGTGGAATATCCCTTTGGTCAGTTGGGGTCAGCTGTCCCGGCTGTGTCCCCTCCCACCTTCTTGTGCACCCCCAGCCCACTTGCTGGTGGGGTGGTGTGAGAAGCAGCAAAGGCCTTGACTCTGTGTAAGCACTGCTCAGCAATAATGAAAACATCTCTGTATTATCAACACTGTTTTCAGCAGAAATCCAAAACATAGCCCCACACTAGCTACTATGAAGAAAATTAACTCTATCCCAGCCAAAACCAGCAATAGACATACCCTACTTCCAGATAGTTTGAAAAACGAAGGAATGTACCTTCTGTTGAAATTTGCCAATGGCATGAAAAAAGGTGCCATACTATCCACAATTTGAAGTTACAGAATTAAAATACGAACAAAGTGATTTTTACAAAACACTGAACCAAAGGTTATGGCTGGCTCCCGCTTGAGACCTAGAGTCATCAGTTGTTCTCTGCCCTAAGAATTCAGACATATCCACAAGTTTAATAAACTGATATATATCAACTGTGACCACAGTAATTGTCATCATACCCACTCAGACTGTGGCAAATATGAGATGAAACCTACTAGCTAAAAAATCAGTGAAAGAAAACTATGTGAAGTTGTTACATCTCACATTTTTGGTGGTCTAGGAATACACACAGTGTTCCCAAAGGTCAGCTGACATACATTAGCTTGGCTAAGCTGTGGTAATGAACTGGTGTGTTGGAGTCCTAAACATGGCACGGTATTTGAACAACAACCCTTCCAACTCTCTGGGTCAGCTGATGTTTTAGTTGTCTTGTTTCAGGAATGTAGAAAATGGAAGAAGAGGAATATGAAATACTCCAATCAGTGTAGGCATTTTAAATATATTGTGTGAGTGTAAACCGTTATTATATGGCAATGATCCTGCTGTTTTTCAGTGAAAGTATTACTCAGGAGTCTGTTCTAAATGTTGAGTCGTCCTTTTCATTATCTTTACRTACATACGTGTCCTTTGTGCTATAGAAGAAATGCCCTTGTGGGAACTGATTGCTGCCATTAGATGTTGATTCAGTTGATTTCTGCTTTAGGCTGTTCATTCAGTCTCTGCTCTCCTCAGAGAAGCTTGTCCAGAGACTCTCCTAAAGCAGTTTCTTTTCAGAAGACAAGAAACCTTCAAAGCATTACCAGAGATATTATTTCCTTTCTGTTTGTAGGGAGCAAAGACATCAAATAAATAGCTGGATCCATAATCTACAGCATATTCAGAAAAGACATACATTTTGCAAATTGCTCTATAATTAGCTGGAACTGAAATTTTGGTATTGAAGAGAGAAAGAGTAGTTACAGAATCACAGAATAATTTAGGTTGCAAAGGACCTCTGGAGGTTGCCTAGGGGCCAACATGGATCAGGCAGCTCAGGGCTGTGTCCAGTCGAGTTCTGTACATCTCTGTGGATGGAGACTCTACAGTCTTGTCAGTCACTCATCAGTCCAGTGTTTGGACAGCCCTCAAGACTGAATCCCAATTTTCAGCAAGTGAAACCAAATAATATATTGATAATGAACTGGGGAAAAAATCTAACTCCCAATACATTTTTTTTCTTTTTGACAAAAATGTTTAAATTTTTCTACAGAACCTTTCACTTTTTAATCAGAAAGTATTTTCTGACCCAAGTGTTTCTGATAGTCTTGGTCTACATTTTGAACATTTATACTTCACGTTTTAAGAGCAATCAGAAAAGCTCACTTTTAGGTTAAAAAGCTGATTTTAAATCCTTTTGATGAAAAGCAGTTTCCGCTATCCTTCTGTTGTAAGAGAATTGCAAAGTGGGCACATGACTGGGAACACACATATAAAATATCATTGTTTAAATTCCACATTTAGACTGGAATTTGGGATATGGACACTTGAAGTACGAAATGTTTCTCAGCTAAGGTTATCCACATTCTTCTCCTGAATATTGTCTTATCATATACACATTCTTCATTTGCTAGTAGAAAATGACACATGGCTTGATACACATTTACAAATGCATATTTGCTGCAAATATTCAGTGCATTCTTAATATACAGCAATTTACTACACATGCAAACTCTGTCTCTCTCAGAATAAGGAGTCATCATTAAGAATGCTGCTATTATCAATAAAATATGAAACGTGAAGGATTATAAAGTATAAAAATCTGCACTAATTTTCACCTAATTATTCCTCAGTTCTTCACAACCAGGTCTTTTTTTCCAAGTATTGTCTCTCAGTACTACAAGATTCTTATTCTTGCCCCAATCTCTTTCTCATATTTAAAGATGGCTGAACTCATCACTACATGGAAATTGGGCTTGGAAATTTTCTAGCCAGGAGGCAAAGGTTTAAGAAACTGAGGACAGCAACTGGAGCACATTTATTTGTATATATACAATTGCAGATTCCTATATTTTGCCCAAACATGCACACACTTTTACTACAGTACCTCATACTTCAGGAGTTTTATCTTTATTAAGCAAGTAATTTCTGGTCTATACTTTTATACCATTTTATTCCTTCTTGATTCCTTAAGATTTTCCTTCTGAAAGATAGGAAGGAGTACCTTTTACAGAATATAATGTTATTTACTAACAATTAACATTTTCTATAAAATGCCTATATGTGTGTGTGTATCGATACCAATATAGGTTTCAATATTAATATTGATTTAAATACAGAGACCTAGGTATACGTGTAAATAAAGGAATCTGTGAGCAAGGATATACACTTATGAGAATACTAGAGGAGCAAATAATTTCAGAACACATACAGGGATAAAAGCTGGTATAGTTGGAGGAATAGTATTGAAATATTTTGTTTTATACAGAAAAGCACCATAATTTTGACTAATTTATTGCAGCATTATTAGTTGAATAACTTGTATTAAAGCCAGCCACAAGTAGATATATTTGGCAGACATGATTAATAAAACTAGCTTAGAGGACTAGAGCTGGAACGTAGGATATAGTATTCATCTCACCTCCTGAACTGTTGTGTAAATAGTGTGTGAAGCATTTCCATAACATTTAGGCCAAGAATTTTAAAAATAGGAGCCTAAATTTAGATTCTTAAAGTCTAGATACACAAATAAATGACCTGTTTTTTAAAAACGTTTATTCTCAGTGAGAGTTCTTGGGTACTCAGTAGTTCTGAAAATCAGGCCATTTGTTTATATGACTGAATATTGGGGTTTAGGAGCTTAAATTCAGGTTTATCCTTTTGAAAATCTTAGCCATTGATCCAAATTTGTGTCTAATAGAAATCAATATGAGCTTTGTCTCTGTTTTAAATGAGAGTAGGAGTATATCCTTTCCTAAAATATAAATCTATTCACAGCAGCATAATATATAGACAGCTTGTGCAAATTTGAAGTCATGCCATTGTCTTGTTGGCAAGTGACTGAAACACTGAGGCTGATAAATCATAAAACCAACTGGGCTTTCTCCCGATAAGTAGGCACACTTTAGATGCCAAAAAAGATAAAATATAGACTACCTTGTGATTTTTTTCTCTAATACTCCAAATAAGTAATATTACATGGAAAGTCACGGAATGCCCCTGATTTAATAGAGAATAATATTTCAAAGTCCATATTCCTTGAACATGCTTTGTTTAGTCATTCAGATCATCATTATGGATGACTTTCTGTACAGAGGTAGGAGAGGGAGAATATTTGTTCCCTACACTTCAAAGAATACTAACATTTTTAAAGCATGGAGTTAATAAACTTTGTCATGCAAAGTGTCCCCAGACTGTTCCCAATTAAATCAGACCCTAAAGATGCTAATTTATGAAAGAAAAGATCTAAGGAATCATAATGGGTAATATATAACCTGTTTAAGAACAACCCTTCTACTTTGAGCAATGTATTTATTCTGTAAAATAGTATTTCATATGTCATGTTGTTTTTTCTTTATACTGTAAAAAAAATCAGCATGAAATGAGGAGTGAGAAGTAACAACGGTCTAAAGGTATTTTACCAATCTTCAGACATACCTGCTGCATGCCCAGACCTTTATCCATGTTATTCTCTGGCAAACAGGATGGGGAGTCACATCTATCTTAGTTAAATGCTTGTTACAGTTTCAGAATCAGAGTGCGGCATTCGCCTTGAGAATTATTATTTGAAGCACAGTTGCTTAAAATCCTTTTATGCACCTTTGTCACATTCAAGACACTCAGAAAGCTTTGTAGTTTGAGCGGTTTCAGTAAGACCTATATTTTGTGTGCCCTGCTAGGTTGATATACTGATAGGCTATTTGGAGCTGATTACTTACTCTTTCACTAAAAGTGTCTTATTTTGTTTCCTTCAAAAACCAAGCAAAATCCAATAACCCTGAGTTGATAATTTTAACAACATTTATGACTTTTTTTTTACATATACATACAAGTCTTTTCTGTAAATAAAAGCATTTTATGTCATGTTGCAAAGATGTGTGTTACAAAAGACATGTAGGCTTCCGGTTATGGTACCTCTAAAATGCTTCAACTGCTCTCTGAAAACAATATATATACACATATATATATATATTTAATTACATAAATGCACACTTATGTTATGTTTAAGACATTCATAATATTTAAATGGATTCAGGGGARAAAAAAGAATTAATTTGTAACTTCTGTGGTTCAAAATTTAAAATCAAATACCTACTGCTCTAGTATCAGCATTGCTTTATTGCTGTTCTATATGCCTTCTTTTTGGGTGTATCTAGGTAGAAGTTGTCTTTAAATCTGTTGTTGCTACTCTATTTTATTAGAGCATTTAAYTGACTAGAATGTGGCCTTAGTTCACTGTTCCAGTGGAAAAATAATGCAGTATCTTAAACACTTAATTAAACAAGCAATAGCCACATACGTATTTATGTTCTATATTTTATTGACAAATAGGATTACGTTACATGGATCATTTTCTGGAGCACACCCGAAATAAAAATAGGGCATCCTCTGACAAGTACATCAAGACCTTGAAAAGAGCCCATCTCTCATTAAAAATAAATTCAAGAATTGTCCTTTTCTTCAGTCTATGCTAGACAAGAACAGAAGTAATTTTACAGAGTGACTGTTGCAGAGACAAATAGGTAAGCACACAAAGCCTACTTGCTGACTACTACTAGGCAGCATCTTAGTCACTTCCTCGCTCGCAGCAAAGGAATTCTGGAACAACCCCTTGCCAATGAGCCAAAGGAAGAGGAGTCAGACTACCCATCTTAGAAGTGGACAATATTTTGTTTTAATTTCTATACCTAGCACTGTCCCAAAGGGCTGTGTCTATGCTTGTAAATAAAATGATTGGGTGTCTGCTCTCTGATCCCTGAGGGCATGTGGCACAGCACAGTGCGTGTCCACACAGTTGAAATCTCATCATCTCAAAAAGCAAAGTAGCATCATCCGTACTGCCTCTTGGTAACATTTTCTGAATTATTCAGTCCTCTGAAGTATGCCTGAGTGCTGTCTGGAAAGGATGCAAGTCCAACCAAGGCAAACCCAACGTGGGGATTGTTTGAGCCTGTGCTTTGGCTCTGCTTAGTTTAATAGCACAGTGGTAGCCAATCTGAACTTTCTGCATTCATCAATACACACAGTTCACATCTTGCAGAGATTCACACAGGAAAAGCTTTTCAACATTTTAAATAAGTTCAGAAACTTTCTGATGACTATACTGTATATGTTATGTACAGGGCAAGTGAATGTTGGTGTGAACAACAGTCTATATGTCTCTCTTTTCTGTGCAGTGCATAGGCATGCATTGAAAAGGGAAAWGAATATCTTTCCGTGTGTTAAGAAGTCATGATATATGGTTTCAAACTTGCTGTTTTCAGTCTTTCTCCACAGTGCTATGCCACATAGTAAACGGGTAGCTAACTGCTTTACAGTCTGCAGTGAATAGTTGCAGACCTAGGATAGATTCCAAGAATTAAACTGATTAAAATATTTCAAAAATCCATTAGATAGATTAGATGGCAGCTTGATCATTTAGTAATGTTGTCTTGTGATTTTTTAATTTTAAATAATTATTTTTATTTAAAACATTAGTAGACAGAGAAAGTAGCAATTTAATGTTGAATTCAATGAGGCTTTTAAAAATCTTTCCTAGAAATATTCCTGCCATTTAAAAAARCCTGTGACACACAAAGGTGACATAGGTGACGTAGGTGCTTATGGTACTCTGTGTGACGTATGCATGAGGCAAGAAGCCAAGCACCTCCAGTGAATTTAGATGTACTAATAGCCTAGCATGAGACCCCTCATMATTTTCCTTGCTATGATAGTTAAGTCATAATATGATCAATTTCAAATGTGATCTTAAAGAAACCGCTTTAATTCTATGCATCTTTGTATCCTGAAAAGATGGATGAAATCTACTTTCTGCCATAGCAGGTTGTTTGTGCTACCATCTACTTGTAGACATTTAATCTAGCAATTCTTATTAGGCATCTTGAGGGGCAAGGAAGCTTGTGTTCCCATGGAGAGCAAATTCTTTCACTAACAATCAGTCCTTCAAGCTTGTTGGGGTTGCTTTGGCTAGGAGACCATCCAAATGAACAAGACTTGGATATTCTACTAGCTTTTCAAATAGTTCTTTCTCTGACTATGGGAAAGATTTATAATCTGCTTTGCAAAGAAGTCTGAGCTCCAGAGACTTAGCAGCATGTATTAGAGCTACAAAGGCTAAGACCTTTAAAAACATCAAGTCTATAACTTAGTCTCAGTGAACCCATCAATGCTTTGATGGACTTTTAGTGCAGTTTGCCAGGGTAAAGAGCCATCTCTTCACTATGGTGACCCAACGAGTATAAAGAAACATGCTGCATAAGCCAATGCAAGTAACAGGTAATAAGATGTTACAGGAAAAAACACCTCCTCTGGGAGTGCTCCTCAGCCTCACTTGTAGGACGGCAATTTGCAGTACTGTATACCACTGATCAGCTGTTCTTGTTTTACTTTGTTGTTACAAATATGGCCCTATATATTGCTAATGCCTGCTCCTCATGAGCTCACTTACGTCATGAGGGATAGGGAAGGGCCTGCTCCACTTTTCTTCAGCTCTGTGAGTGAAGGCTGACTCTTAATTTAGACATAAACAACAGAAACTGAATTTTCTGTTTCCCTGTATCCAGGCACTTGCTCTTTTCTTTTGATGTTTACTGTTATGATTACATCAGGCAAAGAAATTCTCCTCTATCTTCTCCCAGCATCTTGAAAGCATCATTTATAATTGTTTGTCTTGTGTAGCCTCAATTGAAATAAATGRGATTTCATCTCACACTGGGCCAAGTTTGTGTTCCGTGAATGTTAGCTTAAGGAGAAACTATGGCAAAAGCTGAATAAGTGTGCAAATTGAAAAGTAACATCGGGAGACATTTGAGTGTGTATTGAAGACACTTTCTATCTTAAGTGTTCCTCAGAGTGATATTTAAACTAAGCACTGCTGATT
This sequence comes from Phoebastria nigripes, assembly GCA_035582835.1. Classification (NCBI taxonomy): domain Eukaryota; kingdom Metazoa; phylum Chordata; class Aves; order Procellariiformes; family Diomedeidae; genus Phoebastria; species Phoebastria nigripes. The sequence continues at coordinate 1,446,086 of JAYKAV010001167.1, read as the reverse complement.
TTTTTGATTTTTTTTTTTTTTTTTTTTCCAAATCTGGTGGTATCGTAGCTGTTGTTCTCTTCATAATTTTGCTTTCCTCTGAACAGTTACCCTGAGAATAATGTGCAAACTGAGTAAAACTGTCCAAGTTCCTGAATAGGTAACCAGGACTTAGAAAACTTCCCTACCCCTAAAATGAACTTTTGTCTAGCTGTAGACCGCATGCTGGATGTTTTAATCACATTTTCCCTTGCACAGTATACATGACCTTTGGGTTTAATACACACACATGGACCTTCTGGAAGGGACACTTAAGTTATATGCTGAAGTCCCCATGCAGCAAACCCAGAGTCAGTAGATACCGATGACCCACTGTCTCCTTCTGCCCATCCCCACTTTTGTCTTTCTGCCAATTAAGTCTGCAGTATCTCGGGCTAAAATCTTAGGACTTGAATAGAGTTCATCTTCGCTTATTTCACACTCCTCAAATGAAATTCGCTGGTGAAGTCCTAGTGGATTTCACAGAATCTTTTAATTTTGAACACACTTGTCTTTTTTTTCTCTTTACCTATTCCCTGATCTTTTCATTACAAAACAAAACAAAACTTCTTTTTTTTTTCATTTCAATGCCTTATGTCTTCTTTGACTTCTCTTTAGTAATGCTGTCAAATAAAACCGGACAATTAGATTTTATAAAATTATCTTAGCAGTCCAGGGGAATGACTGTGACCATGCTGGAGAGAGCAATGTGCAGTTAAACGCTGAGGAATACTTGACCTGAAGTAGTGCCATGGGCCATTGGCTTTGGCAGCATAACTGAGTGAAGAAGTTCTGTCTTTCTCTGTCCCCATTCCCAGTTGCTCATTCCCACCCCTGGAGCTTATTCTGAACCTGGAATATTTGATTTTCCTTGTTTTACAATGCAGGAATATAGAGATAACATATTGAGATGCGAAATGGTAGAGAATGAGTCATTAGAACAACCAAAAAGCGAAATGAACTTACAAATCTACAAACTTGGACAATATTTCTGTACACATGATACACTAAGTGCTCTGCAAGATGGGATTCAAAACATAACAAGGATTACTTAGAAAGTCCTAGACAATTATACTAGAGGCTCCTGTTACTCTCTTCATGTGCAGGTTGATCTAGGCTAGAGACGAGGATGATGAAAGAAACACACTGGAATGAAATTTGAAAATTTGAATGGAAGACCTGGTCACCTGATTGACCAGAGATACCGTCTTTTTTTTTTTTTTTTTTTTTTTTTTTTTTTTAAACAAAGCTTTTTTTTTTTTTTTTTTTTTTTTTTTCTGGTGGTAATGGCCAGAACATGATGTTTCTTTGCATTAATAAAAGTGGGGTGTATGACATCTCTCACTTGCTGCATTCGCCTTAATGATCAGCCCCTGTGTGAGTGTGTGTGTGTGTGTGTGCATGCGTCCTCTGTGTGTCACAGCACTTCATTAACTTCTAACTTCATTACAGACTAGGTTAAAAAGAAAGACGTGCTACAAAGGCAGCATCTTTATTCAAATGTGTGACCTTCATGCTTTCTGATTTATTAGCATAATATAGTATAAGGCAATATCACATAAACATAACATATTTATCAAACACATCTTTCCAGTAACTTGCGATGAACATAAAAAAATTGAATGCATATCTTTCATATAAAGTCTCTGACATCAAGGCATTTGCTTGTAAATAACACTGATAAAGGTACAGTGGATTTTGCTATGCCAGAGCAATTTCTTCTCACCAAATATCATTGTTTGTTAACTATTTTGCCCTCTCACTTTCTTAACAGTCAATTTCTACTTAAAGTATTTTGAATGTTAAATTCTGCCTTGGCTATTTTGGGGCTGTTCTTCCAATGATGAACATAATGGGTAGTTTCCCTTCATCTGTGATAAGGTAGAGATACAATGTTGTATCGTATGCTATTTTTCCTGAATACTAATTAACTAAAAGTCCCTGTATGACTAGTATGGCTTTTCATTAATGGAGAAAGTTCACATCTTCTTGTATACACCATTTACAACACTTTGGCATGTTTAAAACTCCTAATTATAAAAGCTGCCAAAAAGCAGTATTTTAAGGTCAATCAAAGAAAGTATATGGAAAAATGTAAAGTAACTTCATATTAAATTTGAGTCAACTTAAGAGTAGTAATGACTTCAGTACTTCTTTTTACCTTAAGACATTGCTCTAGTAATTTGATTTTTATTTTATTATAGGGTCACCGATCCATTTCATACTTCGTTAGTGTTTGACATTTCAGAATTGTATTTCATGTAAATTATCAACATACTAACAAAATATTTTCTGCTCTTTAGATGACAGTTTCCACCTTACAGTGGATGTATCTCAATTACTAATTGCGGTTGAGACCTTTACATGCTAAGCCACAGACCTATCAGACTTCACCCTAGCTTCTTCTATATTTATAAATAATGTTTGGCATATTTCTGACATCAGTTTCTCATTTGCAGTGTAAACTAATAACGTAAGATGGAATGGAAAGACACAGAGATAATCCTCAGTGACCCTTGGGGTCACCCTGTGCTTTGCTATAAAGATGAAAAGAAATGAGCTGCAGCTCAGCCCTTTAAATTAACAGCAAAAGATATCAAATCCTTAAACCATTTAACAACTTAATTTGACTTGGTTTTGTTTTTCTTTTATTTCTTGTGGGAGAAGGAAATGGGAAAGCCTGATTAGAGTGGGGTTCCAATTCTACCAGTCTTTGAACTAACATTTGGAAGCGTGGGCTCACTTAATATTTAAATCATTTTACTATATATTCAGCGAGTTTACATATACTGCAATGTGTCAATAGAACCATTCTCTCATAAATGTGATGCATGCTACAGTTTAGGTCTAGCTAGGACGTTATTTTAGAACAGTGCTAATATTAATATTGCTAATGACTTCAATCTTTTAGATTCCCCTGCTTTTCCTACGGCCTCTTAAAAGCAACTAATGAAACACCCAGCGATTCTACCACAGGAAATTGGTATTTTATTGAAAGATACTTTTCAGTCTTTTCATTTTTTCAGCCTTTTCACTGAGTCTTGGTTATGATTTAAGTAGCTAAAAATGTAGTTCTTTCTCCTCCTATCAGATATTTTTATTATTGTTGCTCTGGGTTACTACTATGATGATGATAATTGAAATTGCTCTATTTCTTCAATTTGTGTATGCAGTAAAAACATATTTTTGGATCCAACATAATCATTACTACACAGCATTAGATTATTATGTCACCAGTTTAGGATTGCTTTTGACTTCATTACAAAACCTGACAGGAAAATAAGATGGATTACATGGCTACCAGCTGAGCTAAAGTTTAAATTACTTTTCTGCATCCTAGGGAATAAAGCTTCCTCTCGTTCCAAATTAAAAAAAAAGGCAAAACAAACACACCAACATCTGATCTAACAAAAATGTGAATAGCAGTGATAAAAGTAGTTAAAATAAGATGTACTTTGCATCTAGCAGGAGATGTTGCAGTGGTGTGAGTTTCCAGCATGAAAAGAAGGCAGGTTTGAATATTGATCTTTTGAAGCTCCATTAGCTATATGCTGAGCATTGCTGACATCACAGATTGATGTCTCTTTAAACTGTGTCTCAGATTGAATCACTTGGGGAAACCAGCTATTGACTTTGGATGTTTGTGCCATTCAGCCACCGGAGAATGCTCTTTTTCTATTTCCCTCTCCCTCTGTCCATCTGTTTGTCTGTGTCTCTCTTGAATACACACGCGCGCGCACACACGCGCACAAACACACATGCTTGTCCTTTTCTGTTAGGGAATACTGTCTTTATTTTTTGTGTGACTATAAGTTGCCAAAGTTACGCTTATGCTTCCTTATTACATCTGTACATTACAACATGTAAGTTATAATGTTTACAGTGAGGCAAATCTCTTCTTACTGATTTAAGGTATTGAGATAGTATCTCAGAAGGTCTAAAGGAATGAGCATTATCTTGTCTGTGGAGACCTTCATTTCACCTTGTAAAGTGAGGCAACCATAATAGCCTCCAGAGGAGTGCTATAGGAATCAATAAAGACAAAGAAACCAAAGCCCTTCCGAGGTGCTGGTGGTAGTGATGTGTGTCTGCGTGTGTGTGTGCCTGTATGCGTTCAGACGAAGAGAGCTGGTTTCTGATGAAAAGGAATGCAAATGTTAAAGGCATTGATCAGCACTCATCTCCGTTCAACCTCATGCCCCCTGCTACATCAATACATTGGAAACATAATTTGTATCAGCAGTTGTTTCTTTAATTAAGATCTCTCCCAAATGTTTCTCATTGATTCATGCCATTAACTTATTGATCAGCTTGCTTATGCTGAGATGGTAGTTTTTGCTGAGAGAGGGTATCATCTCTCTCAGTTCATGATGCTGGTGCACTACAAACATCTTCTTGGCAACTAATGGGAAAACTGGAGCTCACTTAGCTTTGGCACTACTTTAACAGTACACTGAGGCTTTCCTGGGGTAAGAAAAAAAAACAACCCAAAAAATAGTCATTCGCCATCTCAGAACTTTGAAAACTTGCCAAAAAAAAAAAAAAAGAGTATTTAATATGTTTTAAAACCTTGCTGAAAAACTAACTAGTCTAAAGACAACATGCAGAAAATATTATAGCCATGGGGTATATGCCATACCCAGTCTCTATATGTTAATGGCTAATAACCAGGAACCAAATGACAGAATTTGAGCTGAAACGTGAGATATATTTAGGAATTAACTAAGAGTAACTGATGACTCATTTAATCAAATAGTTGGGAAAAAATGTGATAATCAAGGCAGACTGAGGTTAAGGCTAGGTAAAAGTTGAAAAAGGAAAGTTCCACAAGTATTTCGTTGTAATTCTGCATATTTCACCTCTTTGCATGGTCCCTTTATGTTAGTTTGTCATAAATACTGTAGCAAACAGGTTTACTGGTCAGTATGTTCATAGATATAGAATTTCATATGGATACCCAGAGTGTAAAATTGAATATTCGTAGTAGAAACTTGACTCGGGCAGAAAGAAAATCAAACTATTTAATCTCTGTCTTCTTAGATAGTCAAGTAGTTGCACAAATTTCAAGTAGTTATGAATGGCTTATGCAAAATTCACAGATGAAGGTCTATTTGGTGAAATTAATTAGATCTAAGGTTCTTCTCTGTCTCACGTGGACTTCATGGTGTCTTGCTAGAACTGCAGGGAAGTGCGATGACTTTTATAAATACTGTCTCGGGAGGTTCAACAGCTCAAGACAAGCAAGAAGGAACAGAGCAACAGTGAGCTGGTACCTCTAACCCTAATTACCAGATGGAACAGCCCAGGGACAGATAAGGTGCACATGGCACTCATTAAAGAGCTATGCCTAATATGTAACCTTTGGGGGATGCTTTAACCTCACCAAAATACTTTTAAATCATATTCAAGGTGACCAGCCAAGAAATGGCTGAACTGACCAGTTTGTTGTGTTAAAGAAGCACAAAGTAGCACAGTGGTGGCTGGACTACTGGGACAGATGTGTGGGAATTTGGGAGATATGATGACAATAGCAGTGAGTAAAGATATTATTGACAGGAAGCATTATCAAAGAGGAGGTTCAGGAGCTGATGATTTTCCTCACAGACAAATGTATTAAAATTAATACTAATACAATTAATAAAACAATTCCTTGTGTTTCTTAGGAAACTAGTATTTGAACTGAATTTACTCTCTGTGACAGAATGTGACTTGGGACTCCAGATGCTCCTTTCAAAAGTATAGCACATTCTCAAGGATAGAGGTGAATTACATACTCTAAACTCACACAAGGAACAATTCATTGCTGACAGGCCCTCGTAGCCTGGACACTCTCTTTCAAATCTGCTTCAGCAAGACACTGAAGAATGGTTTAGCAGTAACAATGTTTATCTCTTTAGAGTTTGCTAGAAATACAATATGGAATGGGTGCTGTTTTGCATTAAGATCCCTATTCTTTTTTGATTTATTCAGCACCAAACTCAAAATTGTTCCTATTTTGCATGACTCAGACAAATTAGTCAGCTGTACCATATAATTTTCAGAAAATAACATTATGACCTTCCCAGAAACAGCATTCATCTCAGGGAGGTTATACAAAGTGCTGTGCATCCTCCCAAAGGGACAAAGAACATGTAAAAAGAGGGTGAGATGACTTAACTATATGGAAGGAAAAGTGTGACCAAGTGAAAAAATCAGGCAGGTAAGCTAAAACTGACCTTGTGTGGCTTTGAATAAGACAACCTGCATTTTTACAGGATATGGCTTTCACAAATAATGTGCTCTCCCTTGAGAGCTTCCACAGCAGCCATATCTAACCACATGAATATTCATGTAGCTATATGAGTAAAATGGGGAAAAATATGCCCCGTATTTCTCAGAGCTCTGATTTCCCTTTAAAATATGTATTTACTTGTAGATCCCTATCCTGGCCATGATAGATCAGTATCTACAACCATCTCTGTCCAGAAGCAACAATACCCAAAACCAGGCTTGAGTGTCTGAGCCTCTGAGGCCGAGAAGTTATAAGGTAGCTGGAAGTTGTGTTGATTGTTCCTTGTGCAGCTTCCTTAAGCCTTAAGTCTCTTACTGCCCTTCTAACCCTGTTTCTACCAACTGCATCTTCATGGCTTGGAGCTAGCAAGTAATGCAATGAGAAGTGAGTTGGAGAAGCCATAGAGCACATAGCAGTTGGCAGCTGTCTGCTTTTTTGCCACCTGATGGTGGATGAGAGCACAGCTAAAATTCGAACAGTTTCAAAAACATGAGTGGCCCATGAAATCCACGGCATCTGGTATATCTGGTGTGGGACAAACAGACAGAATTTATGGTGCACTTTTCTGTGACAGAAGAAACCTTGTAACCTCCTGTGCTCTTAGAAGAATATACATCAGGAACACTAACTCAGTAATAAATAAGTGGCCAGAGATATACTGCACCCACTGTGTTCTGTGCAGCAAGTTGCACCAAAATTGCATTTAGGTTCAGACATTATCAGTAGGAGATCTGTTAGCTTGTTGTTCTCTGTGAGGTGGTTTGTCTCCCAAAAAAGCAAAGAAGTAGTTTAGGATTGTGGGATAAGAAAATCAGATCAATGTTGTGGTTAAAATGATCAGGAGTGAAATAGTTTGACTTTTCCTTGGCTAGGACGAGTGCTAAATCTGACCTAAACTCAGCTATTTCTCCTACTTGAGTTAAAGCTTTAAGGTAAATTCTAGGATAAGTGAATGAGGCATTAAGATGCCCTTGCCAGAGCTTTCAGGTGAAGTTTTGGGGACTTACTGTAGATTTCAATGGGCACAGCGTTTGTCTGTTATTTTAGTTAGTCTGCAGATAACTTAAGACAAGATTTGATCAAATGATGCTAATTCACATTTTCAAGGTTGTTTTCAGAATGGGTGAAATCCTGGCAGAGAATCCATCAAAATTAATTTAGCTAATTGGTGGATTCTCCTCTGCAATCTGAAGTAAGAGTGAATATGGATCACAGTTTTCATTAGGCTGCTTTCTAATCCATTTAGTTAATTTGGTGTTTGAACTGCATGTAGACAAGACCTTATGTTCTGCTATAAAGTTCAGCTAAAAGGAGAAAATATGAGAAACTGCTTACTCAGAGGCTSACAGAATATAGTAAGAAAAAAACAGACTGAGAATCCTTTAAGACAATGGATAAAGTGTTCACTATTTGTCTGATTTTAGTATTTTGGCCATACAGGGAAATTTTATACTATTTGCAGGATAGCCTGATCTGCAGGCTGTGCAGCATAGTCCTCTCAGGCAGAGATATAGTACTTCTGATGGACAAGAGAACGCCCTAGTAAGAGAGGTCTGTGGGGCTTGCTTGCTTAAGCTTACTTCATATGTTCTTATTTGTTAACGTTTTCACAGAAACAAGTTTGTGTGAGAAAAATGAGAGCAAAACTTTTCTGAAGTAAGAGTACTCATTCCAAAAGAGATATGATGAGATTTCAGGGGAAAAGTGGGACTTCATTGCAAGGACTTCCATTTATAAAGTTTCTGTGGGCAACACTTTGTCCTGTTGCTCCTTCCACAGGAGATTATTTTTTGTCGTAGGTGTGGGGTGTTTTAGTTATTAAATTCTCACAATTATTTTTCTTTCTACAGCCTCTCAAGATAACTACCAGTAGCTTGAACAGCTCTAACTTTTATTGTTAGTATTCACTGTTTTTCTTGTTAGTGTACTTATTATAACATGTTAAAAGCAACAGAAACCTGAAAGGTCAGCTTGTAAAATTGACAGATGTCCATAGCAATACTATAATGCATAAAGTGTATCATATATGCAAGCTGCTCAGAAATGCCTTTTGCTGAAAATTTATAAAAACCTCTTTGCAGTCAGCAGGTTGAGAGGTAAAATATGGACACTGGCCCTAACCCTCTTGTCCTCATGTTGTTAAAAAGAACCTGAGCAACCTGGTTTGGAGCAGAGCAATGGGCAACAATAAGTGTTTTGCTCAAAGGGTACTTCTTCCTTGCAGGCAAGTCTCTCTGAAGGGCATAAGGAATACAGATGGGCTGTTGAACAGTGATAAATAAATTGAAGATGTGGCCTAAATATTTTTCAGAAATATTTTCAACTAACATTGTCTTCATTATGTTTTCTACTTTTTCATATTTTGCAGCATCCTTTCCTGAATTTTGGTACTATTGCTATAGCCTCTTAATTACATATTTATCCTTTTTCTGCTCTTTTTTTCTCTCTCTGCCTCTTTCCCCCTTTATCCCTCTTTCATTCTCTCTCTTTCTTTCTCTGTGTCTTTCCCTCTCTCCCCCCACGCTCTCTTTTTCTCTGTCACCTTTTTATCTTGCTTACTTCTTTTCTCTTTTGTCTACTTTCTCTCTCCCTCTTGTTCTCTCTCTTATTCTCTCCCTATGTCTCTCAGTATCGACCTCACTTTCTCCCTCTCTTTTTCTCTCTTGCTCTGTCTCTCCCCCTGCCACACTTCCTTTAGATTATTTTATCTGGTTCTCCCTGTAGTTGCATGAACCTGCTTTCGCTGGGTGAAGTAAAAAAGGGGAGGAAATAAACAACCAGAAGTGGGTTTGCTTCTTCCTAGGGCAATGATGGGTCATACCAGTTTAAACTATCTTGAATAGGGCATGTGGCTTTTGGGAAGCTCTGCTGACCATTTCTGTTGGGTATGTACAGTCTTGCAGGTCTCACAAAGCCAGATTTCAGGAGTTGAACAAACTCAGTAGTGGGAATGTTATAAATTGAGGACATAAAGGCATATTGATGATCTTTTTAGATCTTTAGGGCATGGCACCTGTTTTAGAGCATTCCTGGGTTATCATGTCAGCTCAGCTTGAGTTATAACTGAAAACTTGGAAAAAATAAACTCTGTTCACCACTTAGAAACTAACTTCCTTTTCAGACACTGCTGAATCTGCCTATCTTTGTCGAGTAATTGAAAAAAGTAGAATTATTCTGTAATATTAGGAAACTGTATCTTCACTGCTGGAGTGAAGAATGGATTTCTTATTGGTTGCTAGGCACTGGATCTGAAAGTAAAACACTTTAACAAAAATAAATATTACAGGAGAAACAATATATTTTTTTCTTATTATTCTTAGAAGAGTTACACTTATAAAATCAAACTTATGGCTGTCCAGGCAATGTTATCAACCCTATATTGGTTTTGTAAATCTAGCCAAACATTGGGAACACGCTATTAGAGCTCCTGTTCTGTGACTGATGTTAAGTATTGTACTGTTGTGATCATTTGAACAGAATACACGATAAAATAGGCTGCTGTTTTTATATAAGGAAATAAAAACACATGAGAAATTACTGAATATTGAGGTATATGCTGTGACCATTCAACTGGGGTTTTCTTGTAGGAAGAAGATTTTATTTTGTGATCATTGATACCATCCTTTTAATGTAGTAACAATAATTTCAGAGAAGAGGGACTTTTATGTTTTTCAATCAATGGAATTTATAAAGACATGATTCTCTTTGAAATTCCATATTGACTTTTCTAGAAGTTTAGCCTGTATTTTATTGGGAACTGGGAGCAGTTGTGAAGATTGATTAATTTTGCTATATCTGACACTGCCCCAGAAGAACTGTAACTGGCAGAAAGGTTGGCATTCATCTTAGCTAACTTAGATGTTCACAGCATAGACCTTGACTCTGAGTTGTCTAGACTTCCTTTAAGTCAGTTCTTTACAGTCGTTCTTTATAAACCGTAAAGAGAATTTAAACTACTACTTTCAATATAGATGTCTACAAGAGTCTAAGCTCTCTGAGAATAAATTAGATGTTGCAGGTGCTGGAAGTTTAGTGGAATGCAAGGGGTTACTGGAAAAATTCATAAAAGAGAAATCCTTTGAGGATTAGTAAATACCTGGACACCACTTCTGGTTTAAGAAATCTCTAAAAAGTAAGCTTTGAAGACTGAGAGAGTACTTGTCAATGTATCTTTAAAAACTTATTTTGTTTTCATGCTCCTCCCTAGCCAACCACCTATTGCCATTGGCAGGGACAGGTTAGTGGGCTAGATGCACCTTTGCTTTCACTCTGTGCCCCAGTCTCATGTTACGACTTTGCCATAGTAATAGACAGAAGTGTGGGGGTTTTTACTGTAAAGTTATCTTTCTGTGGGCTACAAGAATTTTCTATATGAAAATATCTATCAAAAAATAAAAAATAAAAAAGTGTGATGGCTCCTCAGAGAAGAATGTCAGTGTATTTAAGAGGCAGTGGACCAGTTTACTAACTACAGACTCTTTTATTCCATCTGTAGGTGCCTAGAAGCTTTACCTTATCGAAGGTGAAGTCCTAGAGACTAAAGGAGACTGATCAGCTGAAAAGTGCTTCTGAGGAAGTTTGTGGTGAGGATAGGGCATTTGAAAGCACCTTACCAGCTGCTAGCAGGTGGCCAGGATACAGACTAGTATGGCATGAGCTAAAAAGGAACACGGTTTCACCCATTGTTTAAAGGCTGGTTTCTTCTAAAAGGTTTTTCTCCTCACCTAATAAAAATACAGTGTTACAAAGTCATCTGCCCACTGGCGTTACTCCCAGGAATCACAGCCGAACCTCCTGAGGTGAACTCTGACTGATCTGTCTGGTCTGACGTCCACGGCACAGCCTGGAAAGGGAGGAATTATATGCTTCCATCCTGAGAAAAAGGGAACAGCTAAAAACTGGTCCAAGAAGGACTGTACTCAGAGAGGTCCAAGAAGTCCAACGTGAAATTAGCCTAGTGACTGTGAGTGACTGTGATACTTTGCAAGTAATGCCTGCTCCAGTCACCATAGCTACTCCATTACACTGAAAGACATGCAAGATGTTTCTCACTTCCATTGTTAGAGAAATTATTTCTATAAATAATTCAATTTCCACTCTCTATGAGTAATTAAACATTATTTATTTATTCAAGATAAAGTGAACCTTAAAGAGTTTGGCTCGGTAGCTATGTGGTCAGGGTATTCTTATTTTTCAGATGTAGGAGATGGTACTACAAGTCCAAATAGCTCTATGACCTGTAACTAATTCCAGCCTGCTCCCTAATGAGAGGGAACATAAGCATGATAGAATAATAACACTGTTCACTCTTGGAGTAATGAAAACACTTTACACATTCTGAATTTTAGGTTACAGAATTCTTTTTATATGTTTATGATGGCTTGAGCTGGGCCTGATTTCACTATGTTTGTGTTAGGAAAAATAGCTGTGGATATTTCCTGTGACTGCTTCTTAAAAGATGATATGTGACTACTTTTTTAATACGTGATATTTCATTTGTATTGTTTTCCAAAGTACATATACTGTGAAAATATCAGGTATGAAAATATTAGGCTTCTGTAGTTTGGATGAACAATTGGATAGAGCTAAACATGGTTTCATTGATTTATTTTTCATGACAAATAAATTTACTCTTTTGATTGAAGACAGCTCCATATAAACCGTATGTACTTTACCATATTAGAATAGGAGTCTCTTGTACATGCATTTCCTTGCTTTGCATATGTTTTGGTCAGGTTGACAGATACTAGGGTCAAAGTTTCCTATTATACTTGAATTTATCTAATCCTGGTTAAAAGGAGATGGATAAACTAATTACAAAGGCAGTATTTTAAAGTTTATTACTATCTTATTTTCTTTGTGCAATTAGTGTTTTGGATATTTTTTTAAGGTCTTCTAAATTAAAATATGGGAATGTGTGGTGTTTAGAGCTCTTTAGGATATTAGATTCTGCTGTGATGCCCCTTCTTCCTCAGATTTTAAAGGTCTCCTCTTTATATTTCATGTGTCCTTTTGGGCAACCATGTATTCTTTATTGCATTCATCACATAAGTAAAAAGAAGGTTGCGGAAATCAAGCGACTGTTCCTTACATTATTGAAGACTAAAATAAGCAATACAACTCTTGATCAAATTTTGTTTTCAGTATAGAATTAAGCCTGACAAATCCTAGAATTTTTAAACTAATAACTTAACAAGAAAGGCTGAAAAAGGTTTCTCATTTTCCCCTTCTCCAAATGTTTTATTACTCTTGTTAAAATCCAAGCCCTCAGTTCCTTGCTTTTTTAATCTGGCTGAGGCAATGACAAAGGAGGAAGACAATTTCGGGGGGGGGGGAGAATAAATTAACAGCTATGTAAATTGCACAAGTTTGTCATGTATGAGAACTAATTTGTTTAATTGTAAATTTCAGTGAGCTCTGTGGGCAAGATAAGGCTTTAAAACATGATAGCATGTGGCAAGATTTGGAAATTTCTAGATATGGTGCTTACTATAGCTCTCAGCAAGTTTCTATTCAGACTCAACAACCTATAAATGTAGGTCTTTGGGCCATGGAGGGCTTTGCTGTGATGCACTGCTTCAGTTTTCAAATGGACTGTGGAAGAAGTTTTCACAAATGTAATTTGTATCAAGGAATAAGGTTGGCTTCTGTAAGGATTACATGAGAGTTTCTGAAAAGATCTAAATTTAAAAAAAAAAAAAAAATCAAGTCCTTCAGATCCTATGCTGACACTATTTCTTGGCTAAAGAATATACCAGAATAAGACAAAGATCTGGGAAAAAAGCAAAATTTTTATCTCAGTAAATATGGTGAGTATATGCTGTTCCAGCAAAGCTTCTGAGTGATGGGACCTAACCATTTCCTCAAACCATCTTGCAGTCTAAGATCACATGAGTATAACTTGATCTCAAAAAAAAACAAAAACAAAAACAAAAACAAAAAACAGTTTACATTTACAAAAAATTATATCAGCTGTTACAGAAATGCAAAACGGTAAGTGTGAAGTGGCTTTCCAGAATAGCACTTATATATTCAAAAGACCTGCAGCTAGCATATTCAACATTATGGTATCTAAAAATGTTTTTATCCTACCTATTTGTCATTGGGTAAGTAATGGTTAATGGAGGCACAGTAACTGGAAGTGTTGGCTGTATACACAAGAATGGATCATGGCCAAGACAATGACTTTAGGTGAGGTCTTATCAGCACATCAAGATATCCTCTTGAAAAAGAAAAAAAGTTGCATCATCTTGAATGAATGAATAAACAGTTTTGCATGGATCAATACAGATAGCAAGAATGGCCTAAGCTGTAGGTTATGCAGATAAAGTTCCTTGGTGTTTTGACTGTTAGGTGTGAAGAATATTTGGTAGAAGACAGGAAGCAAATGAAGGATCTATTTCTGTCATAGCTTCAAAGAACAAAACTCTTGAAATGCCTTCTCAATAAATCCATATCTATATAAATGAATATCTCATGAAGTTTATAGAATCATTGTAACTTGAGAACCCTCGCTGAAATGACCTTAAATTGGAACCACAAATTCTACTGAGGAAGCACACTGATTTTCAAAGGAGAGTGAAATACAGGTTTCAGAGTTATGGGTGCTCAAATATTCTTAATTTAAAACACAGTGGAGTTATCACTCAACTATAATATTATCCTGGCCCTGCAGTTCTTTTATGTATCTAACTACCACTGTAGTGAATGCAGCATTTCATCAAGATAGTGACAGAGCTGGACTTCAATACATCTTTGTTTCTTTGTGATGATTTATTTGGAAAATATTATATTTGGCAACAGTAAGAATAGAAACATGCTTTGCATCTTAAACAGAAAACTAAAACCCCAACTGTGCAAACACTTAGGCAGGTGTTCATTTTTGTGCATTATGAATACCTCTTTGCAGAATTCAAGGCTTGAATACTCCACTTACTTTTGTTGTTGTACACAAAACTTTTCACTTTGACTGTACAGTTGAGCTTCTTTTGTACAAGTTTTCATACCTTTTATGAAAGTATGTCCTCTAGCAGATTTCCTTAAACTCTTCTTTGTATGTCATATTTTCTGTGTTATAGTGGATGCTCTACAATATTCTAGTTGGTTTCTTTTGCAACTTGACTGGATATCAAAAGTTGAATGGGTACTATATTTACTATACATCATGAACATAAGAACTGTTATTTTAAGCAATATAACATTCAGTTTGTTTTTATAAACCGGTAACTGCCACACATCATCAGACTAAATTTTCACCTAATGCTGTGGGTTTTGTACCCACTATCACTAGGACTGGATCTAGTTCATCATGACTGGTCTACACTCACGGTGTTCGTCCCACTGTACGACTGTGGGTGGTATGTGATCTACATTAAGGATCACATAGGCAGCACAAGTGGACACATTATAACAGATCTCTGTAAACTGCCCTTGCAGAAGCCTTGTAAAATGGAGAAAATCTCACTAAATAGTAAAGGAATGCTGCTTTTCAGTCTTATTTGGGGATTTTTTTGTGTGGTATTTTTGATGGATCCTCCTACTCAAAATCCATCAACTCATCTGATACCACTGGAACCTGTGAAGTGTTAACTCTTAACCTCCTCCTTTTGGAAGATGACTTAAAATGGGTAAAAGGATGTGTGTTATGTGGAGAAGGGGGATATATATTTAAAAAAATAAATAATGGTGTGATAGGGATAAGGGGCAGGGGGGGCTGATGGTTTAAATCTCCGTGGGCCTCGGAATCGAGCCTGTTTCAGTCAGATTGTGGCCCTGCTAACAAATCCAATAGCAGCTAATCTGATCATCTGCTCTCTAGTTTTCATGCTGTGTTTTCTTCAGAGTTCCTTCTCCTAGTTCCAGTCTGTGACAGTGTGATAAGACACAAGAAATTTAGTCATCATTGCTGCTGTAAAGGAGCTCAGAGAAGGGATTATGATATTCCATAACCCTTACATTAGACACGGACAGGGGCAGCCACTGCTGTGATTACAGGCCTGAACACTGCTGTTATTTTTCCCACCTCCCTCCTGCTATTCATTTATTTATTTATTTATTTAGATTTTTTTTTTTTTATTTCTATTTTTTTTTCAGAGAAAGCTTTAAAAGATTAGCTGAGAAATAGTCACCATCACAATCATCGTCCTAAATCTCGTTGTGCAGAACTCAGAAGTTGTGCAGCTCAGAAGGTTGTTACACTTCTAACCAGCACGACCAAGATAACTCTCAAGCAAGTTATCAAAAACACTCATCCGCTATTCAGTCATTATTAGGAAATTCAAACAGTGTAAGCTGAACAAATCAACATGGAATACAGAGAGGATGCCACAGGGAGCATTGATTTGGGAAGAATATAGTTTACTGCTGAGGCAAGTCAGAGATTAAGTTGCCTTTCCTCTGTTCTGCACATGGCAATATTTGTGACGAATATATTATTTGCGGTACCTCTTGCTTCTGGGTATCAAGTAGGTTTGCAGTGCTGTCGCTGAACCAATAATTAGACTTGTGTTAATTGACATTCCAGCACCAAGTCTTCTTACGCCATCCATGACTCTTATCCCCATAAAGAAGAGTCTTCCTGAAAAAAAAGTAGAGTTTTTTTAAATAGCAAAGTCACAAATTAAAAAAATGGGTGACGATGGAAGTCGGATTGCCCACTCTCATAGAAGTAATAAAATGGTCTGGAAATAATCTGTTCTGTTGTTTGTTTGCTTTAAAAGCAAGAAGTGAGAGAGTTTTTAAATTGGCTTAAGCTGTTGGTTAAAGATTGCTTCTTGCATTTCAAAAGGAATCCCTGTCACTGGCATTGTTATTTGTTTTGCATCATTATTATAAGGAAAGGTACTGTATGGAAATGTAAGCCATATGCCTGAGCCCAAAGAAAGGGAGTGTGTGAAGCAATCGGCAGAGACACGGCGTTCAGCTGGGATGTTCTGTGTCTCTGCACACATGTGGTATGCAGTGCTGCTCTGCTCTGCTCTGCTCTGCCCTGCTAGGAGGACCCAGGCAGATCCAGAAATAGCTGTATGACAGTTACTGGACTGGCTCAGTAGCTGCTTCTGAAACCGTATAAGAAGATTTCATTGCGGATGAACCATCTGACAGGACATGCCTAGTCACCACCAGACTCTGAGCAAGGAGGAAAGGTTTTAATTACAGCAGCGAAAGGCAGACCTGTAGATTCCTCTGTGGCTCCACGCAGGACCGAAAGAGGTACCTGTTGTGGGCACTGGATCTCCATTACGTACCATACAATTCAGGTTACGTTTAGCTTCTGCCTGCAAGTGAAGGCCAGGTGGGCAAACTTGAGACCTCTGATAGCAGTGGAGACTGCTGGCCTGCTGTTTGGCGAGAGATTTTTGAGTTTTTCAGGGGGGATTTTGACTCAATTTCTAAAGCAATAGTGATCTACTATATACAGAGCCTGAGACTTCAGCTCCCGGACAAGATCAGGGGAGAATGTGTTTAAGTGTAATGTACTTAAAATATGGCAATGTAAATACTATGTTAATACTTTATATTTGAATATATGTAATCACGATGAAGAGAGGAACTTTCAGGGACATATTATCATCAGTAATTCCTACCAACAGGKTTTTTTTTAAATTTAATCAAAGTATTCCAAATATGGTTTGCTATATGGGATGCTATTTATAATGGTTTCTGTGTGCATTAATTTTCTTTTTAATTGGAAGACTTATGTGGTACTATCTCTTTGAAAGTTGACTGGAAACTATTAATTCTGACTTATCAAAGTTTTGCATACCATTAATGTATGGTTGCTGGTTTAACCTAGCAGTGTTTTCTAGAGGCAGCTAAGGCTTTCTTTAAGCAAAATTTCTGTGTATCCTTACACAGAGTTTTTTTGCTGAGACACAGGCAGAACAAAGGTAATTGCCTTAGCACTCACTTACCCCTTGACAAACACAGCTGGATTTCTTTGGCCTTTTTACAGAGAATATTGAAAAGATTAAATATTAACACAGAATAAAAATTCCCTGGTAAAAGTAAGCTGTGAGAAAAAAACTATGCAACCTCTTCTAAAAAATAAATAAAAACTGACAGATGACTAAGACTGATGGCAAAATTCCCTATTAATTTATGATATTTTGTATTAGGAGATTCAGCACACCTTGTGTTTAGAGATGACAAGATAACCAATGATAGTTTTTGCTAAGTAGATATGCAATCATCCTTAGAAAAAGGAAAAAAAAAAACCAACAAAAAATCCACCCTCCAGCACATTCCTTTTCTGCATTTTGAACTTCTGTGTTGAAGCTGATTGCCTTAAGTATGCCTTAGACATTTTAATTTGATCAAAACCTTTTGACGTTTCTTAAACATATTTTCCTGTATTATCGCTGTCATCTCAGATATTGCTGACATTCACAATCAAAGTGATCCAGCACAATGGATAATCACTCACTCAGTTATCCTAGCCCATTAAGATGAATGATAACTGATATTTTTGTTTGTTTGCTTTTGATATTTTGCTTTCCTCTAGTCAAGTGAAAATTTATTACAGAACAATATATCCAGAAAAGACTTTGATATGAAGAGGCCTTATTTGGCCTTGAGCAAATCAAATTGGGAACTCAGCCTGTCAAAGGTCAAGGTTGTAGACTACTTCCTGTTTCCTTTAAAACTAAAAGAAACATAAAAAAATCCCAAACTTTTAAGCCATCACCATGGGGATTTCAGAAGATGATTGAGGCTGGAACAAAGCATACCCTTTTGCTTCTGGGTATCAGGAAGAACTTTAATGGTATCATGACATTGATCATTGAATTCAAGGTCACAGTCATGTCAATGTTAATGAATTCCAAGTATGATTCCACAAAATATTAGTATACAGCAGATAGGAAGCAGTGCATATTATAAATGCTTTTAGACATTATTTATAACAACCCATAATAAAGCTTTATGTTGTCCACCCATGGTAAATTTAGATAATTATTTCTTTCATGTCATGTGAATCAACATGAACAAACAGCACGCTTAAATTCTCCACAGATTTTTTGTATTCATCACTGTTTTAAGGAAGTTGTATAAATTTCTTGAAACTAGGGTTATAAATTTCTGGAGAAGTTATCTAATCCTGACTAAGTAAAATATTGATAACACTGTGATCTGAAATGATTTTCCGTCTTTGCTGATTTTCTCAGTCCGTAGTCAGTTCACATTTCCTTGTGATTTGCACATATTCAAAGTCAGATGAAATTAGGGCAGAGCTGTCTCACTGAAGCCCACAGTGACAAAGATGTCCCCAGCTGCAGGAATTTGCAGTTGTGACTGCCTCTTTTCTCCATCCACTATAAATATTTCAGTAGGTCACGAAAGAAGCCAGCTACACAATTCACAATAATAACGTATTGGAGTTAGCTTGCCTTCCATTGGCTTAGAATAAGCCAATACTTTTTAAAAATTAATTGTTATGAAGCATGCATTACATGTATTTTAGCTATTTAAATAACATATTTTTCAAAAGGCTTTATCAAAGGAATTTTCTTTTTTGTCATAAATGAACTAGAATTAAAAATTGGAAACGCAGCAAACTTCAGCGAGATTCGTAATCCCACTTAGAACCTGTTCTTATTTATAGCATCTATCTCTATCAGTGTTAAAACCAAACGTTTCTTACATTGCAGTACAAGTGAGCTATGCACTTCAAGATCTAAGATTCAGGCTGTTAGCTTAGTGCTAGTTTAAGCAATGTTCTGTATCAAAAATGGAAGAACTATTGGCTCTGACACAAGACTGAATTCTGTTTTTTGGAACTACGTCAAGCAGAGACCAAGCCAAGGTGATAGCAGATATTTCCCTGTGCTTCTATAGATCACTGCAAAAGTTCAGAGTTTCTGACAGTGCTCGTGCAGTACTAATAAAAGATAACAATCTAGAAAGGGTAGAGAGAAACAGAAGTGTTGGAACTCTCATCTGAAAATAAACTCTAGAGAAGTCTTCTCCACTGAGTTCTATCAGATACAGCCTGAGTGACAAAGCTGTCCCAGCAACAGCAGTCAGATCAATGCTAACTGAAACCAAGTGGTGACATTGTAGTTGCTATCTAATTTAGGTTTCAGCAGACCAAAGAGTACACATAACATGGTGGTTAAAATGCTTTAACTGAAAAGTAACAATAAACTCTAATTATTCTATCTAACTCTTAGACCCTTTCAACAATTTCCTGCTATTTTCTATCATAATCTGGCAAACACTTATCAGAAAGTTTTTCTTTCCACAAACCTAACACAAACAGGCTCTGTCAGCTTACTAGAGTGTCCCTTCAGAGCTCTGGAGAGTCCTAAATCTGTAATGACTCTATGGAATAATGAGAGGGAAGCTGAGCACTTATGTTTGCACTGTTTGTGAATGGAGCACCTGATCTTCCCATGCAATTTTTGAAGTTTTAACATCATACAAAAATTTCATAGAATCATAGAATGGTTTGGGTTGGAAGGGACCTTTAAAGATCATCTAGTCCAACCTCCCTGCCATGGGCAGGGACATTTTTCACTAGATCAGTTGCTCAACTATCTGATAATTTACTGTAAGTTGCTAAGTTGAGCTGGCAGCACTGAGAAATCAAGACAGGAGACTGGATGTAGTCTGCAATTTTTAGAGCAGGTCTAAGATATGAACAAAATACAGCCACTCGTCACTACCTTCCTGAACATGATGTCTTTACTTGGAGTATCCTCCTGCCTGTATTTTCCTTTTCTTCAGAATGATCACTGTGGGCAAATGCATATTTTGAGCAGACCTTAATAGATTTGACACCTGGCTTGTTAATAAAGGATATGTTTGTAAATTAAACATTTTCAGCATTTTCACAACCATAAAATTATTACACAAGCTTTCCCTTTAGTAAATCACTTCTTGTAAACTAATTTGAGAACACTTGTTGTAGAAATAGTTTAATGGTAAGAAACAATTCAGGTTATCTATCATTAGATGGAATAAATGTGACCAGTAATGAGGCAAACTTGGGTATTTTCATGTTTGGAGGAATCTTATCCTAAACCAGAAAAAGGCCTTGAATCCATGCTGTGTACTAAGGAAATGTATAGCAACTGGTGTTCTTATTGTCTTAAAGTTACATTAGTTCAGGGATTTGTGTGCATCAATTCTGGTTTTTTTTTTTTTTTTTTTTAATATTAATATACCTTCTTTCTTAACGTGTTACTAGCATAATAGATGACAGGTAGTAGATAATAAACCTCGGTATAGGGTAATGTTCATACGGGGAATCAAATCTCCTGAACAGGATGTTTGATAGCTGTCCTGTGGCAAAAAGAGTCTCCATTGCAAGGGTTCTTCCAGCAGCATCTTTAGCTGGATTGGGAGAGTTCCTCAAACTATTGTTTCTGCTCAACTGGCTATGGTCCTACTTGTCTCCCCCTGTCTTAACTACATACTAAACATCTGTTAAATATCTTAGCTACATGGCAAGGACTGTTCTAGATGCCATTCATGCAGCAACAGCTTCTATTGAATATTTAGTTTCTTATGTCTTATCTATGCACAATTTGATCATTTCTGCAGCAGGAATCACAGAGAGCAGCCTTTGGAACACTCCACCCACATTGATAATCAACACATTTAAGTATATTAATCAGATGTGACACAGCAGGAGCTGCCTTGAGGAATTTCTAGAACTGACCAAAAATTACCACCTTGGTTTCTGTAACAGCCGAATACTTAATTGCAACTGTTCTGCCTATCAGCCAGTTTCAAGTTGATCCCCAGTCCAAACCCAATCTATTATCTCATCTATACAGGTGACTGACATCTCACCTATACGGGTGACTGAATTAATGATTCAAGTGAATTGAGTGGGCATACAGGCACAGCCCTGACATCCAGCTACACCCAAATTATACCTAAAGAATGAACTTGATTTTTATACTTTCATCTCATTTATAATTTAAGTCCTGTAGCTGTTGACACACTAAGATTGGTTTTGTTTGGGCTCATATTTAAGAATATGTTTCTCTCCTGAGTCCTTACCTATGTTTCATGAAATCTGTCTCCTTAAAGAAAAAAAAATACTTGAGCAGTGGCCAAGCTCAGAGAAAGGAGAAAGTTGCGTTGCCCAAAACAATATGGCAATAGTTTGACATAGGTAGCACCTGCAAAAAGTATCAGCATATTCCTAGCAAGGAGCAAGGCACGCTTCAGAAAGCACACAGGAATGACCTGTGAAGCTGAAAACAGGCCTACTTAAGCAACCTGGAAAAGTGTTAGGAAGATCCATAAACAAAAGGGGAAAAGACTGTCACAAGCTATTTCTTGTACAGAGATCGAAAGAGGAGATATGGAAGGCAAAGTCTTTGAGCCAATGATCCTTGCCATTGTCTAGAAGAGATGTTTGGGGTTCATTTGTAAAAACAAAGTATGGTGGAGATGTTTCTGCTGTTTCTAAAGCAATGGGACAATTTTACTGTATTGCATTTCCAGCAACACTTTTGATTGTGAGACAAAAATGCCCGACTACACCTTCTTCTAATGCCTAAATTAAGCAGGACTGGATCTGAGTTTTCAATTTATGGAAGTTAGCATTTTTAGTGTGAAGAATCACACCTGCAGGACTGAATTGCATGCATTGGATCTGGGACACTCAATTCGGTTCTTAATACAGCAGCTGACCAAAACCTGTGTTTTTTAGAAAAATTACGTAACTCCTAAGCATAATTTTCTTAATCATCATAAGAATTTTTCATCATAAATACTTCCACCAGGGATGTTTTACAAACTATTTACTGCTTTGGAAAACATTTGCATCAAGAGATGACAAGTACTATAGAATTTCAAGTTAGTATTTTTGTGTGCCCTGAGCTATACTGCATCATTTCTGAAGTACCTATGTATGGCTCAAAAATATGTTTGAATAGATGAAGTGGAAACAAACTTCAGTGGTTTACACTATCTGTAAAATCAAGATATGGTAGAGAGGTATTTTTTATTATGAAATTGAAGGAGATTTGTGTTTAATGCAAATTTAGTTAGCTTTTCTATTGCCATGTATGGTATAACCATCCAGCGTCAAGAAAATCTGGTGCCAGAAAGCAACTGAGGAACACTGTCTCTGTTCTTTATTTTCAGTGATCAGAGTGGAACTGGTGAAAAAATATCAAAAAAAGCTTCAAAAGGAAAGAGAAATGAAACTATCACCTGCTTTCTGGTGCAATTGCATTTTCAAAATTACTCTCCAGCCATCGATGTTTAAAGATTGTGTTTCTAAACCTAGAATATATAATGATTTGACATATATTGCAGGAAAGTATGACTTCCCTATACCAGTTGCACAAATTTTACTGTATGTTTTTTGCTATTAGTACAGGTAACTAGGATCCACTTTTTATATAAGTTTCCATATATTACCATAATAGCAGCTTTATGCCTCATAGTTACTTGCTTTGTTTTTCATTCCCATTTTATAACAGCATGCCTAAAGCCCATCAATATTCAAGTTAGCACTTTAAAATGAAACTATAAATTTCAATTTGGAGAAAATAAGCCCTTATTCAGGCTCATAAGTTTTAAATAACACATTACCATTGGCTACATTAAGTTTGCATTTCTAATGTTATTTTATGCATTTGACAATAGATGTTCCACTCTGCTCCGTAGTGGAGAGCAAATGCATGTGAAATGTAAGTCTGCTTAAAATGTAGGAATTTATTAGAGCTGTCAGTCAGCAGTGACATGAGAGTTAAATTATTTCTGAAGATATTTGGTTGATTTTTGCACTTTCCATTGTCTTTATCCTCTGAAGTTTGAGTATAAATAACTCTTTTAGAAGGTTTTCTTCCTAGATTGCTTAGTGCTTCCTAAAGTCAAATAAAATGAAACTGAAAATAGAATACTAGATGCACAAACCTCTTAAGGAAATAGCTAGGTAGCATTTGGAAAAAAAAAAAAAAAGTTTAATTATTTATTTCTATCAATCCCAGAAAAACCAGATTGGTTTACTTCTATTTTTGTTGTTGTTGTTTAATTTAGTTCCTTTAGGAAAAATGGTGACTAATTCATTTTCTTTTTGAATGCTTTCTTTTGAAGTGAAAGGTATGTACTGGTGGTCAAATGGAGTCTTTTGCAACTGTCTGAATATTAACTGTGATACAAATTAATATAAAATTCCCTCTGCTGCAGGACTAACAACAAGGAAATTGTGTGAAAGCACTACTTTTCCTGGCAGGAGTGATTCCTATTCTTCTGTACAGCTTTTCTTGTTTATCGTGTGGATGGGCTATTAGAATTGATCTGAAGGAAAACAATTCCTTTTCACTTGACTCATTTTTTATGATCATCTGGTGCTACTGCCTGCATTTCTTAAGCCTCTTTTCTTTTACGGAAATTAGAATGAAAAACAATTAGCTTCCTTATGAAATATTACATCTGTGGGCCAGTGCAATCATCCTACCTTGATTCATTTTGGTTGTTAACTTAAGAGCTTTTGCATGTCTAGAATAACAAATGTCAAGAATGAAATCACTTTGCACAGTCTCTTAGAACTAAGAAACTATCTGCATAGCTCCCATGTACTATGTCTGTCAAAAAAAAGAGTGTTTTTTGCTAACTGATTAGTTAAAACAGTTTATTCTTGGCTCAGGTGTCAAGACATAACTAAAAAGTTAGTAAGGAGGTGTAGTGACAGATTTTGGACTGTTGCATTCGTGTAAATATGATCATGCGAAGGAAGAAGAAATTTCCACAGCACTGGCACTATTTGTACTTTATTGCTATGTGATGACAGGAAATTCCTATGGTTACTTGGACTGCTGAGATGTTTTCACATGCAAAGGTCAAAATTCAGTCATGGCATAAATAGATGAAACTTCACAATGTAAATTTAGTCTGAATATAACCGAATAAAGAAAATGAGTGTATTTTCTTCATTCAAGTGAATAATTCTCACACAGTGATTTACACTGAATACATAAATTTGTCATGCATTTCTCCATTATAAGCATAACTCTGTTTCCAGAAAGGGTATTATGACCAGAAAGCACATGGTAGTAGCTCTAAAGTAGCTGGAAATGCCTTGCTTACAATTCTAATAGAGAAATTAATCAAAAAAGTCTGTAACAGGTTAGAAAATCCTGACTGCCATCTTTGCTGAACAACTAGATCGCCTTAAAACTCGCATTTGATTTTCCAGATACCTTTCTGAATTACAAAAAACTGGGTAGGGATTGTCTTTAAGTAGACAAGCAGATGCAGGAGAGAAAAAAAGGTAAGCTTTTGGACTCAGAGAGGCAATGAATGGATTGATATGGAACTGGATTCATGTCCATGCTAGAGCTGAGGCATACTACTGAGTTAACATGCACTTATACTGCATTAATATACAAACTGCTGTAGGCTGCCTTAAACACCTGTATGCATTTTCATAGATGTCACAATCGTAATTCTGAGCCTTTTATGCACACTAAGATATCAACAAAATACAATTATTTGTGGCTAATGAACTGACAGGAGTCAGACATACAGATTTGAATACTAGTTACATTGAATATCTGCTGAGGAAGAAGATTGTTTCACAGATTTTAAGAAATTAATCTGTGATAGTATAGAAATATGGGTCACTCAGAAGTGAAGCTATTCGTTTGTTCTCTTCCAGTGTTATTCCAAAAGAATGGGTAAAAGCATTTCAAGTCTTTCTGTGTTAGGGAGCACAGCTGGGACACTAAATAAATGAGTTCTCAGACTGGACTTAGATGAGGTAGGTGTCCACATTATGCCAAGGAAATTCAGGCTCTGTGTTTATGTGGCTACAGTAATCCAGAATTCCCATGTAAGACATACAGTCGACATGGTGGAATATTTGCTGTGGCAGCAGAAGGTTTGTGCTGCAGCCTCTGGCCTGGTGCAGAAGAAAGCAGAATTTAATTTCCCAGTCAGACCTTGCATTCCCAGCACAGCCACTTCTGAAGCCCTATTTCCTTGATATTCCGCTATCCTTACACGCCTCTCCAACTGGGTCTCTGGGCAAGGACCCTGGCAGAAAACAGGACCAGCTCTTCAACAGTGTGGACAAAACTCACTCTGGACTCTATGAAATTGATCTTGGACTTCAACATGACTACAAGGCAGTACACAGGTATCTACAGAATCAAGGTCTTCAGAGGAGCTATCCCCTTCATATTGTGGGTATTGTTACACAAGGGACCGATTCATCCATTCATGGAAAAAGAAGGAAGGTTGCAAGGACTAGGGTGTCTAAAAAYGAAGAGTCTAATGGTAGATACCATTCAGATGCAGAAGTGATCATATCAGCTGTGCAGTCTGAACAATATCCATGRCCAGCGCCTTGAGCATCTGGGTTTTCAGGGTTAGACTATCACTCTCTCCCCAAACCAACGTATTTAAAATGCGGAAGTTAAACGGCGGAGTACAGGTGAAATCTGGAATGAGCAGCAACAGTTTTAAATTAACAGGCACAAGCTAATGTGCTGTATGACCCAAATATCTACATATGGGAAACGTAGATGTTTTGACAGATGCTGATGGAACTAAGGAAAAGCTGACCAGTTGAAAGCTTCATCTTCAGCCTGCCCTATTTGAATCATTCCACCAAGCTTTCAGCCAAGCCATTTAATAGAAAATGACATTATCCAGATACTGTATTGCAAACCCATCATGTCTGCAAAAACCTGCCTGGTTGTAAATCAAAACCTTTTTCAGGCAGTGGAAACAAGGATAACTTGCTTCAGGTGATGGAAAAATAGTGTACACAGGAATCTGATAATGCCAGTAGTAGAGGTCACATCCATTAGGATAATTTCAACCCATTTGAATAAACACAGCCACTGCTCCAAGTAAAATCCAATAATAGATGTTGCAAAGCAAGCTATCTCACATGAATACTTGAGACTTTGATATTTACTGGAAATAAATCAGGCCAGGAAAGCAAACTGGAAACAATTCTGTGAGATGACTATTGGAGAGAGTGTATACCAGAGTGTGTACAGGTATCTTCTTTTTCTCTAGGTCTTGCAATGTTCAGTAATATTGCCTGTATTACTGAACTGCCTGTATATTACTGATACTGACAGTACTATCACTTAGTAGTGTCCTGGTTTCAGCTGGGATAGAGTTAATTTTCTTCCTAGTGCTGTGTTTTGGATTTAGTATGAAAAGAATGTTGATAAGACACTGATGTTTTTAGTTGTTGCTAAGCAGTCTGCTAGTCAAGGACTTTTCAGCTTCCCATGCTCTGCCAGGTGCACAAGAAGCTGGGAGGGAGCATAGCCGGGACAGCTAGCCCAACTGGCCAATGGGGTATTCCATACCATGTGACATCATGCTCAATATATAAATAGGAGGCGTGGTCCAGGAAGTAGCGATCGCTGCTTGGGTATCGCTCAGCGGGTGGTGAGCAATTGCATTGTGCATCACTCATTCTGTATATTCTATCATTATTATTATTATCATTATTTTCCCTTCCTTTTCTGTTTTATTAAACTGTCTTTATCTCAATCCACGAATTTTACTTTTTTTTTTTTTTATTCTCTCCCCCTTCCCACTGGGGGGGAGTGAGCGAGCAGCTGTGTGGTGTTTGGCTGCCTGCCAGGTTAAACCACAACAAGTAGCCCCACAGTAGCCATGTTTGCTACAGAATTTTCTGCTGTCATGGTTTTCTAGGGCTATCAGTAGTTATAAAAGATACATAGCATTTGGAGAACAGGGGTGTGTTGCTGTAGCAGCGGTTCAGCTCCTGAAAGAGTTCATGAAGAAAGATGAGCTCTTCTTCACCTGAGGCATATTTTTGCACTTAGGTGTTTCAGTACTGCATTTCATAAAAAGAGTTGTCACCAGTAGATATGACCAATTTTAGACACATTTGACTGCCACTAGGTCAGTTGCTCCACAAACTCCAAAATAAGGTCAAGGAAAGTGGTATTAATAAGCTGAATTGGTCAGGGAGGAGAAAAATCTTCTTACAATGAAGCTAATCAGGAACAGGCATGGAAGCCATGTCTTACTCTCAAAGCCCGTTTTGTTTTATTTTGTTTAAAGAATTGCAGAAGACTTGTGGAAAAGGCACCAACAGGTGATGAAAATTGTCACTTGAGTTCCTAAAAATGAAACGACATAGGTCAAGAGCTAGGGGGAGTTACACAAAACCTGCAAAAGCGTAAATGTTATATCACTTTTTCCCTCTTCTTGCTTAAACTATTTTGATGTATACATCTCAAAATATGAAATATTATGACATTTTCTTTTATAAATCCAATCTAGAATGTCAATATGAAGACAATAGCTGGAAATCTGATGAGTTTGCTGCATGTTTGACAGCTGATGCGATATGGAACAGATATGTCTGGTGAGCCTATGTATCCTGTCTGCAAATCCCATGCCACTGTGCAAAACCATTGGTTTTAAAATGGCCTCATATGCTAAGTTTCAAAACATAGTTCTCTGYAATCAGTACAACAGCTCTGGCATGTCTACTAGATGTTTCCAAGCACCCTTTCCTGTGATCAGCTTGTCACTGAAGCAACACAGATGTGTAGATACATCTTTATTCGCCTCCAACCCATTATTAAATACTGTAGCAATGACATTAAATTAAATGACATTAAATACATTAAATGACATTAAATTACATTAAATAAAGTCAGTGCTACATGACAATAATGGCTATGGGGAAGGAGGCACTAACACTTTATTGATATCTGTACCTCACAAGCTTTCCTTAACAACCCCCTTCCCCAAATTATGAAGCCTAAGCAATCTCTGCATTAAGGTAGTCATGCAAGTGTGACACTCATCTTTGCCTTTCTCTCCCTGTGCTATATTCACTTGTCCATGTCCTCAAGGAACATTTGCCATTTAAGTTGTTGCTCGGAAGCTTTGGTTGAGCTCTGAAACTGATACTGCAGAGCAGTATCAAAAAAAAAGGTTCTGGCCTGAGCTATTCTCTGATGAGATGGTTCTATATCATGTGAAAATTGCTAATCATCAAAAAAGTATTGTCAAAACAAAAATGAGAAAGAATGGATTTCTACATTCCTTGTAACAGCATGTTATTAACCTCTAATAAAAGTATGGCTGGAAAAAACAAGGAGAAAATCTCAGACATTTGAAAAAATGTAGACAAGTATTTCCTGCCATACATCAGAGTAATTGGACTTTCTATTTTCTGAATTTTATATAAACCTTTTAAAAGTGGTTTGGTTGGGTTTTTTTCATTTTTAGCTGCTGCAGATGAAAAAGCTGATACATTTAGCAGTCAAACTGAAATATATATTAGGTACACTGGAAAGTGATGCACTATAGATAGTTGATTTTTCCATTCTAGCACCAAGATGAAGTACAGCTGATTCAGTGGAAACTACAGAGTGGTTCCTGAGAGATCAGAACAACTAGATTGATAGGACAGGGGTTAATGAAAAGGATATGATCCATGACTATAGATAAGACAAGACTTTTAAAAGTATTTAGACACCTTAGCTGCTCTCAAATCACACTTGAATATCTTATTCTTTTTGAAAGTACAGTGGTGGAATACTACTCTACTGGAAACAGATACTTTATCTCTAATATTTCTGATCTTTAGTCAGCATCACAAAGACATAGACTTTTCCATCAGAATTCAAACTTTATTTTACTTTCTCACTGGCTCTTTTCAAATTAAGCTGACAGAGGTTTCTCTGAACTGAAGGAACAAAGTTGTGAATTCTTCATCAAATGGGCATGTTCCAACACTGGAGGGAAATAGAAAGCAAGTCTATCTCCTAGRACAACTTCCAGTATTAAAGATTTGATCCACAACTCCATTCAAAGAATAATAAAGTTCTAGACAAGCATATGAGTCAGGGAAGGACACGGCTCAATAAATAATTACATATCTAATAGTGAAAATATGCATCTTAGGCTAAAAYCATAAAGGGTATGGGAATTACACTGCTGAGTATTGCAGCAGCTGATTTTTAAGAGATTGACCACTGATCTGATAGCATGATGATTATAGTACTCACCAGAGTGTGAAAAAGAACTTGGATCAGCTTTCTCCCCATCCTGAGGACTACAAAGTCCTTCCTTATGAGCTTACCAGAACCACCACACTCCAAGGGAAGATTCCCATGGCCTTGTATTGACGCTGTTATAGTGTTGAAGCTGTTATACTGTGGAGTAGATTAATATTTTGTTGGGTGGAGGGAGAATGTGTGAGTATGTGCTGTTTGGGTATCATAACACAGATTGCCAAACCAGTTCTTGGTGTATATTCATGAAGTTTTTGATACTTTGATATCAAATTTTGATACTTTAAAGAAAACAACTGGAGATTCCAGATCTGATTCTAACTAGTAGAAGGAGATGAYTGAGAATAGGCAGATGGAAAGCAACTTGAGCTAGAGTGACCATAAAATGAATACACTCATGATCCTGAGGAAAAGGAGGGAAGGTAGCAGGGGGGGAGGGAGAGAGAGACAGCATAATGGAAAACAGCATAATAAGAAAAAGTGGACTTCAGGAAGGCAGGCTTCTGTAAATTCAGACAGTGTTTTTAGGGAATTTCTTATGGGAAGCAAGTATAAGGGGGGGGGGGGGAAATTAAGAAGACTTTTTTTTATTGATATTAATGGCACAAGTACAAACTATCCCAGTGCAGAGAAAAAATAAAAATATGATTAAGAGATTAACTGACTAAATTATGAATATTTTATTGACCTCAAAGATAGTAAGGCAGTATGCAGAAAATAGAAATGTCAGTTTACTAAGGATGAGTACAAAAGATAACTCAAGTATGTAAAATTCAAAACATAAAGAACAAGAAAAAAATAGTAAGTTACATTTAAGATTGTGAYGGTTGTATATGTATACCAATAATAATAGGAAGATCACCTAAAATGTCAGTTGACCAAGAGGGAAGGCTATGATGTATAAACCTTAGCTGCTTCAGTCTTCCTTAAAAAAAAAATTTGAAATGAGAGAGTGGCAATTAATGAAGCACAGTTAATAAAAAACAAAGAGTACAATATCGACCTGGGACAGGAATAGAGTATACTTGGGGAAATCAGATACTTTAGGCCATGCGGACCATGTACCTCATCCTAAATTACCGAAAGGTTCAACTACAGCAATATGAAAGCTGTTAGCAATGATGTCTGAGAACATAAAGGATGGGAGTGGAACTGAAGACTGGAACAGTGCARATGGACTGCCCATCTCTAAAATGAGATAGGCATTCTAAAAGGAGGAACAACAGAACTATAGATCAACCAGTTTAATTCCAGTGCTCAGAAAACTACTGAACCAAATGATCCAACACACTATTTGTAACCTGGAAGGTAACGGAAAACTGAGTAGCAGCCAGCATAGATTTGTCAAAAGCAAAAAATTTCCTTCTATTATAGAGCAGAAGGCCCTGTGGACAAAGCAGAAGCAGTAGATATATTTTTGACATTAGAAATCTTTTAACATTGTGCACGTGGCATTTTCCTAAGCCAGTTAGAAAGACACATTTCAGAAAAAAATGCTATAGTGTCAGTAAAAAAAGGGTATCAAAGATTATGGTTCACTGATAAAATCAAACAGATCGTCTGCTGTTGTCCTCTTCAAGATTTCCTTTTGTGACATAGATGAGGGAATGCTTATTAAGTGAGTGGGAAGCAAGACAACCACAAAAGCTTCAGAGAACAGGAAGATAATGTAAAATTGTCTTGAAACACTAGAAAAACTGTCTGCAAAAAAGAATAGATTCGTATTTATACAACAAGGGAGGTAGTTACCCATTGTAAAACTAATATGGGTGAGCAAACTGGTCRTATAAAAATTTTGCAGAAAGAAATCTGGTGTCACAATAGACAGCAAGACAAATATTAGYCTGTGTTCAGAATTGCAATGTTATATCATTGCTAAACAAGAACAGGGAACAGGAGGATAACCCATAAGACACATGAAGTCATCCTTCTGCTCTATTACTTCTAAGCCCTCAAAGGACCAGTTGGAGATCATATGCAGGAGAGGAACATGGAATTTAGTGGTTTAAAAAGCATTATCCATGGGGGAAGACTGAAGCTACTAGTCTTCATCAGGCTGCAGAAGAAAGTGGAAACAAATCATTAATCTTCTAATAAATAGAAGGTTACTGCAGTGAGAAACAGAATAATCTCTTCCTTGTCCAAGATGAGGAGCATAAGAAGTAATAGACACAAATGAAAGCATACTTGCATTTAAACTGGAATCATGGAGATTTACGTGGTTTTTTTGAGAATATCTTCTGTGGCTATAGTTTTCAGCTATGAACATTTTTAAGAACAAGCTAGACAAGTGACATATTTGCAATGACACATTTGATCTCAACTACAGTAAGGAAATGATCTCATGAGGTCACTTCCTGTCATATTCTTTCCTACAAAGGAGGGATGTTGTCAGGGAAAGTGAAGGTGGAATATACACCACTGCTAATCTGTGCTTTGCCTATTCTTTGAATAAATGGAAGACATAGTCCAGCAGGACTTTGCTTATACTGCAGCAAAAGAAGATTTTTTTTAATAAATACCTATGGAGTAATATTACATTTATAATATAAAGGAAAACAACAAGCAGCGGTATTAATTTGGTTTTATTATGTTTTCTATTTCCACTTTGCCATGCCCCACTACCTTATTAGCAATGTAAAGATATGAATACAGAAGTGCTCATTTTATCATGACAACATTCAGTTTTGAAACTAATTTAAAATAAAACCCAGGGTATGCACAGAAAACTCAATTATGAAACAAAAGGCATCCAGTATGAAATTAAGGTAGTACATTCCATGTTTTATGTTCTGGCATTGTAGATTGTTACAGGGTTTTTTTGCTGATAAACCTCAAAAAGCTCACATAGCCAAGAGCAGCTCTAATGGACTGAATCTAAAATTACTCACTTCCATCTGCTGAAACAAATTGGTTTAATATACAGTTGTTTGTTGTCAAATACATTAAAAACACTTGTGCCAAACAAAATTATAGGCTGTGTTTGTTGTTTGCCTAGTATATTTTTGGAAGGTGGGGGAATGGGAGAAGGAGCAGAGACAGTGGGTGGAGTTTTCCCTGCACTTGCCAACATCAGACTAGATAGCATTAAGAAGATGTAACACACACAATATGCATGCAATGTGTCTGAGTTACACAGGCGTAAAGCTTTTTCCTTCCATTTTTTAATGTTTGACCATGTGTGACTAAAAAGTTCTAACCTGTTGGGCATTGCAAGATAGTATGCAAATAGGGCAGCTATTGACAAAGGACTACAGTAATTCACTTTTCTGTTAATCAGGGTGTGATTATCATTCGATTCTTTTGAACTCCATCCAGCTTGCTATTCTGTCTCAACTTCAAGCAGGTGTTTTGTTGTTGCCAGGCCATGAACACAGCCCTGTGCCTGAGTCTTTCAAGTGTGCTAGCTGTGCAGATGAATTTTGCCTGCAAACTTTCCTCAGGCAATGAACTGACTAGTGCAACATGCTCACAGCAATGTTAATCTAGCTCAGGGACATGCACTGCAGATGAAAGACTATTTTTACCCTAATTTTTAATTGATATATTTTGCCCACTGCAAGTTTCCTCTCTCTCTCTTTCYCTCTCTCCCTCTCTCTCTCTCTGTCTGTCTTTATATCTATCTACTTTTTCTTCTTTTTCTTTTTTTGAGGGAGCAAATGGATTGGAGTGAAATGAAACTACAGTAGCTGGCGGACACAAAGCAGAAACAAGGGTGAAGTTAAATAAAATATGAGAGGGTGGATGCTCAGCAAAGAATTCACCTTTGATTTTAAAGATTAGATAAATTGGAAAAGTAATAATCAGTAAATTGAAAAGTGGGGACCATTATGTATTAGCATTGTGACTAGCATAACAAATCTCTCTTATTTATTTATACTTTCAGGATGGTACAATATTTTATATTATACAATAGCTTAGAAGGTCTGGAATGTGGTCACAATGATATATTTTAGCTCTGCAATCCTAGTAAGAAATATCTGTAAAGTAATAGGATTCAATGATATTCAACACAAACTATTTTGAATATCAGAATCTTTCATACTTGTTCAGAACATGCCTCTTAAATGTAACTTGCTGTAACTGATGAACATTTGATTAATCTATTTCTATACAATGTATTGGCCTTAGCTTTTATGCAATGATTATTAAGTCTGGTTGTTAATCTTTAATTGAAAATGTATATGTGTATATATATTATTATTTTACCACTGTGGATCTAAAACACAGTCTAGAATAAAAATACAACCAGCTGTATGCTGACTACATAACACGCCCCCTCCTAATTTTTAATATACTGTATTCCAAACTCTTATAAAACAAAAGTCCAAAATGCTAATTTGACAAAAGGGTTAGGAAGAATCAGGAACATAGTTTC
The DNA here is from genome assembly GCA_035582835.1 of Phoebastria nigripes. Taxonomy (NCBI): domain Eukaryota; kingdom Metazoa; phylum Chordata; class Aves; order Procellariiformes; family Diomedeidae; genus Phoebastria; species Phoebastria nigripes. The sequence continues at coordinate 1,412,425 of JAYKAV010001167.1, read as the reverse complement.
AGAGCTGTTTATTGTACTGTTCATGAGTTGGGGTTTTTCCATCTCTCCTCAGTATCTACATGGGAAATATTTAATGGGGAAAATATACCTTAGATTGTCTGCTCTTTGCCATTCACTCTTAGCTAGTCAAAACTGGGTTCTTTGCCTTTCCTTTGCACAGTAAAATACAGAGCTCCCTCTCCTTTTCTGTTTCCTTGAAACGGAAATTTGCCCCAGAAGTTCTTGTTCATCCCATTTTGTGGCTGTCTTTCCTCTCCTGGTTCCAGTCAGGAACACCACGGACCCTCCCTGGTCTTGCTGTGTGAAGAACATCAGTTCCACACCGAGCAGATTCACGTGCGGAAGGATGTCCAGCTCTGCCTGCAGGGAGCATGGCGGGAAGCTGAAAATCTAAAGCAGAGGGATGACCACTTCCGATGTGTGCTATTTGTAAAGGGGGAAAAATCAAACTACTTTATGGGGAGAATGAACAAGGGAAAAGGAAGATTTGTGACATAAAAGATTTGTGATACAGGAGAGAAAACCAGTGGAACTGAAGTGATAGCACTGCTAGCAACGCAGGCTGGGTGATCTTCCAAAGAGGAATGATTAAGCATGAACAGGGAAAAAAATACCAATATATTTTGTAAGCTCAAGAAATACCAACTTCAGAACTTCYAGACACTGTTCCAAGCAGATGTGAAATGTTTGGGGAAGGGCTATTTGCTGGTGGGTTTTTTTGGTGTCTCAAAAGCCATATCACTAGAGTAAAGTGGTCATTAAATTCTTTGCTATTCCATGTGTGCATCAGCATTACAAACATATTCCAACATATTCTCTGCTTATTGCTTTTGTATTTTAAGATATAATTCTTCCATTTTTGAGACAAATGCAAATGTTTATGACCTTTTCATGTACTTGGGAAATGGTTAATTTCAGATTAATTTGGGACCATATATATTAAAATCAGAGTGAGAATCAGAAAGGAAAAAAAAATCAATTTTATGCAGACTCTTACAATGGTACTATTTTGGATGATATTTTAAAAAATCTTGCACAATTAGTTAACTCATAATATTGATTTTCACATCATACAAATTAATATACATTATAGAATGGTGTCTGTGCTATTGAGTTACAGTATATCCATACAGGTGACTATCATTTTAGTCAGTGAATTAAGAAAATTCACTCAGTGTCCATCAGTGTTCATACAAATAATTTGTTCTCAACTGAAATAATTTTAAAAGTGATTTTCATTTTAAGAAATTCAGCCCATTTCATGAATTATTTTTCAAGTATAGTATAATTTTAGATAAAGTGAACTATTCCTTGATGCAATAATCACCACAGAAATATACTCACAGTTGCATGACTGACATTCTTAATCAGTGAACCAAACCGTTACTTGATTATAAGGGCAGATGGACTTGGACTTTATTTTTACAGTAACAGAGTTTGGGTGGCAGCACTGGTTGAAGGCATCCCTATCCCCATCTTCTCTTCTCTTGCGGCATGCCGATACTGCAGGTAGAGATGCAAAATGGGTCAAAAACCCAAGGTGTTCAAAATAACCACCCTTTTTGCACATTTTGTTTTCGTTTGCTTTGTGTTGCTTTTTACATAGATCAGTTCACTAATCCACTGCACGGTGGAACCACGTCCCGAATGCAGGAGCATACAAATAAGCTTCCTCATCCCCTTCAAGTGCTGTGGCCTTGGGTTTGTGTTGGAGCTGTGCCATAACACGCTGTTTTATGATACAGCTAATCTGATCTGACAGCTAACTGCCACCAGGCAGAGCCATCTTCGCTCTTCCCTGCCTTTCCTCCCGGCCCTGGCCATGTGCGTCTGCCTCCTCTCCTGCCCTGACAGTGGGTCCCGGGTGGGACGGCTCAGTGGAGTAAACTGACAGAAAGCTATTCCTCCTTTTTTTGGCATCCTGTCTGCCCCCCAGACTGGCTCGGTGGAGGGCCAGGTGAGCACCAGTGCCCGCCGGGGGCAGGCAGAGGGGAGGAGTGGGGGGTGCAGGGGGCAGCCCGTGGTCAGCAGCACACCCCTGGATCCCTCCTCTGCACCCACACCCTCCCGTGAAGCAGTACAGTAAATCAGCAGTACTGCTGCTGACCTCCAGGTAGCTGTTTTATAGTGTTCACTATTGGTACRGTTATTTAAAAAAAAAAAGCAAGCCATAAAAAAATGCTGAAGAAGAACACAGTTATGAGCTGTCAACAGCACAGCAGTCCCAAGATGGATTTAAGGCTACAGTAAGGTGTAAGAAGGCTATTGTATTGGGTATAATCTTAGCTATTATAAGCACAAGTGTTCATTATTGGCTTTTATCAAGCCTCTCGAAGAAAATGGGTGATTTGAAATGGTTCCAGACTGCCACAAAATATATTCAAAAAAATGACAAAAACAATTTAGGCCTATTAGGAACTTTTTTCACAAAAGTGAAATGTCTTATTTCCACTGAGTATGGTGTCCTATGGACTGAGCCCTAGGTTCATCAACCTCAGCGTGGATTTGCTCACTGCGAGTTTTCACCCCACGGAGTTTTCCGGGGGAAGGGTGAGGTGAAATAAAACAGACCGCGACATGGAATTATTTCTCATGATGTGTCTAATTGCTCTTGGCCAAACTTCTCTCTGCTTCTCTTTTGTGAAAAAGCAAAATGTTAAGCAAATAGTCCCAGGTGAAAGGCTGTAAAAAGTGTATTGAGTCCAAATGCATCACAAAAAACCACTCTTTCAGCCATTACATAGGGTTCTGCTTTGGCCTGCGTTGCCTTGTACTTTGCGGACTTCTGTGCCTGCAGAGGTTTCTTGATCAACACTGACGACTTCTAAACGAAAGCTCACCATAGGTTTATTTATGGCCACTTAAAGATTTCTTTGGAGTACTCAGACACAATCCCATTTTGAGGAGTACACCAGTTTTTCTTTATTCAGAAACTGTTTTTTATGCAACTGGAGTAAGGATTACTATAAACTAAGGTCTAAGCCCCATTTTGACAGATTATTGTTGCAGCAGTTAGTGTTGGAGCTTCTATAGGTTTTTTCATTCTTTCTGTGTGATGCTGGTAAGTTACCCACACTGATCTGAGTCACAGACCAATTGGTTTAAATCCTAAGTCAGGAAAGCAAGGGGTTTCAGACTTTTTCAGGGAAATGAAAAGGATTTGCAAGCTGAGGTGATCTGCCAGTGATCTTCATCCAACAGGTGCAGGAGGTGAATGAAGCTGAGTTGTTACTAATACCCAAACAAACACTGTATATATATATCTGTTCATGTAAACAAAGAGTGACTGAGAAATGCAGTTAGCTAAATGGATGTTAGTAATGTTAGCTGGAAAGGCTTTCATCATAATAAATTTCACAAATTTAATTGTATAAGTCTCACTGTTTTCACTTCTATAACCAGGATCATTAGGAAGCACTGGAGAATAACAATAAGACTAATAACAAAACCAACAACAATAATATCATAAAGATATATCTCATTGTCATAAATGGATTTCTGAAATGGGTATTGGAAAATTCTGAAGGTTATTTTCATTATCGTATGTTGCTACAATACTAAACCAGATTTTCTGATGTTCTATGTTCAAGGCAAAAAAAAAGGATACGGTAAAGATAAGGATAAGAGTAAGGATAAGAATAAGGAACAGGGAAAACAGAGAAAACCRGCCGACAAAACAAACAGGGAAAGGAAAGAGGAAAAGGACCCCACCCCCAAAAAGAGTTGGAAATCAGTACCAAATTAAAGAATACCTGGTTCAGTATACAACTAGAAGTACATTTTCGGCAGTGCAAGGCCCTCAGAATTACATGTAGTACTGTTAATCATGAAGAGCCCCCTATATAATATGTTAGAAGCTGGATTAAAGTTTATCTATGTTCATTTCTCTGATTTTTTAATGTTAAATTCTATTTTTAAGGACATTAAATATAGTATTTTTTCCCACATACACACATGTATAAATATGAATTTATATGCATACTTATTAATTTTTACATATATGCAGCATGCAAATTATTCATTATCAAGTTTTAATACAGCACAGCCATATGAGAATGACCATATTCTTCACAACACATTTTGTATGGCTTCTTCATATTTTGCACATTTGGGATAAGCAGAGTGGGCAGGAACTGGAAATGTCTTTGCATTTATGTCTTAAACATAATCATCTTTAAGTATTTATTAATTATTGAATTTGCTTACATAACAATATTGCTAAACCACATTTACTTAGCAAAGATTTAGAAATACTGTCATATTAGTGTTCAGCTGTGGTTAGCAAGCATTCATATTTTTCTAAACAAAAGCTGAGATGCATGATGGGAAAACAAATATTAGCATATCTAGACCGAGCATGGCTTGTAGACTCCCTGGTGAGTAGTGCTTCTGCAGCCAAGGATTATTCACACCATATACAATTAAGTTTTCCTTTAAGACTGATTCTTTTATACTGCAGATAAAAATGAGAAACTACACAAAGTCTTCTAAAGAAATATTCACATATCTTTAATAAAGAAAAGAATGTAGTTCATCTCTTGCAGGCCAGCCAAACTTAGGGAGTTTTATTTTATCTAGGAATGTCTAAGAACAGAATTTGGTATACAGTTTGACCTCTTTGATTGTGTTTTGAGGTTGTTATTGTACTTTGCTGTCGGCTCTTTAATTAATCTTGCCGGGTCTGTAATATCATTGGGGCAGAAATAATTGTTTAAATATAAAAGGACCTGTTAAGACAGCCACATGGGAAACAGTGAAGTGGTGAAAGAGTGCACTTCTAAGATTTCCTTATTGACTGTTTAGTAAATAAATCGTATGTTTTAATTGCTCTGTCAGAAGGATCCTTCAATGAGGGAAAGGTGACTGGAGCTGAATATGGGAACACCACAGGACAGCTGTTTGGTCTGGCAAAGGGCTCTGTGCAGTTGTACTATATATCCAGAGCGACCTTTCAGATTCCATGTACATAGTAACAATTAAAAGTACACAATGACTTGACAATGTTCACTGTGACAGACTGCAGGTTGGCTGCTTCCCATAACAGCCTCCCAGGCAGAGAGGAACAAAGAGCCCGGGCCCATCTGTACGCTGCTCTGAATGCCTCATGTTCCAGAGAGCGCGCTTTGTTTCTCCAAACGCCCCAGGAAGCTCTTCAACAAACAAAACTCAGAGGTCCAGAGGAGCCCAGTCAGGACATTAATATGATAATGAATTCCGGATTACCCTGACAGACGTGACAAAGAAATAGATCCTTTTGATAATAAGTTATCGGGTTGATTAGGTGGAATTTGTCTGACTCCACGACTCTTGTGGGTATTTCAACAAAGTCAACAAACCCATGCATGCCATAGCTTCTGTCACCTTCTCTCCCTCTCCTTGTTGCTTTTCGGCAAGTCCAACTCATGCCGCTGATTTAAGGCTTCTTCAGCTGCAGTGAAAATGCTGCTACCTGTCCGGGAAGTTATTGTAAACCGTAAACGTAACAGCATCTCCGCAACCGCATGAAACAAAGGAAAATGGCTGCTTGTTGCAGGCAGTTCAGAAGAAAAATTGTAGTTAATTCAGAGGTATGACTTTGCTTTTCAGCTAATGTTCCGAGGCTGAATTAGCTCAGTAGACTTTGTAAGATTAATTTCCAGTCATCCCACCCAACAAGGTAAAATAGTTTCCTTTCTGGCCGGTCAAAATAAATTTGATTCTGATTAAAATTGTACTTATTGTTGATTACTGCCAATGGGAGATTAGGTTAAACTTTTTCAGGTAAAAYATTGCTGTTTGATTGATACAGTTCAAGGAAGTTGCATGATACTTCCATAATTTTCAGAAGTGGTGTACGCTGCAGCTCCTTTTGACTTCAGCAGAGGTGGTCATAGCTTTGGAAAGGTACTTACACTTTTTGTCTTACTATTGATTTCTGTGGTAATTATTATGTCTTCTTGGCTGGATTCTCCAAAAGGCTCTAAGATAAACTTCTGTTATTCCACAAAAGCTCAGCGTCAAAAGGACATCAACTGGCTACGGATACAGCCGATGGCTAAGGTCACACAAAGTACCAAAATCGGGTGGCACCAGCCATCTGTAGTTAACAGCTATTATATAAACATAAAGGAATGTGCCCTGTGTTCTGAGTGATGGAAAAAAATTGGTCATTAGCCACTTGGGAACACCCGATTCCCCCCACAGCTTTCCAGCTGCGATCCAAGTGTGTTTAAATAAAAACTCAGCACACTTAACAAGAAGTTTGATAGAGTGTTAACAATCCTCAACTTCACGTTGAGCTGTTAACCAACAAAGTAGTCATTAAATGCTGGTAATGACTGCGTTTCTTGGGATTATTGCTTAATTATAAACTTGATAGAGTGGGTCCTGCCTTCTGACTTGGGGGACATTTTCCATTGCAGAGTTTTAACTACAAACTTTTCTTAATATACCACCTCAGTTATAAACCCTTGAATATAAACTACAGCAAGAATACTGCCTTTAAAAACAGTTATTTGTACACTTCACGATTGTATTCAAACCATAACTGATCCTGGATTCACCTCAGATAGTGGACTAGCAAAGCACAACTGCTGGTTACAAATGATTTCTCAGGGAATATGGCTTTCTTGTGGAATAAAATAAGCATTTCTGAAAAGGAATTCTGCATTCTGATTGACTGGAAGGGGTCTAGAGCGTAGGTAGCACTTCATTTCAAAAAACACCATGAAAGTGATGTAAAACTGCAATACAGGTTTTATCTCTCATTCTTTCAGAAGTGACTAAATACTGTTTATAGGGTACAAGAAATTATTTCAGCAGCCATGACCTTGAAAGTTCCCTAGCTATTGCTGGCTGCTGTACCTTAACATTTAATAATTATTTCCCAAAATCTATAGATACCATGGCCTTATGGATACAAACAGTTATAGAAATGTATTCAGGAAAGTTTTCTCCTCTGCRCTGATATCCGAGCATCTAAATATAGACTATCCAAATCCACAAGGAAAGATAAGGGGTGCAAAGTGTCATAGAGCCACATACTTCAAATCCCAGCACATGAGGTAGTCATGCACAGACAAAAGGGGTCTAGGGAGAAAGACAGTCCTATTTTTCTTTCTTTGTTGGTTTCCTGTGTAATTCAAGTCATCATATACCACTAATGTATATAAGATCTGTTATAAAAATCATTAAGTAGCTGGGTTTTGAATGTGTGAGTATACTGAATTTATTCCTTTTTTCCATAAAAAAGGCTTAAAATATTTAACATTAATTTAAAATTCTTAAAACTCCTTGTCAATTTAAGGCCACTCAGTATTTTCAAGCAGGGAGGCAATCGGTGAAAAAAAAAAAAAGATTTCATCCTTTAAACTGAATCTTGTTCTGTAATTCACAAAATACCAAGTCTTCTAATGCTAAGTAGCTAAGCAAACTAATACATCTTTCGTCTTTTTCAGACTGTTCTTTTAGGTATTAAACAACAAGGAAATCAAACAAGATTCCGTCTTTAGAAGCTATTAGATCAAACATTCTTTGAAAAGAATAACATAGAATATATTTATTTATACAAAATTTTAACTGAAAGTTGCACTGATAGATAGATAGATAGATTCACAACTAATTTGTCTGCAAAATGGCATTTAAGTTTTTTTAGAAGTGTTTAGAAGATGGTTAAAATAGTGAATTTTCAAGTTATTGTATTAATTAACTCATCAGTGACAACTGTAAAGAAGAGTAGCAACTTTTACCAGGACAAATTATATAGCTGGAAAAGATGGAGAAGACTTCGAACATGCAAGTATTTTTAGTTTTTGCATTCTATTTCCAATTATTGCCAGTAAATGAAAGGAGGAGCTGTTTGTTGGAAATCTGAAAGGGAAGAGAGACAAATATCTTTGCATGTGTAAATCCTTTTCTTTCTTCATTCAAAAACTCAGGCTTGTGTCCACAGTGGATTGTTGGCTCAGTTCATCAGAAAGCCTGTAGCAATTCCCTGAGCCCTCATTTGTAGACATCACTTTGGCAATGGAACAATGCAGCAGATTCTCATTCTAGGGATTACGATACTATATATAAAGAAAACATAAAAAGATTTACATATATTCCATGTAATTTCCCTCACTATATTTTAAGCATGGAGCAGACTTTTGAGTCTTTTAATTGGTAGATGTGTCACAAAATATTTAAAAAAAAAAATCATAATTTGTATCACAACATTTTATTTTCAAAGGTAATATGCGTCTCATACATCACATCAGATAGATGTCCCAGAACCTGCAGGCTGGGAAAAATGGATAAAAGGGAAACTATTCTTTTGTTGCTAAATCACTTACCTTGCTGAATGATTGGGGTAGCATGTATACTTTCCCAACTCCACCCACTGGTTTGCATGCCCGCTGGAAAGGGGATATAGCCTAGAGGAGGAGTGCAGTCATTGTTGCCTGGCATTCTGTCCTCGTGAACAAGAGGCAACAGTGAGGATGAAACCTTACCTTTGCCACTTGTGGACCAGGCATGAGTGAGGAAATATTGTCCACAGGTTTGCAACATCCTATGTTCCTACACCTTTCCAGGTGTTTCAAGATAGCAGAGGGGGAACTGTGCCTTTGAGAAATGTCTTTAACGTCATAGCTTCACAATCACAAAGATCTATGCTTCACCAGACAAATGTGCTAGTACTGTTCTGCTCTAGATGAGAAGTAAGCACACGATCACAGAGCACRTTGTTTACGGTGGGCAGTACCTGAGCCAGCATAGATCCTGCTAGGAAGAAGCTATGTGGGACACATTCAAACCAGCACATTTGAACCCAAACTGAATATATTCCAGATCAGCCCCAATTTGCATCGCGCAGCTGACTTAAAGCGCTGATTTTGGGAGCCCCAAAGTCCTGTTTGCTGTATTGTTGGATAATACCCTAACAAGCAACGCCTCCATTTCTGGGGATCCACTATCTGCTAGCTTCTTGTTCCCAGAGGCACGATTAAACTTAAAAACACCTCAGCTGAAAAAGAAAATTCCCACCAAACAGCTTGATTTAAGACCTTGACTTTAAATGGAAAATCTTCCATTTTTCTTAACAAACCTTTGGATCAGGTTCCTAATGGAAAAGATGGGAGGAGCTGGAAAGGAAAGGAGCCTAAAACCTTGTTACTGTCACCAGCAATGTGTGAGAAAAAAAAGTCAGAGTGCAGCCAAATGCCAAAAGAGGAGACACTGGCCGCTGTATGCTCTGCGATACCAAAAAGACATTAATTTAAATTAAGTTCAATGACATGGCACATAAATAACTCTCTCTGAGAAGATCTGAGCCCCTTTGCAAAGCTTTCTGTTGACACAAGCGCTGTACACGAAGTGCGAGTCTCTTGAGCACAGTGAGTCATGATGTACCTTTTCATAGACCCGTATGGCTCAGGAGCACACTGGGGGAGGAACAGGTGCTTGTGCAGCAGAGATCTGGAAGACCACAGTGAAGTGCAAGGCTCTAACTGGAGCAGACCCACTGGCTTCTCTCTAACACTGTAGTACTACACATTACACTCAAAATTAGGCAGGGCCTCAGAGCCTGATCCCTTGCTGAGGACAGACTGGTTTTCCACTTACTGCAGAGGACCCACAGACCCGTGATGAGTGAAAGAGGGAGCAGCAGCAGCATCTAAGTCATTTTACACGCCCTCAGTTGCCTGGCACATCAGCATAGGGATGGCAGCTATGACCTAGGACTTACAGGAAAACCACAGCTGTCTGGAGCAGCAGCAGAAAGCCAAGAAATTTACCCTCGCTGTCTGAAATGACACTAGACACCCGCATGTAGGAGTCTGAATCTCTTTCTCCATTTTTTTCCACAGCTTCCCTACCGGGTCATTAAGACAGAATTTCCACCCATCTTTGTCAGTCAGAATTAGGTAAGCTGGTTCTCTGGGCTACTTCTTCAGAGACAGTCGAGGGACATAGGCCCCTGAGAGGCTGATTGGTCTCACCTAATTGGACAAGCACGTTGGGATGCAATTGGTTGTCATTTTTGCATATGTTGGCGCCWTTAAGTATGGTGAGACAAATCGACCAGTTTGCACTAGAAAACTGATTTTCAGGCTACAAAAGGGAGATTAGATGAATTGCCATTTATGCGAAGTCACAAAAGTTCTTATTTATCTTAAAGGATTTCTCAGGAGAAAAAGTATTTTAAATGACAAGACCTTTTACTTAAACTTTTGACTCAGATTAGAAAATCCAAAAAGGTATCACGATATTTACAGGAAGTGAATGATGGAGTGCTCCAAACTTGATAGGGTCCTTATAAACCAAAAAGTCATCTATACATGCATTTTCTCAAAAATCAGTTAATGTGGTAGAGTTTTTATTTATTTATTTTCCTTTGTCCTAGTACAGGACATTTATCATTCAAACAGGTAAGTTTTGCCACCTTAAATTCACACTGCCAGAAGTCCTAGAGAAGTAATCAAAAAATTGTGTTCTCATTTAAATGTTATGTTCCACATTACATCCAGCAACACATGCAATGTAAATTAAATAAACCAATTGCAACAATAATAAAATAGGCAAAAGAAAAAAAAATGTGTATCCTTTGTATGTTGTACAGGATTTTTATAAATTATATAACAATTTTCTATTCCATTTTAAGAATTTCTCTTGACATGTTTTTTATCCTCAATAAAATATTAGTAATACTAAATTTAGGTCCATTATAAGTAGAGGGATCTTTAATTTTGTCTATGTTGTCTAGCTTTGTCCAAATCCTTACATTCCTTATTTCATTAGATTTCAAAGACAGAGAATCCTAAATTTTAATCTTGCTCAATCCATCTTCTGTAAAAAAAAAAAAAATAATGAAACCTGTATGTACTGCATGACACTGATCTTTGTACTCTTAGCTTTATCATTTTACCATATTAACAATAAATGCCATGTTTTCCTAGGATATCCAAATGAATAGATTAAGGAGCATAGAAAGGAGAGGAATAGCATTGTTTGTTACCTGTGCATTCAGATTTTTGTGAAAGCAACTCCCAAAGTTGCTACTTCTCTCTGCACCATAATGATATTGTACAGTGCCTTTTGGCTCTAGCACAATGTGTTATGCATCAGTGTTTAAGAGCATATTGTGCACCATTATTGCCCTCTCTCTAGAGGACTACAAACTGCATTAGTTTGAATTACCAAATCAAAACTTTATGTGCAGCAGTTCCCCCACAAGGGCTTTAGCATTTTTATGTCATAATCCCTCTATTATCCCCCTCCTCACATGCTTTATAACCATTAAGTTATTGAAAAATTCTCAACAGATGTCATCTTAAGATGAATGTTGCTGTGCCGACTGGTATCAAGGCTGGAATCTGGATATTGCTCAACTTTACTAAAAATGTCAGGGAGAGAATAGTCAGCTGTAAAAATACAAGATATGCCAGCAATGGTTGTTTTCATGTCAACTGCAACATGACTTGTAGTGTTCACAATTTTAGCTTCTAGAAGATGCAGTTTTCATTTGATGGGTTGGCACTAATGGCTTGAGATATGTAGCAAGAAAAAGGAAAATAATTCAAGGGCTTTTTTCCCTCTCCTTTTATGATAAAAGCAGATCTGTGCTTTAATCTGATTTAAGCCTCAAGTCTTACCTTTTAGCATATATTGTTCATATTGAGAATTTTGTTGAAATACATGAACTTTTTGCATAGGTGTAATAAATATAACAGGTTATTGGTGATTATGTTTTCTCTTTGCATCCAAAGTACTGAAATAACAAACATGATTGCTACCATGGTAATAAAAACAATTTATTGATATGTTTCCTCTCATTCCATCAGGACATTTGTAATTTTAAACAACATAAAGACATAAAAATATACATCGTGACATAATTTATAACCACCTTAAATTTGAAGCAAACAATGCAAAAGACATTTATCTTCCAGAGAGGTGACAGTATGGTATTTAAATAATAGGAGATACACACCGCACAGATACCTGTCAAAATGAGATTCAAGAACAGAGCCAGGGCCCACATTAGTAAGAAAGAGCTTTAAAAAATAGTGGCATTTTATAGTAAATCAGCTGTTTAAGAAGCAGTTACTGTACAAAAGAGAGGAATAGCATAATATACTTCCAATTCATCAGAATAACATAGCAGGCGAGTTCTTCTATTCAGAGGTGATGTGACAAACCTAATGAGAGCTTTTTAAAGAGGAAATTACAATAACCAAGTCCCATGATGAAGCATGTATATTTTGCTCTAGAGCTGGCAGGGAATATATAAAGGATATATAGTCTGTGAGGACTGAAGTGGAAATAAATCTATTGGTATTGCGTCTGAGACATGAAGAGTTTTAGTCAAGAACGAGGCTTGAGATTCTTAATGTGGCTTTCCCCTCATTTGTGATCTTTTACAGAGAGAAAGATCAAATGACAAAAAAGCTTCCTATTTTCAGAGACCTCTAGAGCTCACCCTAAAGGTCTAAAACTGGCTAATGGAAAGTTTTTCCATAGTGTCTGTGACAAAGACTGTTACTATTTCTCCAATTCACAGCTGCATCTGCTATTTTAGCTGTCTAGACCCCTATAATTAGGGGATGATTGGTTTCTGGAGAGCTTTCCATCCATCTACTTTCCATTTTGCATTCTACAGGCTCCTCCCTCCTGTGGTTTAGCTCATAGCTTCTGCTGGTACAAAGATATAAAGAGGAGATGGGATGCACCAAAGAAAACTGTTTTAGCTGATAATAGCTGTCATAGAGAAGAGGCTGATCAAGCCAATCCWGCCTATAAGCAATAAAAAGTGAAAATGCCAAATCAAGGCTGTGGAAGGCAGCACAGATCTGACTTTTCGCTGTAAAAAATGGTSTTAAGAAAGATGATGCACTGAAATTGCCAGATATTCAAAACCACCAGAAACTCTCAATTCCCACTGTTTTAACAGGAGATACTTTTCAATGTCCACCCAGCTTTAGGGGAACAGTGAACAGGGAATTTTGGAATAAAAGGTGCTGAACTTCTGTTTTCAAGAAGTATTTAATCACAGAAGCCTCATCTTGTATTTAAGTCTTTATAGTCACTGTGCATTGTATATTATTCCTATTTGTCTCTGCTGTAAAAATATTCTAATTCATCTCATTATACTGTGTATGCTGGTTTTGTTCTGTAGTGTTATTTTAAAACTTACGCCATATGAACATTTCCAGTTCTTTTGAATATGATACTCTACTTGAATTTTACTCACAGTTTATAAATTGAGCTGGTTATTCATTTATATGCTGTGATACTTTTTCAGCTCAAAGTTTTAATATTTCATTGCAGTGCAGGTATCTGATCTGAGGAAATATACTTCTTTATATTTTGTAAGAATCTTCTCAGGTTTTCCCAACATTTATTTCCATACAGTTCTTCAGTACAGGTTTGGACTGGTTCTGCTCTTCTATTGCGCGTTCCCTCCCCTGGATTTGGGTAGTATGTCTTGGTGTATTTATCTGCGACTAACCTGGGTAATTTAGATGACTTCACATGCAGACCATAATGAGCTGCACTAAGAAAAATGATTGTAAAGGTATTTGTGCTACCCCAGTGCTATRTGAGACCTAGTATAAAGGTTACATACAAAAAAATGTTATAAAATGTTATGTGATAATAAGCTAGAACCTCCCTAATTTATAGCCAATTAGAGTGTATTTCCTATATCTCCTACAACTCCCTCTATGACACCAGGGAAATGTACATTTGCAGCCAAATGACTCATTTACTTCCAATTTTACCTGCGCCTTATTAGGAGCCGACCTATCTTTTTAAGATACACAGTTCTTCTCCCAAGCAGTTTTCCATCTTCTTCTTCAGCTGTAATAACAGAAGCTAAATAATATTTAACAAATTGCCATTTCCTTGTGCCCTGTCTTCAATCCCCCATCATTGTTTTTAATGGGACAATTTAACCTTTGAACCTATGTCTCTATTACAGATATAGTTGAAGAGCCCTTAATTGAAATATTCCATAGAACTTGACATTCAATATTATTTCTTTGCTCCTCTAATTATCCTTTTAACTTTCTTCTGCTTATTTGTATAAACCCTCCTCAGTCTGTCTTTCTACCAGACTGTTTATATATTTTTCAAAAGCCTTTCAATTATTTGCTCATTCTACTCTTTATATGCTACATAACTACATTTGACCTCTGTAACCTTCCTCCCTGTTTAGATTTAGCTGAGATTAATTTCAGTTGCAGGCTCTGCAGCCATTTCTCAAATTATTTCCCAGTGCTTATCAGTAGTGCTCATCTCTGCATTGGAGAACACCCAAACAAAATCTCTTTAGAAATGTCACACAACATCAGACTTTCTAACAGCAAAAAGAAAGTGCCAATCCAGAAACATCCAAAACACGCTGGTTTATTTCAATACAGATTATGAGAAACCAAACCTAGAGATATATATTCCCAATGGTGAGACAATTGCCATTTTCAAACTGTGTTGGGTGCATGCAATCTATAAAATACAAAGCAAAATTAGGCAGAATTCATGCCAAGTCTAAAACACTCCCGCAAGCCATGATAGTATTCCTATCCTACAACTTGCAGTTGTTTCTCTTCCCCCTTCTCTGCCAAAGATTATATCCCTTCTGTCTCTGTGACAATTCTTATTGCCCTCACATTCCTAATGACAGAATCAAAAGCACCTCCTGCTCTCAAATCTAAATTGGGGGTACAGTGATTGACAGTGGCTGGTAGTAAGGATGGCTTGAGTAACCATTCATGCTAATCTGCTATTTAATGTAATCTTGATTTCCAGATAACATCTGGAAATCCTTAACTTTTCCTTTGCATATTCCTATTTGATATTTCTTTCCAGTATCTTAAACATTTTGGTTTTCTATGGATGGTAATGTTTTCTATGGTTGAGAAGAGATTTGGTGCAGAATGGAGACTATGGGTCAACCAAGAGGCTTACATCATTTCCTTCTAGTGCAGTTTTCTGAGTTACTTTCTCATCAGGTGGCAAAGCAAAACTTCTGGACTTTTTTGTTGTCCACGTTGCAAGTGCCCCAGAGAGTATTACTTGAAAGCCATTAGCTTTACTGGACATATTTGGTGAAGATATTAAAGGCGTTATCTGGAAGTCAAGAAGTTTTCCAGAAAACATCAGCCTGTGACAGGCAGCTAGGATCTTCTCCAGGAGAATATTACGCACCCAATCTTAACAATTGCCAGGACTTCCCATGCTGTACAAAATTTTTTACATATTTTACAAATTTTATGTAAAATTTTCTGTGCAATTTCATTCCCTGAAATTATGACAGAACGACTTCTTCCCACACAGTTCAATAAGCTCAGTAGTACCCAGTCTTGCACTATAGCTTCATACTATTTTCTTTGGGGTTTGCATAGATGTTTTCCAATCAATAACTATGTAATTAAAATCCTCCATTATCACAGATTCTGTCCTTATTACAGTCCCCTYTTTCACATATACAATCATCCTTAATGATGTCACTTAAAAGCAGATCTTTTTATGCAATTGGAAAATTGTAGAAAATTCATTTGAAAATTGAAAATGTTGATTTGTATATACAAGGAGCTTCATATGAGTAATAATTCTATTGCCTTGAAACATTTACCTCATTACAGTAGGACCACTGAGTTGAATTTTTATCTTCTGGTGCACTGCCTCTCCTTAAAAATAAGGGAGCTACCATATTGCATCAGGGAAATGTCATCTGACCAAACACGAAAGATGAAAGGAAGCATGAGTTACTAAAATGAGGAATTATGTGAGAAACATATGCTATTTTTGATTGCAGAAATTTTCTCTTTTCTGAAACTTTCCGTAAAAATAAAGCTATTTTCTTACCTGTATGTAGGTGTGCTGGTTTTGTCTGCGATAGAGTTAATTTTCTTCATAGTAGCTAGTATTGGGCTATGTTCTGGATTCGTGCTGAAAACAGTGTTGATAACACAGGTGTGTTTTCATTATTGCTGAGCAGTGCTTACACAGAGTCAAGGCCTTTGCTGCTTCCCACACCACCCCACCAGCAAGTGGGCTGGGGGTGCACAAGAATTGGGGAGGGGACACAGCCAGGACAGCTGACCCCAACTGACCAAAGGGATATTCCACACCATATGATGTCATGCTCAGCATATAAAGCTGGGGGAAGAAGAAGGAAAGGGGCACATTTGGAGTGATGGCCTTTGTCTTCCCAAGTGACCGTTATGCGTAATGGAGCCCTGCTTTCCTGGAGGTGGCTGAACACCTGCCTGCCGATGGGAAGTAGTGAATGAGTTCCTTGTTTTGCTTTGCTTGTGCGCACGGCTTTTGCTTTCCCTATTAAACTGTCTTTATCTCAACCCACGAGTTTTCTCACTTTTACTCTTCAGATTCTCTCCCCCATCCCACCAGGGGGGAGTGAGTGAGCGGCTGTGCGGTGCTTAGTTGCTGGCTGGGGTTAAACCACGACAGTAGGTAATGTCACACAACCGCAACCTACATGGGCAGACCTAAATGAAAGCATTTGGCATTACAATTGTTCCAGATCAGGAGCACACATACAGTCAATTATTAAGGTTCCACAGATAAATAGTAACTAATTATGATGCAGTAACTTGATCACTTCTAATTGGCACCTGTACTGTAGAAGTCTGACCTTGCTTAACCCTCATGTAGCTGAATGAGTGAGTTAATACATAAAAACCCTTTTTCTCTCTTCTGCAAAGTTAACTATCAAGCTTCTGCAAAGATAGCTGGCTTGTTTCTTTTAACTTTTTTTTTTTTTTTTTGATATACTGACTGTTCATCAAAGCAGATCTCCAAATACATTAAAAGAGAAGCCCTTTAGAACCCTTCCAAAGTTTTAAAGATTTCCACAACAATGAACACTCTTTTAAGCTCTTATAGTACTCTTAATACATAGCAGCACTGAGTAGTCAAGACAGAAACTACAGAACACTTTTGCATGCGGTATGTGATGATCAAGAGAAGGGCTTTCAAGCTCACTTGCAAAGAAGTTTAGCATTCACTCTTGACTATTATGTGGAAAGTTTAACAGAAAAAAAAATCAAATATTTTTATTTTTCATAATGAAGAACAGTGAGTTTATCACTAAGAACATGTGAACAGCTGTGCTAGATCAGACCAAAAGCCTGTCTGGTCCCATATCCTGTCTCTGACAGTAGGCAAAAGCAGATGCCTGGAAAAAAGTGGAGGAAGATGACAAGTATATTGTGAAATTCCCCTGAACATTCACCCCCCGCCCAACAGTTACATACTTAGGAAACTTTTGGAGGTAGAGGTGGTATCTCCATTCCTTACAGACTCCAGTGACACTTTCTTCCATATCTTCTTCCAATGCTTTTTGAATCCAAACAAACAGTTGAGTCCCACTGCCTTTCACATCAGGTATTACCACAGCTAATTTACATATTGTGTGGAGATCAGCCTTTTTTTCTTGATTTGAACCTATCACCTGCTGGTTTTGTTTGATTGCATATAGTTCTAGGACTGAAGGGGAAGTGGTCCCTACACTGCACCACTTCTGAACTTAGAGATGCCATCATACCTCTGTTCTTGCTGTCTAGCTCAAACCATTCTAGTTTGTTTAGCATTTCCTCACTTGGAAATTGTTCCACACTTCTGAATAGATTTTGCTCTGCCATCATTTGTTGCTGGGTTTTTTGTACATTTTCCTAACTTCCTGTCATATCTCCTTCAGGATAGGAGGGTCAGACATACACAACATTCAAATGCAGGTGCACTGGAGATTTATAGAGTAGCATAATTACATTTTCTGTCTTGTTTCCTATTCTTTACCTATTAACAGGTAACAGTTAATAACTAACTAACACTTGKTTTTTTTCCTTTTACTGAATACTGAAGTGATAATTTTGTGGAACAATCTATTATAATTGATGATCTCATTCCTGAGCGGTAACGGTCATCTTAGAATCCATCATTATAGAACCCATCATAAAATTAGGTTTGTTTTTCCATATGTGCATCACTTCATGTTTCTTTGCATTAAATTCCATCTTCCAGTTTATCATCCAGTCCCTCAGTGCTGTGTAGTCCTTCTGCAACTCTCTGCAGCCAACTCTTCTTTTTAAGATCCAAAATAAATCAGCATGATCAGCAAACTTTGTCACATAGTTATTCATCTCCTTTTCATGACTGTTTATTCAGAACTCCACTGGTCACTCCTCTGTGAAAAATAACCATTTTTTCCACTGCTAGTTACTTATAGCTAGTTATTTATCCAGGTTGGACTCTTTCCTCTGATACCATGGCTGCTTATTTTCCTTAAGAGTCTCTGTAGAGGCTCCAGACTGTTATATTTTCTATCAGTTTCATTCAGAGTATAGGCTTATTGATCTGTGGTGCCCTAGATCTCCAGAGGAAGTCTCCTTCTGGTCATCTGGTAGCAAGGCAATTTTAAGAGCAAAGTTACATACTTCAGTCTGTAGTTCAGCCATTTCTTCCTCGAGTTTCAGCAGAGCTCTTGGAAGCATGTGTTTGGCTTTGGTGATCTAAAATCATTCATTTTGTCAAGTTGTCCTATAAGCTGTACTCCTGACATCTAAATCTGATATTTGTATTCTCTTTTGTGTTCTTTGTGAAAAACAGTTCTGGCTTTAAAAAAAATATTCAAACRTCTACCTGATGCAGAGAGATTCAAAATAGTAATTTAGTTCTTCTGCTATGTTGTCATCTGTGTTGTCATCTCATCCAAGCACCCATTTTATGCCTTGACTGTTTATTGGGCCTTTAGACTGTCTGACAGACTTTCTGCTCCTGATAAGATTTTAGCTTTTTTTTTTTGTCTGGCCTTACTGTGTTTTTACATTTAAGCTACCAAAGCTCATGTTCTTTTCTGGTTTCTTTATTCAGATTGAACTTCAGGTTTTTGAAGGATGGCTTTTTATTTTTAGGAGACTTCCTTACTCTACTGTTTGCCCATGTTGAATTTCTTCTGTTCTTTCTAAAATCTTCTTTGAAAATGTGTGCATTTGTGTTGCGCCTCGAACATGAGGCTCCAAAATTATTCCCAAACTTCCAGTACAGATTTTACTTTAACTGCTCCTTTTAGTTTCTTTTTAAGTAGCTTTGTCACTTTCATGTTGTTCCCTTTTTTAAATATCGCATGACAGTAGAGGATTTTTCAGCTCGTTATTCACACAAAACTGTTGAGACAAAGTAGGTTGTATCTACTATGGCAGAGTGGCTCTTCGACAATAGCGTTATGACACTTGCCTATGGACTGACTCAGGACCAGGAGAATTATTTCTCCTTGGGGATTTCTTGTACGGCTTGGCCCAGGAATCTTTAGTTGTCCAGGAATCATTGGCTGTTTCTGAAAACACAGCCTCAGCATCCCTGCATGTTTTTAGCCAGTCTAGTGTGAACTAGCTAACTTTTCACGTTCCTATTGTGTTTCTTGCATTTGGTACTTCTCTGCTCTCCCTTTAGCACTTTTGCCCGGTTGGTTAGGCGGTGTAGTCCCACAGGTTTATTTTTTCCTATTTAAATCTATAATTATTTCAATTAATATACACACAAAATTACTTTGTGAATGGCTTGTTAATGCTTAACTCCAAGCTTTCTATATCATAGAGCACCTTTCCTTCATGATTTTCCTCAGTACTTTCAACTTCTATTTTACTGTCCCACTGATTTATTTTATTCTATTTTCTGATGCGTGCATTCCTCAAATTGTACGGGTGCCTATCAGCTAGAACAGTGCATATAAGAGGACCTTGTATAAGACCACATATATGATTCTGTAATACCTCATTTGGAAGTGGCAGTGGCAGACAAGCCAGGAAGGCTTCTTTGCCCACAACAGTGGTCTACTCGTGTGGTTTTGGTGTAAGAACTATAACAGAGAATCCAACCCAGTGGGAAAGACTACATAATAAAATGTTCTTAAAATGAAAACACACTCGTATAACAAGGAAGTTATTAATATTAACTGGGACATGTGCTTAATTTCACTGCAATATAAACACACTTTTGATGTTCATTTTCAAAGTATGCATTTGTATATAATTATGCTTAATGCATATCATACTCTGCAGTCTTATGATTTTACAGTCAGTCTGATGGAAGTGTTTGGTTTTTTCATCCTTTTTATTTGCATTGCAAAATATTTCTTTGTCCATACTGTTCTTACCTGCTGGAAACAACTTTCTTTTTCATGAATCATGTGGATAAGTATTTCCAAGAGTCATGTGATACACCATATTTGGAAAAATAGTAAATATTTCTTACCTTCATGTAGGTGAAGCACTGCAGTAATGCACTAATGTTGGTGCAATTTAGTCTAATATTTATATGATTTAGCAACATGAAAGAAAAAAACACTTGTTATAATGTAGATTAAAAAGAGAATTCTGACTACAGCCTTATCAGTAGTACTTTTAGACGTATTTAATTTTCTTTTTCAGTGATTGTTGTCACAACAACTATTGTTTCCACTAAGCTTCATATCACCCAGCAATAATAATGCCATTTTAATCTTGTAATGATGTGTCTTCTCTAGCTGAATTAATAAGGAAACCAACTAAAAGATAATTTGCGATATCTCTGAAATGTGTGCTAATAAAAAGGCTATGATCAGTCCCACTGCATGTTGTTCTTAGTAATATTATGCTAATAATAGTAAAGAATAGTCTTTTATTTATGTCTTTCTTCCTTTTCTTTATAAAAACAAATATTGGTAAATTTGCATGAAACAATACCAATGGCCATTTCTTTCTGAAGTATACAGGCATGGCCTTGCTAAACTGAAAAGTGCCAGTCCTGTTTCTGTCAATGTATAACATTGTCTCCATAGTTTTTCAATACCCCTCCACAACTGAAGTGTCCTTTCATGCTATAGAAAAAATCTAAAAAATGTAAATCAATGTTTATATTTATTTATCAACTATTTGTTTGTATAAGTATAATAATATCATTATACAATAAATGCCATCATGCTCACTTATAAATACTACAAGTGTTCCCTAGCAAAAAATTCTGTGACCCTGTATTGGGTTTGTGTGGCAAGGTTTTGGTAGCGGGGAGGCACAGGGGTGGCTTCTGTGAGAAGTTACTAGAAGCTTCCCCCATGTCCGATAGAGCCAATGCCAGCCGGCTCCAAGACGGATCCAATGCTGGCCAGGGCCAAGCCCATCAGCAATGGTGGCAGCGCCTCTGGAATAACATATTTAAGAAGGGGGAAAAGTTGCTGCACAACAGCAACTGCAGCCAGAGAGAGGAGTGAGAACATGTGAGAGAAACAACTCTGCAGACACCAAGGTCAGTGAAGAAGGAGGGGGAGGAGGTGCTCCAGGCACCAGAACAGAGATTCCCCTGCAGCMCSTGGTGAAGACCATGGTGAGGCAGGCTGTCGCCCAGCAGCCCATGGAGGTTAACAGTGGAGCAGATACCCACCTGCAGCCCGTGGAAGACCCCACGCTGGAGCAGGTGGATGTCTGAAGGAGGCTGTGACCAGGTGGGAAGCCTGCGCTGGAGCAGGCTCCTGGCAGGACCTGTGGACCCATGGAGAGAGAAGCCCACGCTGGAACAGGTTTGCTGGCAGGACTTGTGACCCCGTGGGGGACCCACACTGGAGCAGTCTGTTCCTGAAGAACTGCACCCCGTGGAAGGGACCCATGCTGGAGCAGTTCATGAAGAACTGCAGCCCATGGGAAGGACCCATGTTGGAGAAATTCGTGGAGGACTGTCTCCCGTGGGAGGGACCCCACACTGGAGCAGGGGAAGAGTGTGAGGAGTCCTCCCCCTGAGGAGGAAGGAGCGGCAGAGACGTGTGATGAACTGACCGCAACCCCCATTCCCTGTCCCCCTGTGCCGCTGAGGAGTGAGGAAGTAGAGAATTCTGGACTGAAGTTAAGCCCAGGAAGAAGGGAGGGGTGGGGGAAGATGTTTTAAGATTTGTTTGTATTTTCTTATTACCCTACTCTGAGTTGATTGGCAATAAATTAAATTAATTTTCCCCAAGTCGAGTCTGTTTTGCCTGTGACAGTAATTGGTGAGTGATCTCCCTGTCCTTGTCTCGACCCATGAGCTCTTCATTATATTTTCTCTCCCCTGTCCAGCTGAGGAGGAGAGTGATAAAGTGGCTTTGGTGGGCACCTAGCGTCCAGCCAGGGTCAACCCACCACAGACCCACAATTGGTGCAGTCATAATTAGACCACTATACCTATGTCCAGATGAGAACAGTCAATAGTAGCATAAATACGACAGGTTTGCCCTTCCTCTGGCTCAAAAATCTATTTTGAACCTGTGAAACTGGAGCTTTGCTCCATGAAAAGCAAATTAAACTTATGGATCTCCTGAATGGTGAAAACTCTCTTTCCTCATGGGACATGGATAGGTTCTCATGCAACAGGTCATTTTTGCATGATTTCTGCAGGATGAAGGGGTGTGTATTCTGCCTATTGTATATGAACGTTTATATACTTCAGTTCAGACCTTTCTCTCTCTTTCACTATTATATATGGATATATATACCTTTTCTTTACATAGTCTGGAAGGTCGTGCTAAGGCCACAGTAGACTTCTGTTTTCATTACTGCATAATTGGCCAGAGATCATCTGGTACCAGCTCAAGGTAGCCTCCACCAAAAATGGTTTTCTGGATACCTCTGCCTACCTTGTGCACAGGCTGGGTCCTCTGTAAAATCTTTGTTTTCCCCATCTGCATTTGCAATAGTGACTGGGTAAATAAGACCTCTAAGAGCTTTGGTAGAGCCAGGAGGTCAAGAGACTTCCACAAAGTTAACCTTTTGGTTTAGACATAAGAAGTGGCCTAGAAAGCAGGAACAGTTCTCCGAGAGGTACAGCGTAGATTTAACATGGTGTAGTATCTTTATCATTGATGCTAGTGCTGTCAGCCACAGAACAAGATATTACACCTCATGAAAGAAGGTGGCTGAGTCTGACCATTAACTTGTAGTGTGAAAAGAAATTGTAATTGCAGCTGTAAGCACTCTGATGAAGGAAACCTTATCAAGTTAATGTGTTTTTCTTTTCTTCCCAAATTAGATGTTTTGTTGCTGTAAAGTCAAGGAACCACAAAGAAAGCATTATACTGAAACAGATTCTGATACAAATATTATCTGTAAAATGTACAGATTATTSTAAAAAATATCAAATGTGTATAGCATATTTGGCACAAAACACAGTTTCTGTGTTTTTCATATTAACAGAATCCCTAAACTACTGTACAGAAGGTTTCCAAATCGTTTAAATCTTGTCATTGTGGAAAAGCTAAAAGTTAGGTGGAATGTGGCCAAAAAGGGCATATTATCATTTAATTTTACTGGTATAAAAAAGGGAATGTAACAGTATACACCATTTTTTTCTCAATTTCCCATTCCTGTATCAGAGAATATCTATGAAGAAAAAACAGAGAATAAAGAGATAGGGTATGAAAATTATGGATTATTACCTGAGGGATAAAAAACTCCTGTTTTCTTAACTTTGTGTGTTTGATGAAGAAATGTKCCAAACTACCCACTGCACATACAGTATTTATAGATTCATTTTTTCTTCCACTTCCTGGATTCTGGAGCTGTCTTATTGTTTGGTCTGCTTCCAAATGCCAATTTTAGGCTAAGTCTTAGCACAGAATGGAAATTTGATCAAAAAAAGCATTTATATCTCTGTGTTGGCATAGTGCTGCAGGGCTTACATAGCTTGGCATTGTGTGATATTGCATTACTTAATCCTTTGACAAAACAGAATCTCTTCCCACTATGTAACTTCTCTTAGGAGTATAAGTAACCTCTACTTGCAGACAGGATTCCCATGTTCTTGACTAGAGCAGTCCAGTCACATGCTGTGTAGTCATTGTGTATATAAATGTGAAAACTGTCAGAGGGCAAATAAGCCGTGGTGGTACAGCATACCATCATTGTTTTACATATATCCAAAACGTTTCCTCTGACTGGGACTTGATCATTTCAGTCACTGTAAAGAGCCCTAAATCAAGCAGTCTTTATATTTAGTCTCTTCTGAAAAAGAATTCTTTCAGTATGTCCAGAAATTTTCATTCTTCATATGAAAGCACTGGATAAGTTTAAAAATACATTGATTTTTCAACACTCCTGTAGGAAGAGTTTTATTTGCATAATTAATTGCACTGACATTGTTAGGATTGTGGGGAAGAGCATTCATTTGGAATGCCTAAGAGAAGTTAAGCAAAATGAGATATGGAATTGCAGCTCCAGACTACACTCCACCACTTTAAATTATTATTCTTTTTTATTTTGAAGGCAGTTCACAAAATCCAGATGTTGAATGTAAATTATGTTTTTGCAGTAGTAACATGTGGTTACTTGCTGGGTTCACATTTACAGGCATTTTTTGTGTCAGTTTTCTCCGTGTCTTTCACATAGGTAGGCTGCAGATGTGCTTCTAAACGTCTGTCTTTCTATGTAATATATCATATTTTAATTACTTTCCATTCTTCTTTCATTTGATTCACATGTGAAAGAAATTCTTGGCTAATCCCAGGTGAGATCTATAAATAACCTTTTATGTAGAAAAGATTTTTTTCTTTTCAGTAGCTTTATTTTATTCTTAGAGTTGTGTTCAAGCTTTTTGTCTAAGCAAGCAACCTATATGTCTGCTAAGGAGCTGCTTTTATAGGTCAAAGAAAAATCTTTCACCTCTTCTTCACCTGTAGGAAACTTGAGGGTCTTTCTGTTCACTTCGATGTGTTTGGGAATAAATCATAAAATATTATGATTTTATACATAGAAGTGCTTGCAAAACTTATTCTGACATAGAAAAGGACTTATGAGTCTTTCTTAAAAACATTTTAACTATGGACATGTTTAAAATGATATTTTATGGTTTTGCTGGTTATGAGTTTTGTTTTCCAGTTTTCTTCCTAAAGCTTCTATGCTTGTTGTACTTAAAAGGAGGGGAAGAAGAAATCTGCAGGAGTGCCATCAACCAAGGGCACCATGGCCAATGGGTTAAGGTATTTTCCTGGATGAAATAAAACATCATTGCTGTTTCATTTGTCTGTATCAGAGAAACAATCACAGAAACTTTTGTGATAGTTTTTGTCTTAATGGGTTCTCATAGCAGAGGGTAAAACCTGGTGCTTGTCCCAAAAACTTTACCAAATCTCTAAGTGCGTTGACACTGCACGACTTGTTTATCATTTTGTGATTCAGTTTCCACAGTGAGAAATGTGGATAATATTTTGCAAAAGCACTCTGAGATCTACAGATATAAAGCACCGAATAACAACTAAGTATTCACATTCAAGTTATGTGACCAATTCTCAGTAGATGGCTTTATTTTTCTGTTGTTGTTGGATACACTGGACCCATCTGTACACACAAGATACATTTAAATATGTTTAGTAAGATACTTGCTGTCGGAAGGAGTTTCCAAAGACATTGAATCAGCAGTCCAGGAATCGAACGAGCAAGTACATATTTTATCAGAGTCCTGGCAAGTCTGTTCTGCACACTTCTGCTTTCCTGTTTGGGCCAAATAGAACTGTGTGGACACAGAAATTGAAGAACAACTTGGCTTTAATCAAACAAGCTAAATACTAGTTATAAAATGCAATTTACTTCCATTTCTGTGTTAAGGCTATACATAGATTCTGTTTTATGCACTAAGTATGTGTTGTGCAATAATTAGCTATGTCGTTAATAGTTTTATAATGAAATATATATGGCACCAGGAAAGCACTTAGAGTTTTACACATGAAATCATAGTGTCTGTTTCCATAAAGTTTTAATGACACTTCTGCCCCGTCCTGCAGAGTACACGACACGTTTGTGAGGTTGTCCTCTGTACAGGAAGGGCATAAGGAACAATGAGGTAGGATTCAACGATTTTGTATGTGACACAGAAGGCTAAGAACAATCATAACCTTGTGTTATGAGAAAACAAAATCTCTCCAGAGTAATTTCTGGGCAGTACAAATCACATTTTTTTCCTTATACTAGCTAAATCCACAGTCAAGGCTAGTAACCTAAATAAATAAATACAAGATGAAGATGCTTAGAGCTTTTGATGGAGACAGGTTCATGGACAGGATAATGGTTTAAAAATTGTGAGTTTATTCAGTTTGTGTGCTGCTTGTCTCAAACCAGAATGGTCTTCAAGAAATCATACTCCAGAAGGAGCTGGAGAGAGTCCAGTGTGTATGCCGCACTTGTTCTCCTTCTCCCAGGTGGCTTTTTCAAACCATGACTTACTGAGTGCTCCAAGGCATGTAAGTAGTGATTGCACTATTGCTCAATATCTATTGTGAACTCTTCTGCTCAATGCTTGTGAGCAGCTCCCTTTTTATTATTCAATGTAGCCTTTTAGCCCAGTAAATTTGGAGTTGTTATTGCTTGGAAGAAGCCACAGGCTTCTTTTAGACCTCAGGACCTGTCAGGCTTTGCCTGGACTTGTCTTAGCCTGCCTGGAGATTTTGTTTTAGCTTGCAATGGTTTTAGCTCGCAATGGTTTTAGCTCATTTAATGATCAGGTAACTGTTACTTGCTTTGTTTTAGCTTTTGCTTAACTTTGCGCTGTTGCTTTTGTTCTATACACTTTGTAATTAATATACAATAATAACAGATAGTTACTCATGTGGAATGAAGGATCCATTGTCATGGAATAAAATGCAGCATAGAGGAATAAAGACATGGGATGATAGCGCTCGTCCTGAAAATACAGGGAGAGGGTGACACTGGAGACTCCAGGGCTATAAGCGACTGACCTATGACCAATTATTACACATCACAGGAATGTCACCTTGGGAGCTGAGTAAAACCTGGTTTAGTCATAACAAAGAAAGCAAAGGACAAGTATCCAATGTATGTAAAACACATATGTATATAAAAAATTTGGATRTAACCTGGGCTTTCAGAACAACGAAGATAGAGCAAGGTGTAGAACAGGTTAGTAAACACATAAAGTTGCTCTAAGCAGATCCTAATGTCAGGAGGAAGACACCATCAACATCACCACCATACTGCTCCTGGCAAAGGACTAGGGATGCTGATGACTTGCAGTAACACCTTCCCTCCCCAAAAGTTTAACCATTGGCCGTAGGGACTGAGAGGAGCAGAGGGTGAGTGTAATGCCATAGAAAGGGGGAAATACTTGAAAGTTTGTATGTATATCATTTTGACTGTAATATAATTGGAATTATAAATGTTAGCATCATTGTAACAAGACTAATAATATTTATTTCATTAGATTTTATTTTCACTTTATTTTAGTATTTTAGTAGATTTTGAGTGTGACACACACTGGCAATCTATTCTGTAATGATGCAAAAAATTGGTAATATAAGAGACAGAAATAGAACAGAAAAAAACAGGGTTTGGGTTTATTCCCCAAACCTCTAGCACCTGGACCTTTTTAAAATAATGTGTTGTTCCTGTAGGCTGGAAAAATAGGTGACCATTCATTGGAGCAAAGTCAACAGGCCATTCAAAAACAATTGAAGCTCACTTTTGTGTCAAAAAAGAGCATATAAAGCTGATGGAGGGAGAGGAATGATGTAGTAATAAGCATTTCTGTTTGCATATTTTGTAAGGTTTACAGGATTCTCAGAAACCCCGGAGTGGACGGACCCTACCTTCTGTGGTGGAAGACAAACATTCATTATCATCATAAGACAGCTGARCTTCCTTTTTGTTGCATAAATGTTTTTTTGACAGGCCAAAAARTGGTGCTTAGCTCTTTTTCTGCTGAAGCTCTGCTGGGCATTTTTCTCTCCTTCTCTGCTAAAGTTATTTCCTTAATGACTTCCGCTAGGTTTTTTTTCCTTTTTTTTTCTTCAAAGTTCCTGGAAATTTTTTGCATTTTTCTTACAATTTCATACCCAGAAATGCAGGCAATATTCCAAGTAAGGCTGCATTGCAGCTGTAAAAGGATTGCTTTTTATTACTTCTCTGCTTTCAGAAATGAAATCTCTGTGTGGGCAGTTGAAAATTGTTTTGTTATTTTTTGTAGCTAACACGCTGTTAGATCATGTCTAATTTGCTGAAGACTCTCACACCCTTCTTACTTTCCAGAGAGATTTCTTCTTTTGGATTTTTCAATAATGGAATCAGAATGTAATTCTTTTATTTTCCAGACTTTGTAATATTTGCATTCCTCTTTTTTCATTGCATTTTTCTTTCCTCGTGATGAAAATTCTTTGTCAAACCTCAAGTGGTTGAAGGTAACTTTTTTATATTGATATTATAATTCATGGCTTTTGTTACTGGTGGTAGCTTGCTACCACTATTGGTTTTTATAATCATTGTATCTTCTTGGGTGCTATTCATATTGTGTCAAATGTATAAAGTCTAAGGACCTTCTGAACAGCCATCAGGTATGCCAAGAATTTTTATAACAAAGGTCTTGCAGGCTATGGGAAGTTGACTGAAGTCAGAATGGTTGCATCAGAMAATAATTTGGTAAAATTTTCCCCTTTATAAGTAGAGAAACACAAGATGTCCATTCTAGCATCTATAAGACTATCATCATTTGTTGCTATTAATTCTTAAATCACACAGTGGAAATCAACAGCTGCAGGTCTATCTGTTCTATTTGTCTTTTTTCACTTTCACATACATTGTCTGTATGTTCCCTAAAAAACTGATTGGACTAACATGAAGTGCTTGTAAATTACTTTTTCCTGTTGAAATTGTGGCCAATACCACCATTGCAATTGAAGAGACAGCAAAAAAAATGTGGGACCACTTATGCCTGGGAAACTTAAATAGATTATTAAAGAAAATGTGAATTTCACTTTATTTTTCAATAACATGCTTGTGATTATGCTTTCCATCAAGCAAAAAGTGGCCTGCAAAGACCTAAATCACAATAAACTAAGAACCTTTTCCCTGACCTTCACATCTGACTTTCAATCCATATCTTCCATTTAAATAGGAAAATAGCAACCTGGTCTAACTAAGATAAAGCATACACTGTGGCTGATTCCTGGAATAGAAAGAAGACAACTATGGTGTTTGCCACAGGCATATGAAATAGATAAAAGAAAGATAAAAGCTTTAAAAAAAGGTGGACAATAATGAATATATGGGAATGGAGAAAAGAAAGGGTTTGGTTTTTTTCCCCCAAAGTAAAAGGGAAAAAAACTTTTTCAAGAAGAAGAAAACAGTTTTCCCTGAGAAGCAGAAATCTGGTATGCTTCTTCAATCTTAATAAAGCATTTAGGCAGAGGGAGCTCTCTGACACTTGAAGGGAGCAGAGACTGAAATGTTTTACCTCTGACATAGAGTCCTACAGTAGTGAGTTTTTATATTTAATGGGATGCAGGGTCATTTCCCGTGGGCTATTTAGTGGACCTTTGTAGCTTCAAAATGTGATTCTTCCCTCAGAAGGGCCTAAAGCTGATTATTAACCATGATTCATAAATTCTTCAGAAGACGATCAAGTTAGGTTTATGAATTCAGGCTGGGACAGAATGCAGCCGCCTCCTTTCTGCCTGTAAATACCAAGAAGGACTGCAACTTACAGAAAAATAACCTTTTTAAGTCTATTTTGCTTCCTCATTGTCCTTTTCCAACAATGAAACAGCTGTTTACATGAATTTTTGGTGCTTGTAAAGAGAAGAAAAGTGAAAAGAATGAAAAAAGACATGTATTCCAATTTCTCATTAGAATGGCGCATCTGGTGAGTTAGTTTTCAAAAATAGTTGTGGATTTTAAAGGGAGGACACAAAATAGTGGAAGCATTGGGACCTGTTTGCTGCATGAAATCTGTTCTGATCCACCAGTAAACCAAACTCCATGTTACTGTACTAAGTATATGACACACTACAAATACATGGAGGGACACTAATATAGAAATCCTCTAAACATCATTACCACACTGAAGGGAGACTTTGCCCAAGGCATGTAGTTGTTGTTTTTCTCTAGGGTAGAGCTACAGATTTGTAGGCTAAATACTCTAAATAAATAAAGCCTGGACAGAATATATTGACTTCTGCAGATTTTCTGCTATTTTTACTTTTCCAAAGGTAGTAATTATGAAACAGGAATACCAAAGTCCTACTTATTTCACCACAGATCTCATGATAATGCAAACTACAGATATGAATGCAATGCATAGAGACACAAATGCCATCAGGACCTATAGCACTGCTTCTAGTCTATTCTGGCAAAAGCCTTTTGTTATATGTAACCTAGTGTAAGTCTTCTTGTTAATATTTAAGATGGTTGGCTTGTTTTAAGTGTTTGGTTCTATGCTTATGTGATCTTCGATCCTCCTTTGGTTGAAGTCAGCTAGAGTACTCATATTAACTCCGTATATGACAGTAGTTCCATTTACAGTGTTGTTTATATTTAAAGTTGAATTAAGATTATCACCTTTGTACCAGTAAAATAACTACTTCTGTCCAGTAAAATAAGGCCTGAGGGCATATCACAGGTACTGTTCTCTAAATAACTCATATGATGATTTTTCCTTTGAACTGCTGATTTTAGTATATAAGGCAGCTACTTGAGTAAGACAATTCCATTTTCCCATATAACATGAAGTGTTGGATTCCTGTTCAATTCTTTTTTATTTGGCAGGCATTTTAGATTTATTTGTTCAAATGTGTGAAGGAAGGGAGGGAGGGAGGGAGGAAGGAAGGGCCATTTTCTTTCGTCAGACAGCTTTTTCTTGGTGGTTTTCTATTTCAATGACTTGTTTGATACATTTGTTTTCATTAAAAATTTATTTATGGTTCAGTTAACAACAAGTTACTTCATCTACAAAATACTCAGTTTATAAAAATTGCAGTCAGCTTGTCGAAATCCTTTACAAGCAAGTATAAGATATGCATTTGTAGAACATACATATATATACATGTGTATATATATGTGCCCATTTATGATTGTAGATGGGCTAATTCAAGATGCAGATGTTATCTAAATTTTTAAGGTAATTCTATTCAATACTTTTTTACTGAAATCTCTTCTCAGAACAAGTTGTAAAACAGTTTAACCATCATATTAGGAGATACAGTCATATTTTTGTGGAAATATTTTGTGCCTCTAATGTTACCTTAGTAAATTGTGTTTTACCATGCATAAATCTCTCTTTGTACTACGAGTAGAAGGTCAGCAGCTTTTACAATAATTTGCCCTCCCCTCTTTTCCTTAAGTCTGTATACGAAGTGGTCCACAAAGTGCAAGATCCAGCAGGGAAGACACAATAGATTCAAATGAAGGTATTGATTCATGAACGATGAAATGAGGGATGGTAACAGCTGCCTAGCCTTGCCTTCTCCAAAAGGTTGCCCAGGCCTCCAGGAGTAATGACTGAACTGCAAATGGTCCCCTGAGATGGAGGTTTGAAGTTTGGGATATTAAAGTAACCACTGCCAAATTCAGGTTACTTTGGTTTGGTTTGKTTTTTTTTTCACCCTGACAGACTAAACAAAGCAAAACAAAAAACTAAAGGGACTCAAAAGCAATGAATGTTAATCAGAGATTTGTTGGTGCAAGGCTGGCAATCTCTGGCAGAGGGATGAAAAAGACAAGCAAATGTGGCAACTACTTAATTCATCTCCCTGCTATGTGGTTAAACTCCAAAGCCTTGGACTCAAGCATGTTTTGTCCTGTCCCGGCTGTATGGAACGTAGGGCAGAATGATAACATAACTGGCATTATATTATGTTAACTCATTTCAAGAGGATCCCCAAACAGAATGAATCTCATTGACTTTGATATACTGGTAGAGTTTACTTGGAAACAGGGAGTTTTAGAGTGTATTGTCTTCATGATGGACACCATGATTTCTTGGTGTTTGTGCTTTGGGCTCACAGGCCTCTCCATGAGGTGCAGATCTCATTGCCTCCAAAACATTTCCACCCATTTACCATTTTGTTCTCTGCTATCTAGCAACCTTATTTATTGCTTCGCACCTGGGCATAATCTATTTTGTCCCTTGAAGGTACACTTAGAAGAAACACATTTTCTTACCTGACAATTACATCCCTGGAATGATTTCTCTTGAATGCTTATAATACAATAAATCCATGGAGAATCAGCAGTGAAGAGGTTAAATATTTCTTCACAGAAATATTAGCTGATGAAAACCATCAGACTTTGATTCATGTAATTTATTATAGTCTCACATTCTCCTTCCTGTCTTGATACCAAAGCTGCCAGTTAAGATCACACTGGAAGATTGCTGCAGTTTTTGCTGTTATTAAACTTGCATTTTGTTATTATTATTATTTGCTATTAAATTAAAACACTATTAAGCAGTACGTTCGARTGTGTCTCCACCCTTGTGCTGTCCCACACTTCATTTGTCTTTCCTCTGCATAGTATTTAAATAGATACGTAGCAGGATTTTCAGAGGGGGTCAAGGGAAGCTACATGAGGGAATTGGGCAACTATGTTTTGGTTGTCCAAAATTAATGTCATTGCTGAAGTGGAAGACATCTGGAGTTTGTTATTTCAGTGTACCATTTATTAAATCTCAGTAGAACTAACCTGACAAGATTTTTTGAAATCAGTTATCTATATCTACTTTTTCCACTAATGTCCTTTTCTCTTCAGCTTTTTTTAAAATCAGCCTGCTGATTGCAGTGTCATAATTATTCTAGTGTAATCTAACTAAATTAACACCAAAGTTGCCATTCTAATTGAGCACAGGTGTGGACTGAGGACATTGTGCTTAATGTGACTGTTGTTTTTAATGGGACTCTACAGAGGAAGGGTAAGGATTTTTTTAAAACTTGGAGGAGGGAGCCTGGTATCTACAATGAACCTAGGTAAAAATTTGCTCCAGCTGTACCTTTAGTAGCTAGAAAGGGAGGTAGATCTCCAGCTTCTGAGCATCCCATGCCACTCAAGAGCCTTTCTCTTCTGATTTCATTTTCCTAATCTTTTTTCCCATTTTGATAAGCAGATCCATTCCTGCTTCTGTGCCTGTGCCCCTTTCTCCTCCTTATGCCAACTTTTTTCCTGCTTGATCCCTGTAATTTTTCAACCTTGCACGTTCACACTTTTTAGGACTCCCTGTGCAACTGTTTTGTCCTTTCTTTCATGTACACTCTCCTCTGTCCAAACACTTCTGCTACTGTTAGCGCCTTAAATCTCTCTCATCTTGTAGCTCATGATCCCTGGTGCTGCTATGAACTCCCACTAGTTACTTCAGCCAGCAAAGCCCGCAATTCCTTAACTACTTCTTCATGAGCTTCTGCACTGGCAAAATTTAGAAAGCGTAGATATATGTTGCACTTACCAAAGATCTGTTCAAATGATGACTCAAACACTGTTCTAAAATCAACTCCCCCCAAAAAAAACCCAAATCTGAGAAAGAAAGCAGATGCAATTATGATAGTTCCAGTTTCAGGAGAACCTAGGTAAAAAAGACTTCCCATCACTGACAAGGACAGGAATTACACACAAGATTGTGTGGTTATCGGAATTCATTGGATTTCTTTCTCTTTATTCAGTGCTGGTACTTACACAATATTGCTATACTTTTCATCATTCTATCTTCGGGAAAAGTAAAAAGCATTGAGAAAACACACTTTTCTTCCTGGGTGCATTGAGGCTGGCAATGGACTTTTGAAGAAACTAAGCTGTAGACTGTGAAAAGGTCCTGCTAATTCATAGATATGGGAAACATCACAATGTGATGCAAGACAACTTCTTCCATTCTGAATGCCAGAATAGTTATCAATCATAATTGCCTATATTTCTCCATAGATACTGGGAAAAATAATGCATGGCAGGGGGGACAAATGTAGCGTCTCTTTCCCACTAAATAAAACTGAGCCATGTTTAAGAAAGTGACAGTGAAAAAAGAGAACACAGAAAAAGGATCTACTAATCCATCATACAGTTTCTCTGAATCATTGAGATTTCTTGAGTATCTGTCAAAATTCTCCCCAAAAGTCCCATTGCATCACATAGGTCTTTTCACATCACAGAAACAGGCGATGGCTCCAAAATAAAACAGCACTCTTGTTATAGTTCCATACTAGAGCATCAAATTACATTCTCAATCTATTCATATCTTTATGGTGGAGTTTTTGGAAAGTAACAGCAAGTTCAATCTGTGATTACATCTGACAAAGAGTTTGGGGAACTATCTGAGCAAAAATTTAAGCAACTTGAAGGCAACCTGTTCCAAAAGTTGTCCTAGGATGTTGCTGAAATGCAGCATGTAGACATGCAGCATGTTTGGGTACTACTTGGGTAGAAAGGATATTCTATATGAAATACAAGTTAAATTTCAGCATAAGAACATGTTGTTTTTCAAATTTAAAGTGTTTTGGTGTTGATGAGACATTTTCATCCTTGGTACCAGTAGACTTAAATACAAATATATAAAAATTGTTGCCTGATTATTACAAGGTGTGTGCTCTTTCTGAATGAATGTGAATCTACAAACAACAACTAGGAAAACAGAGCTAGCTTTGCTACAATTTCAATTATCCCTATTGTGTCTCTTTTGCAAGACATTGGTTTGAGAGGAAGACCATGTCCTAGAGAAAAGGTATATGATACAACTGTTAGCTAAACTGCTTATCACATGTGCTTCTAAATTCTAAAACAAAAATCATATCATGAAGATTTTCTTGGGAATCCCATGGCAAAGGCCTAAAGTCTGGGTAAAAAGCTGTGGATTAATGTCCTAAGTAGAAAATATCAGGTGTAGATTCAGGAAAGCCTAGTGTAAAAGAAAATTAATAMAAGTTAGTCTTTTAGGCACATTTAAAAACCAAGACAAACATGACAAGCAAATAAATTTTCTTATTGGTCACCCTGCAGAAAACTCTGAATATTGAATTCAGAAGGGTTTTGATGTGCTCTCTCTCTGTGTGATCTAAGTTTCATTAAGAAGAAGGAATCCCGCTTTAAAAACAGTTGCAAAATAATTGAGCTTTTCAAAATTACCACAGAAATTATCTTTAAAAAGTTGTTTCTGTAGCTCCTACTGATTTAATTTGATTAGTAGATAAGTTTCTATATAAAGTATCTAATATATTAGAATTTTTGAAAAGCTGATATTCCTGAAAAGTAGAAAATTAATAAAAAAGTTTACAAATGTCAGAAAAGACATTGGATAGACTTCTATTTTAAAATAATTTGGGTTTGGAGGGATATTGTTTCATATTTTGCAGATTCCATAAGATATATACCGGCGTTCCCTCTAAGGCACTCAATCTCAAATTGATCTTAATGATGTATTCTAACAATTGGGTAATCATAAAGATATGAAAAGGACTCAGCATATACTTTGAAACACTTTGTTTTAAAAAGTAAGCAGTAATACTGTTCTTTTAAGACTGCTTTTTCAGACAATTAATAATAATGTATACAAGTTCTTAATAGGTTTTAACATAAAAAGATAGAAAATGTTATATATACRAATTAATACTGTGAAAGAAGTCATAGATTTTACAATTAAAGTTAAACACTTAATAACATCTTTTTTTTTGTAGGCTGTCCTTATCAGGATGTAAGTATCCCAGCTAGGCCCTTATCCTGCAAAAAGCAAACTTATGTTACGCAAGTGGACTTGCAAACTGTAAACCTAGACTCTGTAATACTAAAATCTTGCTATCTATTTTGCAAGGTTTGGGCCCCAAATGGCAGAACCTTGCCAGAACTTCCTTCTTTAAATAGATTCGTGAGAAAGTCTGCTTTTTTCTTCCTACAAATTAGAGATTTAAGCTTGCAGACCTGGGGAAGAGAAAACAAGCTATTCTGGTCTAGTCTGAACCACAGTCAAAGGATAGGCTTGGATCAAAGCATTTGGATCTGAACTTAGCTGTATGTATTGGGGGGTGCATGTGTGTGTATGTGTATGTATGTATTTATATTTATACATTGCAGGAGTCTGGATGTGTGATTTAATCTCTTAATCTTCATGCATTGTATGACTTTATTTGCAGTCCACAAGTCATCTGAATGATGAGCTGAGAATTTATTTAGATATTAAAATAAATTCTAAGCCTCAGTGATTTTTTCTGCATCTACTGAAAATATGTGAGAGCCACAGTGGCTGATACTTATACAGAATTTAAACATAGAAAGCATGAAATGCTACTAGTTTGTGATGCAAATTTGATCTACAAAATGCTTATTTTTTTCCATCATTGCTAAATCTATGCTACATTTTATGAACCACAAATGAAAAGTGAAAAGGTAAATGCCTGCAATATTTTTTGAAGTACAGTGCAATTTGTTTTTAATGCAAAGCAAAGAGAAGTGGTAGGAGGAAAGATTTGTTATTGTTTGTTTCTTCAAAAGTAAAAATAATGAACATCATAGAGTTTCTATTGTTTAGCTTACATTCTCCATTTGGACACTTCAAGCTTCATAATTTCATAAATTAAGATAGTAAGAGTCATTTATGTTTTGATCCTTATATTTATAAACTTTGATCCATAGCTAAAATTCTAAAAGGATGGAGTGCTATCACTTTTGTTCCCCCCCTTTAACATTGAATGTAAATTGACCCACTGTACATTTTAAGATCAAGCTTGGAGTTCAATTTAAATTCTAGCACATTCAAACTTCTTAAAAATATAAGTTCCATTCAAATGGGAGTTTTTTTCACTGCACACAGAGTTCTAATCAAAAGTAGAGCTGTATAGAATGGTTTAAATTTAATCCAAATCTYGGTGAATTTCATGAATCTGACTATTCAAGCTTTACATGACTGGGCTTATAAATGTTATTTCTGCTTTTATGCATGATAGGTTGCGGGTTGCTGCTGCTTCTGGGCTTCACAACAAATGCCACAAACCAGAGTTCGTCTCTGCCTTCATGCATTTTTCATAACTCCAGCTAAAAAGTAAAACTGTACTGATTGATAATAGCTAATGAATGTGTAAGCTGTTAGTGAATGTTTTCCACAGGTTACTAGTTTGAGTCACAGGCAGTTGAACTGGATAACTGATTATCCATAAAGATCACATTAGTGTATTAAAGAAGAATATGTCAAATACCCAGGTGACAGAAAAAAAAAAAAAAAAAAAAAAAAAAAAAAAAAAAAAAAAAAAAAAAAAAAAAAAAAAAAAAAAAAAAAAAAAAAAAAAAAAAAAGAAAAAAATAGATATTAATTATTTTGCCTATTTGTAGTATCCCTGCACACTCTAAGAAACATGATTTTACACTTTTTACTCCTCATTTGTAAATATTCCCTGTGGTTTCTTCTTCCAAGGGTAAAAATACAGTGGTTTATTCTAAATGCATTTCATACTTGAGAAATTAGCATTGTAAGCTGAATTATACCTTTTTTCCCCATTCTTTTCTTGTAACAATGTCAAAGTTCTTAAGTTTCACAAAATGTGTGGAGTTCATTTTATGAAAACTGACAAATTTGGCCACA
Source organism: Phoebastria nigripes (assembly GCA_035582835.1). NCBI lineage: Eukaryota > Metazoa > Chordata > Aves > Procellariiformes > Diomedeidae > Phoebastria > Phoebastria nigripes. Next base: position 1,375,126 of record JAYKAV010001167.1, on the reverse strand, counting down.
ATTTTGTTATCATACAGATAATTCCTTTGTCTAATTGCCTTTGTACAATGAATACAAGGACCACAATATCCTTTTTCCTCCTGCTGGTACTTAATGACTTAATTTCTCACCATAGCAGGTTAAATGTTTTCTCCTTCATGACAGGAATGAAGTTTCTCATTTCACAGATGATGCTGTTTGGAAGCAAGAATCCGTGGTAAGGTTTTAGGTTAACAGTTATATTTGTAGTAGGAGAATATCTGAAGGACTAGGGTACTAGAATAGGTGTAAGATGTATTCGCAAGAAATATAGACATACTTTTTCAGAAACGGTTAACCAAAATGAACATGCAAATCTGCACCAAATAGAGCAGTTTAAGCTTCTTCACAAGCAATCATTTCAGCCTGCATGCAAACTCAGGAGAACACCACAGCATCACATTGTTTGAATTACACAATTAAGGAGCTTATTGTTGGATTCTTAAAGTTAGGCATTGCAAATAGAACACACTGTTCTTATTTTCCAGGCTTCCTTGACAACTTCAGTATTTAGAAATGGGTTCAGAGAGTCAGATTGGGGAAAGACAGTGATTACTCCATTTGAACTGTAGTACTTTAGAAAATGAAATTGTGATTATACAGGAACATCCACAACTGCCACAGATTCTTGAACTGCAGAAGCTGTTCTATAAGCTGCAGAAATCACAGCCTCTCTCATTCTGTGTTGGGACATGGTATCTGACTGGTGTAGAGCTAGCTGGAGGCCACATCACAACTTCACACTATGATCTTGCCTCTTATTTCAGATTAGGAATGCTGTATAAGATGAGACCATACAGAGAGTGATGAAGCTTATCACTGTATTACAGCCCCAAAAACCAATATGAATGAGAAGGCAAGTAATTGCCTAAATATTTACCTGACAAATTACAAAAATTGGTGACTTACAAAGGAAGATTTCCATTTTAGCATGTTCATGTCATGCCTCATTTGACTGCACTTCTCAATGATGCTAGAATTGTCTTTTTGCTAATGTATGTACCTGGATAGTTAGTGAGATTCCTCCTTTTCTTCTCTGTGGTATGAGAGACTAGAAGAACCTACTTGATTTTGGAACTACTATCACCCAGCCTTTTGCAGAGGTCTGAAGGAAAAGGTCATGGAAGCAAAAGAAAATTTTACTACAACCAGAAAAATTATAAGGGAGGGACAAGCTCGTGTTCTCCTATCCCTGTGAAAAACCTTTTGCTTAATATCCAATAAATGACTATGAATTTCCCAACCTGAAATTTCGTTAAACATTTTAAAGAAATATGGACGCACTTTTACGCCACTTGGGAATATCTCAGGTCAATGCTTGTCAAGATACATAAGATGTTGTCATTAAAATATTACAACTGGTTTAGAATGATATTCTGCTGAGAACTAGACTTATGCTACAAGTCTACTTGTAGCAAGTAACTTGGTGCAAAATAAGTGCATCAATAAAGTAAAGGAATTGGTGATGAAGCTCCTGTATCTCCTTCATACCTGATTTCAAGTGGGTTGTTTATAAACAAATTTAGTCTCTGCTACACATATAGTTTACAGCTTTTTGAAAGAACAACTATAAGTGTGTACCATGGATCTGCAGGTAGAGCAGCCCACACATTGGTTCTGAATTTAATTAAATAAATCAAATGTCATGTCAAGCATTTGGAGTGATTTTGGAGTGAAGCTTCTGATTTTGTTTTCTCAAAAAATCTAGTTTGCACATCTCAAAATTGGCCCAAAAACTGACTCGATAGGTGATTAGTAGAAAAAATTAAGCAAATTCACTTCCAAATTATGTTCCTGCTTCAACCCAAAATCTCAAATATGAGCACAGCTTTGGAATCAAACAGAAACTTAGTGCTGTTTAYATGGTATAGCTCTGAAAGACATGTGAGAGGTTGCATTTTGTACGCAAATTTGACCACGTGTCTTGAATTGTATTAACCTAAGATTATGGGAATGCCTTACAATATTTGAAGCATGTGTCATTAAAATAAGAAATACTTTGCTTCAATAGTTTGATGCTTTTCCTCCAAAATGAACATGAGTTGATGAGAAGGAAGATACAATTCATTTTTTGTTCATTAACAGTCTTCGACTGTGAACCTGTGAACACCTGCACCTCCAACATTACAATTATGAATTATCTAGAATGATTTGGATCAGTTGGAGATTCACAGCCAGGGAGTATGAATAGAATTCTGGAGCAACTGAAATTTTGGCTGTGTAATTGAAACAAAAATTCATATTTCCTGAGGTTTATCAATCTTTCACTTTGGGAAAACTATGAGTTTTAATGTTTTGAACTTGCGTTAAATCTACTCAAGACAGGCTTCTAAATGTTTCTGGAAGGTTTTTAACCTCTGATCTTTTAATTTCTTGAAGTACTTYAGGCAGAATGGTTGGATGTCTAAAGCCTGTGGAGGACAAGTAATGGAGCTGGTATTTTATCACCCTAAGAGGTCTGGATTGAAATTTAGAAAGAATTTAGCAAGCTGGTGTATCTTCATCATATCACACGGAATTTTGAGGTGGCGTGCTGAAAACTGTGCGAGAAATGACTGGCTGAAGAAAGATACTATTTACTAATTTTCACTTAAATCCTACTATTTCTCTCATATTAATTTGTAATATTTGTAGTTGAGTATACACTGAATTTAGTTGATGTGTTTTTCTCATTCCTTTTCCAGTTTACATGCATCAGTGAACCTCTTTTGAAACTATAATAGGAATCTTCTGGCTATACTAATTAATCTTAATTAATTGATGTTAGCGGACAAAAGTAGCTTTCAGATCCTTTTGGAAATACTGACCTTCCCTTAAAGTAGAATATCCAATAAGAGTTTGTGTTAATGATGTAATGGTAAAACTGGCCTGTTTAGTCAGTTGATATCCTTTTGGATAGGGCTGAAGTAATGTGGAAAACACAGATTTGCTCTTTATTCACAAACAGATTAGTAAAATTACTACTGAATTGCTACCTGACTCTCCTCCTGAGTTTTCCATTACCTCTTGCAAGCACATTAGTAAAAGTTGAAAAAGAGCGACTAAATAAAAATTACTATAATTCGCTCAATACGTAAGGATTATGGACTGGGAGGGAGAACAAAGAATAGAATGATTGGTACACAGAAGGAAGTATATCTCAGAAAGGGCTGGAGATTCACACCATTGAAAAGAAGAGATAGGTTTCTCCTCTTGTTAAACACAAGAAATAGGTTCATTGATAAAAACTAAAGAGCACAGCTCTGTGCTGTCTGCCAGAAGCAAAGCTTTATACCTATGTCTAAGAGAAATCCTGATGAAAGCAAGCAAAAATCTTCTGACTGATGGGTCAAGCAGCGCTGCAGACATCACAGATCAAGAATGGCTGTGCCAACTTTGAGAAGATTCTTAAACAAACACCTGTGTATCAGGTGTTCTTTGAAAACATAATAAAGGTTAAGAATTGTTTTTAATAAACAATACTTTATGGAAAGTTTTGGAATGCTCTGAGATGCATTCCTGGAAAAATAACTTATCTCGCTGACGTAGACTACACTACTTGGGATGAGAATCTCTGAACAGAGACTGAATCTTCTATCGATTATCTATTTAAATTAAGACATGGGGAAGAATATGAGGCAAAATAATTTCCATTTCTACGCAAGAATTTGGATCACACAAAGACAAATCTAATACCTGAAATACCACTGTTGTTACAGGCCACTAAAGGATAGATTGATGGTCAGAAGAAATAAGAMTACTACTGATGAGAGCAGTAGTCAGGAAAATGAAAAAGTTGATGATAAGTGGCCTAATGATTATTGATGGAGAATGTCAAACTGTTGCTGTGAAAGTGTGTGGAAATAAATGTCTAGTGTGTTGAGTTTTTTCCACGTAGGACATGGAAGCTGACTATATAACAGAACATTTCTAGTTTTATGGGATTATTTGTAGTCCTAGAACTGACTATTGGCTCTTGAGTGTCCTTGGCTTAGATCCTATGAACATGCTTTAAGTATGCATTGCCATGACCATAGAACCACAAAATAATTCAAGTTGGAAGGGACCTCAACTGGTAATCTAGTCCAACTTCCTGCTCAGCAGGAGGGTCAGCAGAGTCAGCAATGAGATCAGACCAGCTTGTTCAGGACTGCATCCAGCTGCGTCTCTAAGGCTGCAGATTGCACATCCTCCCTTTTCCCCTGTTTGACTATCCTTACAATGGAAAAGTTTTTCCTTATATCCAGTTGGAATCTCTCATGTTTCAATTTAAGTCCATTGGTCATCAACAAAAGAATTTAACATAGCAAGCTGAAAATAAATAAAAGATATAAAAAAAAGGAGAGGATCGGTCAAAACTACAGGCTGGAAAATCATGGAGCAAGTCTTTTTGGAACACATTTCTGGGCATACAAAGGAGAGAAAGATGACTGGGAATAGTCACCATGGATTTATCAAGTATAAATCATGTCTCATCAGCCTGACTGCCTTCTATGATAAAATGTCTGATTTGTGGACAAGGAGAACACTGGATGTCATTCACGTCGACTTTAGCAAGGCTTTTGATACTGTATCCCACAATGTTGTTATACACAAGTTGGGACCTAAGGGTCTGGGTCAGTAGACAACTACCTGGGTAAAAAACTGCATGATAAGGCTCAAAAAGTACTGTCTAGTGCATTGTACTCTACCTGGATGCTGGTAACAAGTAGGATATCACAAGAGTCTATCGTGGGACATGTCCTCTCTCACATCTTTATCAGTGATCCGGAGGAGGTAATGGAGTACTTGCTCACCAAGTTCGAAGATTACATCAAATTGGGGAGGGGGGCACCTCTTTTGAGCAGGAGGTTAGATGACCTCCTGAGATCCCTTTTAACCTCAGTTATTCAATGATTCTGTGATTCTATGGTTGAGACAAATTCACTTTGAGGATGTCTGGAAAATTAAGCTTTATTGAGGACTGTGAAAGGTCTGTTATAGAAGTGTGGGATTTTATTTGGATTTCGATAGAAATCTCTGCAATGCCATTAGTGAATGAATTACTAACAGAAGCTGTTTCTGGATGGTTTTAACTTATTGCAGGAGCTTTGCAACCTCTAAATACAGAATGTACAACAAATGCTATTAATACACACAGGGTGCAGACATTTCTGAATGTGAAATTTCTACATAGGAGAGTTATTGAATCAAGACATTAATATCCTTCGCCATTAATATCTCTGTTACAAGAGACTTAATTGTACAAATGGCCCCTTGGTAATATGCGATTACAGTATTTTTAAGCCCAATTCAAAAGAAAGGATAAGCAAAAAAGATTCATAACTGAGGTTTATAATTTTCAAAGGGTGAAGTGAGAAATTAAGGAACTAGTTCATGAACTCAAATCGCCTGAGTACTTAGAGGGTTGAGTAAGGAAGAGATTTGAAATTTCTCCAAAGACAAATGTGCAAAAATATCTGGAGCTTCAGTTCAAGACAGGGAATTTTTTGTAGAAAGGGTTCCAAACTATAGACACACCTCAGAAAGGACACTTGGATCAGCCAATAAGTCTAGAAATGTCAGAAAATTTGATTAATAAATAAAGAAAGCTATAATTTAGAGGTTGGGGGAGGAGGGGAGGAGAGGGAGAGGGGAGAATAGCCAGAAGTAGAATTTGTTTTGGTTTTGAAAAGAAAATTAAAAAGTTAGAAAACATTCTTTGACACATCATAAGAAAACTAAGGCTTCTATGCAGTAAGAATGAGGTAGGCACTAAAAGCCTTAAATGAATACATCGCTGTGGTTTTCAGTAAGGACAATAATAATGAATAGAAGGACAAAGGCAGAATGACTAATGAGGATGAAGGTATGGAAATTAAAAATCCACATCTGAGGTTAAGGAAAACTCAAAGATTAAATGTGTTCAAGTCACAAGGACCTGATAATCTCCAAATCAGAATTATGAAAAAAAGAAAACTTGCCTATGAAGCAAGAGGTAAGTAGACTTCTAAGTATACCAAATTGGAAGTGGGAACATATAAATGTACGATAGTGAATATATATATTTTTTATATATATATATATTTAAGAATAATGGAGAAGGAAAGTCAAMTGGCCTATCAGCTTGACCTAAACAATCTAGAAAATATCAGAACACATTTTGAAGGAAAGTATAACAGTACATGGAGGTAAATGAAAAATGGGTGTTGTGGTTTAACCCGAGCTGGCAACTAAGCCCCACACATCCGCTCACTCACTCCCCCTGGTGGGATGGGGGAGAGAATCTGAAGAGTAAAAGTGAGAAAACTCGTGGGTTGAGATAAAGACAGTTTAATAGGGAAAGCAAAAGCTACATGCACAAGCAAAGCAAAAYAAGGAATTCATTCACTACTTCCCATCGGCAGGCAGGTGTTCAGCCACCTCCAGGAAAGCAGGGCTCCATCACGTGTAACAGTTACGTGGGAAGACAAACGCCATCACTCCGAACGTCCCTCACTTCCTTCTTCTTCCCCCAGCTTTATATRCTGAGCATGAAGTCATAGTATGGAATATCCCTTTGGTCAGCTGGGGTCAGCTGTCCCGGCTGTGTCCCCTCCCAACTTCTTGTGCACCCCCARCCTGCTCGCTGGTGGGGTGGTGTGGGAAGCAGCAAAGGCCTTGRCTCTGYGTAAGCACTGCTCAGCAATAATGAAAACACACCTGTGTTATCAACACTGTTTTCAGCACGAATCCAGAACATAGCCCCATACTAGCTACTGTGAAGAAAATTTACTTTATCCCAGCCAAAACCAGCGCAATGGGAGAAAAAGAAATATGCATTAAGAGAAGGTAGATTGTTCCAGAATAATTTTTCTTTCACTGGTGAAATAATTGTCTTTCTATACTAGAAAAATGTGATAGATCACATCTAACTAGCATATAAGTAGCRCTCAGATATTCCCCTGGAGAAGAACTTATTAATTAAGAATCATAGAGACAATCTGATATAACGCTAAATAGGAAGTTAATCTGATGATAGAGATGATAATTAAATCCTAAAATGAGCAATGAACTGGCTAACAGGTAACCCAGACTGTCCTGGAAAGGGAAATAGTGGTCTGGCACAAAGATGCTTGTTAATGTTTTCATTAGTGAAGTCAGCGCTAAAAGTTAGACTGTGATGATGAAAATCCTTCTGACATAACATATGGCGATGGTATCAATAGAAAAAAGAATTGAATATAGTATAGAAAGAAATAGAGTGTGTCTGCATTAGCATTTTATTTCAGGGCAGCAGGGAGCTTGTGAAGTCAGTCTCCTGATTTTCCCCACTTACTGAGCTGTGGTTCACAACATGGATGTCTCAGAGAACAGCTGGAAGATGTTTCCTGGAGTATCAGGAAATGCACCCAACGCTCTTTAGTCACAAATGGGTTCACTGTACCAGACTAACCTACATCAAATTTAAAAAAAAAAAAAAACGTACCCTGAAATGTGTGGACATCGAGTCCTTAGTACCAGCTACTGAACTCTACAGATCCACCCCTGCTAGTCCACATTATTCACTAATGTAGACATATAATGTAGATGTAGCCTTGATAGTTATTTATTTATTTATTTTCATTATGGAGCAATAAACTACATTCCTTTTAGGTAAAATTAAACTGAAGCCTGAGCTCCAGGACAGTACCTATCATAAGCCAGCCCCTAGTGCTCACTCCATAGGATCAGACTAGCCAAGTCTGAACTAAAGCCTCCAGCATGTGTCTTAGGTAGACAATGGGGTGATACAGATCCGCTCCTACTGTGCTGTTGTACTTTCTAAAGTAGATATAGCCTTTGAGACACTCAGAGCTAGAATAACAGAGGTTTACACTGTAGAACAGGGGTTTATCAGTTGGAAACCACTTGGAAGGAGAAACTTTGGTTATATTAGTTCATCACAGAATAGTATAAGCCAACGAAGTGATGTGATCATGGAAAAAGGAATGTGGATGAGTAAACATATTTCCTATATTGATGTATAAAGCACAGTAATGYAATACTAATACCTTTATACTAGAATTTGAAGCCCACATTTTTCAAAACTAAAATGACTTTAAATGTTTAATTTTTTTTAGCTATGTTTACGACATTGCTTGGAACATCTGATTTTCAAACAATGGTTGCTCTTCAGGTTAACCATTTACAGTGCCTTAACTTGAGAATGCAAAATTGAGATTCTTAGAATCATGTTATTTCCTTTGTTTGTCCTAAATTACAAATAATTTAAATAAGCAGAATAAAAACCCATTGATATAGCTCTAATTTCCTATGGAATACTGATAAGATAATATTGAAATAACTCTATATTAATTTATGTATAATGGTCTGGCTGTGGATCTGTTACTGAGGGGCTGGAATCTATCAACTCTCTCTGACCTATTTGTCAACATGGATAAAAAAAGGAGTTTGGGTGGCAAATTACATTTGCAGTGTATTTATATATATTTATGCTAATATACAAGAACATATTTGTGCTAATTATCACAGTATGTATGATTTTCTTCATTTCCTCAGGGTATTTATTCCTGATACATTTGTATACCTTGCAAGAAACTATTTTGATGGTAAATCTTCATTCAATCTATTATTTGAATTAAAAAAGTGAACTATAAGGAACCTTAAGGAACTCTTGTTTTAAAATCTTACTACTGATCATTATGCAAATTAGGGAAAAAAAATATTAGGGGATGATATGAAAAGTGATGTTTTAATCTTGATAAATACTAGCTGAAAGCTACCTCTTGAAGAAGTTTAACATTGGATCAAGGTTTTAGTTTGGACACGACACAACCATTTCAATTTCTTATGCTTTCCATTTGAGGTGGAAGCTGGTTACTTTCACTTCCTCTGTTATTTGTTGCTTTTGTATAAAATCTGGTGTTGAACTGGCTGGTCTCACCTTGGATATTTTGAAATTCATATCTACTTTTTGTTCAAATCTGTGTGCTGTCCTTTCAATGACTGTATAACCAAGTACGTGGAGTGCCTTATGCTTTGGGGAGAGGCAGAGTTGCCTCATCTCTTTATTGGTCATGAAATCCTGCACAGGCATTTTGGTAATGGTTATTCTTGAAGATTAACATTTTCAGGTTCTGTTCTGTATCTCTATTTCTTTGTTTTCCAGATGTGAAATTTAGTAAATGTCGTAGAAACTTTGCCACATGTGAGGGGAAACTGTTCTTGAGTCAGACTCTTCCACAGTACCTGCTAATTATTAATAGCTTGCCTGTGCTTTGAGGCAGTTACTTTTTCCAAGTTCTGGATGCATCTGTTTCCTTCCAAAAATAGTAGTACAATGATGTTCCAAGAAAACCTCAGTGCCCCGTTATGAGTTCTATTCATGTTGTATCACTCAGTACTAATTACCAGGTGTTTCTATAGGCCCTCATCTTTTAAAGATGTGATCATCTGCTCAATTTTATATACTGTGAATATTTCCATTAAAGGCAAGGGGCTTCTCACTGAGATTAAAGGTAAAAGCACATGTTAGTCTTTATGAGATGTCTTTGGAGCTGCTATTATTAGCTTTGATTTATCTATTGTTTATAAAAAAAATTAAAATTGAATAAAAGATAAACTTTTATCATAAATTTTGAGTCTCAATAGAAAACATTAGTCAGCAAGTTATTCTTTTATTTCATTTCTGAAATATAACAAACTAATAAAACCACTCCTTGGCCACATTACTATGTAATATGTACTTGGGTTTGATACAGTTTTAAAATCAGTAGTCCATATGTACTTTATTTGCTGTCTTTCATGATTTTAGAAAGATGTCATATTCATCTGTTTATTACTATTTTGGGATGTCAGGAAACTAGACCAATTAATGATTCCAAATGCAACTTACAGCAAATTTAGGATGAGTGAGGCATTTTTGACTTATACATTATTTTAAGCTTTATGTAAGGCTGGAAAACCATTGAGGACTGATCGGACTATTATTGAAAGGAGCAAGTTTTATTAATTTCACTGGTAGTGGACCTGGATTTTGCACAAGGGGTTTTGTCAGCTTAGTTTTAGCCAGTATTTATACTGCAGAAAATGTACTTCCATTACCCCAGTCTGCCTTATGCATGTGCCACATGCTGTATTGATGTGTATCCAAAAATAATAAAACACTCAAAATGTGAAAGGAAGAAACTATTATGCATAAGTCATTGCAAGTACAAAGCCAATTTTGTATTGTGGGATGGTGTCCAGAAACATACTCAAAGTGAGGAAAGAGTTTTCTTTCTCTAAAAACAAACCTGAATCTTAATTTAAGCAAAGTTTAGTTGAAATTATTTTCTTTTCTTTATTTTCCCTGAATGGTTTCATTTCCTTCATGATACAGGGACTGGGTTTTGTTTCATTTTTTCAGTTACAGTCCTATTTACAGGTTTTTTTCTTATTTACCATGAAATAAAATTTCTCTTAAATGTTTCCAGACCCAAAACTAAAAAAAAAAGAACATCTCTTTGATTATCTTGATCTGAGAAACTCTCCTGCTGGCAAATCATTCCCTCTTTTTTACTTTTTCTTCCAGAGCCAAAGGACGTGGTAAGTTCTGAACTGCCTGGACCTTCTCTGCTCTAGAGAAGCTGCTAGTCCGACAGTTATGACATGTGGTAAGCATGTGGGAGACCAGTTTTTAGCTGCATTTTGTTGGGAAAAAAATCTACTTTCTGTTCTGTTCAAACTGTCCCACTTCCTATAAATAATTAGATATTCTGTGGACCAGAGAATGAAAGGGAAATGCATCTTCAGCAAGGCAGTGGTTTGGTATTCAGCTAGCAGATGGAAGAGGTAGCCTTACGTTCTGCAACATCCCACTTCTCAGGTGAGGATGTCATTGTTTTCTAGAAAGTTAGTTCTTGTTTCTAAACAAATGGATCAGCTTCAGCAGGCGAATTATATTCTGATTCTATTTTGGCAAATGAATAAAGAAGTCCCAAGGGATAAGGAGGAGTAGCCAATCTAGGAGAGGAATCTAAACTGCCCCAAAAATGGACTCTTCTGAACTTGTTAAAATTTTAAGCTATCTGCACAGTCAATGTTTGTTGAAACTGGTATGTTCCTAAAAGCTTTGCTTTCAAAAACTTGATAATTTTAAACAGGAAAGAGTTGGCCAGGAAATCTCTGCTCATGTATCAACTTCAAAAGTGAGATCTGCAATATAATTCATTTTGACATAGTATTCTGAGATAGTCTGATAAAGATGCTATGTAAATGTAAAGTATGTTTTAAAGTAATGAAATACAATTTAATGTAAGTAATAAAACCATATATAATACAACTATTTTTCTACAGAACGGAGCAGAAGAGAATGGAAACTGTTTGTTGGGGTAATATTTTAACCAAGACCCTGAACTGTTATTGAAGTGAGAAACAATATTTCCTCAGAGAAATTCATCTTTTCTTTCAAAAAATTACAAACAAGTCCATATTCTGAATGAAGAAAAATAAAATATTGAATAAGCTTGGATATGTTTCCTTTCTAGCTCCTCATCTTGTCTGACTCACTGAATATGGTGGTGAGCAAATATGTTTAATGAAGGCACAACTAAATAAAACAAAAAAATTAAGATACTTAGAAGCTTTCCACTGGGATGGCATCTATTTTCCCACTGGTTATTGGTTCCATTGACAATTTTTATAGATGAGGTCACAGAAGTTCATGAAAACATTCTGATGTTCAGATGCCACAGTATGGGGCATTGTACACATTGAAAAATGCACTCGTGCTCACACTCATATTAAAAATATGTGTAATTGAATAGAATTTGGTTGAAACACACCTACAGACAGTAGAAAATGAACTATTCCTGCTTTGCTGTAGATAGAAATAATTCCCCACTGCCTCGCTCTGGTGCTGTATTTGTATCTGCACCAAAGAGTAAGGCAGCACCGCTCTCATTTGGTGATTTCTTCTTGCACCAGCCCTGCCAATGACAATCCAGAGTTCTTGCCAACGAAAATAAAGCCCCAAGATTTAGAAGAGTCAGTGGAGGAAATACAACCAAAACCGCATGAAGCAAAATGTAGCGAGAGGATTTTATTGGTGGCATTCGAAAGCAACCTCAACAGCTAAAAATTTTTCAAAGCATTACATTTCCAAGCACAGCAAAGGTCTTGGCATTTCGGCACACATTGCAGGTTTTGTTCAGCATTGTGGGTGGAAGCTCGCAGCAAACAGTGCAGCGACACATAGGTAACAGCACAGCCTTCTGCTTGCCCCGCAGGGGAGAGTTTTAAAGCTTTAAAACAAAAAGCACCCCAGCTTCTTGCAAATTACAGGCCAGATCCTGCCAAACAACAGCATGGAAAGAAGCAGGGCGAAAGCAAGAACTGAAGGATCACAGGATCAAATTTACCAAGAGGGCTGAAGGGGTGCTGGCACCCTGACAGGCAGCGATGGGCGCAGCCCGCGCGCCCGCGTGGGGAGCAGCCATAGGCACGGCTGCGCGGGCCTCCCATCTCGCTCGGGCTGCGTCTGCCCAGAGATGAGGCTGCAAAATTGGTTCCTTTCGAATATTTTAAGCCTTCGGAAAGCTTCAATAGGTTGTTATTTCCTTCTGCTTCTAGTTAGCCCTTAGAGTTGTGCTGTTTTGATGTGAGCTGACTTTGCGAGGTCAGGCGGGTTAAATGGTGTTTGATTAAAATCAGAACACCCAACAACTACTGTTTCACAGTTTGACTTTGTTGGCCTCTTCATCTGGGAATTCAGGAAGACACCTTTAGCTTCAAAAAAAGAAAAAAAAAAGGCATCTTTTTTTTTAGCCTTTTTTTTCATGTGGCTTAAAGTGAAACGAAGAAAAAAAGCCACATTGTGTATGTTTTTCTGTCAATGGGCCTGCCACTGTTTATCAAACCAAGGCAAATCCAATTAGCCTGTGGCCTGCCTCCCAGCCTTATTAACCTGCTCAGCTGTGAGAAACTCAACAGCCCCTGCCAATATCTCATTTCTCCAGCAGCTGATAAGATCAGTTCAAGATATTCAATGGGGTTTCCTTTCACTTTGGCTTCATCACAGTCACCGGCATCTTAACCATGGTAGCCGGATCTTATTTTCCTCTCATTTACTACATGAAATAGGATGGCGACTCCGAGGCCTATGCGGCTTGTTGGAACAAACACCGATCAGGCCTTCATGGCGTTTGACAGGACGGGCTGATTTTCCTTATCACRGCTTGCCCACAAAGGCCCGGGCCAGGCCGGGGTTATTAGCATTCCTCGGTGAGATGCGTCAGGCCTATTTCTGTCACGCARACAGATTGAGCCTTTCACTCAGGCTCACGAATGAGTGACACATGGCCTGACTGGGAGGACAACATTGTTATTTGAGTTAAGAAATCAATTTGTATCAAATGTACACTGTAATTTATTTGTTGGCTTTGAAGGGAACCTGGCTGAGATAAATGGGAATGGGCTTCTTTCTTCCCCCCTATGCTGAGCTGATAAAGTTCTTGTGAAGCTCCAGATAGCTCCAGTCAGAGCCAAAGTGACAAACATGTTTAAAGTTGCACAGTGATCTTTAAATCTCAAAAAGAACACCTTGTYGGACATGATAGAACATTTTTTACCTTTTCCCTCTATCTGTCAGAAAGCTGCTGTGACACATTGCTTTAGTATTTTTGCTGACATTTTCTTTATCAAGCACATCTGTTTGTGGTCGAAAGATGCTTATTCCTATTTTCTTCAATCTACAGCAGCCTAGGAAACTGCCAAAAGGAAGGAAGAAAATGAGACATTCTTTCCAAGAATAAGGCTTATTTAGTTTTTTTTTTTTTTAATTGTGACTTTTCTTGATCAGGTTCCAGTTTTCTTTTTACTTTTGTTAAAAGAGAGAAGAAATGTGTGGGGAACACGTATCATGAGATCTTGTCTATTTCAAGAAGTTTGGTTAGGTTCAGACTGATGGTGCATTAAGATGTTGGTATTATATGTTAAATCATGAGCTATGAGATCAACATCTCTATTAAAGTTATAAATATGAGCATAAGTGTTGGCTCTATGCATCAGTGTTTTTATCTTTGAAATAATACGAATAATCAAAAGTTACATCTACGGTTTCACGTATGCTTGCAGTTATGACTCCATAATGAAAAAATGCTAACAAACTAGCCACAGGCAGAGTAGCTCACTGACATTTCCATACAATAAYATGTTGTTTAGTTTTGGTTTTCAAAAGTGATCTAAATGTAACATGTCATATTAGATGACTATATAAGGTACCTTACCCTTCCTCTCCATCATAGCTTTCCACCTGCATATAGGCTCTTTTTTAACAGACTTGTGTGTGTATAAATGCACATAGAAACAAACACTATAAAGCAATATAGACTGCTATACTCTGTTTAGTCCACACAAGGTACAGCCATCCTCAAAGCAAGGTTAAACTTGAAGTAGTCTAAAGTGTGCAACCAGCGTCAAACACTCTTCCAGTCCTTCCAGAAGCTAGGTCAAATGTGATTAGCAGTACAAGCATTTTTAAGATAAGTTCTCTTTAGGAAGTGTTAAACTTATTAACRGCCTGATCACACCATCACCAAAACGGTCACATCATTCCCAGGAATCTCAGGGAGGGCCACGCATCAGGATTAACTCGTCTCTCGGGCTGCCCAACCAATATATTTCACTCTTCTCTTTCCTGCCTTTCCTCTGGGAATGTTGCAATCTTTTAGGCTGTGAGCAGCCTGCCAGCTTTAGATCTTGTTATACCTATGAGTACTGACACTGTAATAGTGTTAAGCCTTGCTCTCAGGTTTCTTCTGTGCCATGCCCCTTGGGCGAGGGCTTGCCCTTTTACCTTTCTGCCCAGGTGCATAACGACAGTGCTGTTATTCTGACTGGCCTGACATTTTTTAATGTGGTGCTTTTTAAACCTTAACTCCATGTTTCCACATTTAGGCAATAGCTTCAGATTTTGTCTCAGTTTAGCAACCCAAAGACAATATATCATTTTAAATATCTAAAATGGTTTCTGATTTTCATCCCGTGACACAGTCCAGAGGTATGACTTTTGATTTTCAAAAGCTCAGAATAGGCAATACTGCAATCCAGCTCTAACTACCAAGAGTGAAATGCTCCCTGTTTACACGCATTTATATTTCTACATCAACATATTCCATAAAACATGCACCTTCTCAAATGAGAACTGTACTTTGCCATGCTCTTTTAGCTATATCTATATAGCAGTTTACAATTATTACAGCCTAAGCACATCAATCAATTCATTGTCAGATCAAACTCTTCAAGAAATCATACCAAATATTGTTTTAACCTCATTGCTTTAGAAATAACCATTGGCAGTGGAGTAATTTAGACCCCAGAAATGGCAGCGCAAAATAAAACACCCTCTAGCTCTGATACAAGAGCACTCTGTCATGTCTACAGCTTCACTCTATTAAAATAATACATCCTCCAAAGCACTTGTTTTGGCCTTCTCCTGCCTTATCTTATATCCCTTAATGACAGAAAATGGAAAACACTTAATTTCTCTTCCAGGTTTGCATTAATTCATTATGAGCAATGCCAGTTTCGTCCCTGCTGTGAGCAGGCCCCTGATGGTAATGTAAGGATGAACCCTTTGCATGGAATTTGGAGAGGAAAAAAACAGACGCAATGATGTGCCAGGTTTGTTCATGATTTACTGTGCATTATGTTCTCTAAAACACACAATGGCTGGAAGCAGGGGCAAGCTGCTGTTTACCTGGTCTTCACTAACTCACATGAATCAGAGGGAACGCTCTGGGCCGAGGGACTCCCTTCTGTGTTTTACCTGAGAGCAAGTGAGTGTCCGCAGCTGAGAAAAGCTTTGATGAAACCTGTGGGGCAGGTAGTGTGAGAAACCCAACAAGCAGAGACCCTGCAGCAGGAGCAGTGGTTCCTGGGGAGATCAGGGACATAGATATAAGGGGACAGAAAAAAACCCAAACAAAACCCCCTTTTTCTCAGGAGAGGATTGCATGGAGTTTGGTTCAAGAAGCCCCTGAAAGCTGCTGGATTCAGAGCAAGGCTGGAAAGAACCAAGGATACAGTGGGCAAGGGAAGATTTATTTTTGTATTCTCTTACTTTTATTGTCTTAYAAAGCAGGCCTCGCTTGTCTCTTTAAAAAGGTCCATTGTTTTAGTCTGAGCTAAAATAAACTATAACTTCAGAGTTCATTGGATGTTTTTGGCATGCTTGCTGTAAGAACAATATCTGCCTCAAAACTCTCGCTGACACAGGGTCCCTTCCCTGAAAATACCTCTGCGTATCCCGAAAGCTGCAAGAAACAGCAAACTGGGAGACAATGAACACGGATTCTAGCTATTTCACAACCAATTGCTATTAATCTAACGTCACATGTAGAAGGGATGAATTGTCATTTTCATCTGTAAATTAAGGAAAAAGAAAACCCAGAATAAAATTCTGGTCCGTAATATACCAAAATACAATCTGCATCCTTAACACTGACTAATTATTCAAGTGAAGTGTCCTGCATTGTGTAACCCCTACTGACACAAAATGGCTCTCTGTCACCTTTGGGCAGTCAGACTACTGAAAGGGGGGTTATGATGTTGTTGCTGCAAGTATGATAAGAGATGTGAAGGTCTCAGGGTATCAGTGTCCCCTTCCCTAGGTCTCAAGCATAACATGGCTAGAAGTGGTTATTATTTTTATAAAAATATCATGTTTCTAGAGGCAACGGCTCCCTAGATTCCTCCTGGGAGAGAAGGGAAAGGGAGGAAGAATATAGCAGTGTACGTCTTCCCAAGTTGCTGCTAAAGCTAATGTGGAAGTAACTTTTCCGGATCTATACTTAGAGACTTAAACCACAGTGTACATCTGAAAGCTCAGGATAAAATGAGAAACCAGTCTGCCTCCTTCACCCCCAGCTCTGACTGCTGTGTCAACATGCAGCAGGGCGAAGGGGAGTTGAGTATAGGAAGAAACAGGCAGTACTGAAATGAATTTTTTTTACATGTGTTGCTCCATTGTGTTTGGGAAGCACACCTGCTAAAAAGAAGAATATGCCATGAGGTGGGGAAATGTTAAAACTGTAAACATATAAAAGCTTGGACCAACACTAAACATGTCTGGGAGGAGGAGCCACTCTAAACTGGAGATAGTAGGATGCCAATTTGAGGCACAAGAGTTAAAGCCTCAGGAAAAAAGGAAATACAAGTTCCATTGAAGAATATTTTAGGAATGGCAAGTATGTCTGTCTGTGAGTAACCCGTGTCTAGTGCCTGTATGCTACATGCTCTCACTGACAAGTGAAAACAGCAAAACAGCAAGTGTTCTCAGCAAAGCTACAGAACATAGCTAAACTTAAAATTATGACATTCATTTGGGGAGTAGGAAAAATGGAGCACTAGAAAGTTCGGTTTCATTTCCCCTGGTTTCTGAATGGAGGTTTGAGATGATGTTCATTTATTAACCCTAAGTTTTGAATTGATTACTTGTTCCTGACAGTCAAGTCCTGGTTAATAAGAGGGAGAAATGTATCACTGCTTATTAATACAGGCTGAGAGAAAAGCCTTCCAGATATTAGGTATCTTTAAGTTTGCTGACTATATCTTTTCAGACTGAAAGTATCTGTACAAATATTTGCTTCACACTGAATTATTTTGGACAGTTTCAGCCAAAACAACTTGGGGAATGATACAGGGCAAAATAAGTTGGTTTGCTTGTGCTAGAGGAATTCTGATGACCTTTTATTTAGTCCAGTAAATACATCCCTTTGAAAAGAAGGAATTTGATGGAAGGCAGACCACTTGGCAGACTGTTGGTTTTCACCAGTTTTTTTTTATAAAAACAAATAATTGTAATGTTAATATCTAATTAAAAACTGTGTAATAATGTGCATAGAGTAGATAGCAGGACTAGGGTTATAAGTAAACTGGCATTTTTGTAGCTGTGGTAATTTTAACTCTGTGTTTGAAATAATATTCTCAAAAATATTTTGTGTGTTCCTATATCAGATTTTGTGCAACTGCTCCGAAAGAGCTGCTGAAATAATTCCACACAGTAGAACATCATCCTTAGGTGAACAGGTGGATATAATGCTAAGATATTTGTTATATCACATACAGTTACATTTGGTTACTGGTTAACCCTTAGTAAGAAAATGCTTCAGGCTTAGCAAGTAGGAGATTTTGATATTTAGTAGAACCTGCCTTTGTTATTGTAACAATATTCAAGGTATAAATTAATAAAATCATCTCTTCAAAAAGAATGTACAGTTCTCAAAGGTTTAATATTAAATCTTTTGGGGGATTAAGTGGTACAGTGGTGCTACTACAGATCTAGGGAGTCTCTTTCATATGATCTCCTAGTCTTCAGCCTGTCCAACTCTGCAGGAGTTAGAGATATTCTAATCTGTATGAGATGAACTTGGGGAGGATCATCTCCCACTGTCAAATGCAAACTTGCTATCATACATTGCACTAAAGAACATCCTTTCTCAACTGTAATTCTTCAATTATCAGTTGCAGAAGGCCTGAATAATGGAGAACCTGATCTCAGCTGGGCTCTTTAAATCAGAATCCTCAGGAGGCACCAAATGAATCATATTACTCACTATAGAAAAAAAAAAAAAAAAAAAAAAAAAAAAAAAACAAACCACAACAAACAAAAACAACAAACCCAAACTAACAAAAAACCCCCCAAAACCTAGAAATGTCGTAATTCTCCCAGGTGCTTTGGGTAGCAGACAGTCAAAAATGAGGAGAGTCCAAAACACATCGTTTTATTTTTATTATTTTTACTTTGGCATCAGAATTTTTGACCTCTCTCAGTAAGCCATGGAGGGAAAGAGAAGTTSTTACTCAACCCCAGCTTTCTCCTGCTCCACAGGCATTCAGACAGCACAGGAAAAGGACTGAGGAGGCCCTGCCATAGCAGTCTCTGAGGCAGCTGCAGGCCAGAGCCACAGCTGCAGCTTCCTGTCTGCCCAGCAGGTTGTTGGAGGAGCATCTCGAGGTGGATGGCTCCCACCGTGGGTTTCTGCAGCCCACGGATCTCAGCAGCTAAACAGCTGATTGTTGGAGACAGCCTAACTACATGTAAAGCACAGCCTTTGTAAAAGCCTCAGATTCTTTCCTTTTCTTACTGCTCAAGCCTGGAAATGACAAAAACATGCAAAACCCTGGACACTGAAAACTAGGAGGTGATCTCTTCCAAACCCCTTTTATAATTTGACTTTTGCTGCTTGGGAACCACTTATTTAGCACTGTATTGCTGCTTCGGGTGCTAGCATGGAAGACCAATGTAATTGTGTTCCAAATCTCATTCATACTAAAAATAGACTAGTTTACTAAAACTGTATGTGAGACAACCATGTATGATACTATTCATCAGTCAGCAATCCACTTCGCAGCCCCTTAGTAAATGCTTGCTTTGGGAATATCTAAGGTATTTTGTGATATCCAGTTGCCACTGTTGGGTTAAGTAAATTAGAGCAACTTGTTTCCAGCAAACTCACCTTAGAGTGAGTGATGTGCTTCCAAATATTTTCTGTCAAAGTGCTTGAGTACGATGTTAGGAGACTTTTAATAAAATATTTGTTTTTAGTTAAAAATAGCAAAGGCAAACACACTGCTCATTAATAATGGGATATACTGTAAATGATAGCTTTCAAGAGAGTAATAGAACATAGCAAACAAAGAAGAGCAGCAGAGGCAAGTAAAAAGGAAAATAACTTTGAAACTCTACTGATTAAGATGCTAAAGTAGTTTCCAGTGTTTATTACAAAAAAGCTAATTAAAGAGTTTACATTTTATCATGCACAGTAAAGAACTCCTGACAGGCATTGTTATAATATGAAATGCTGCAGTCTCCAGTAGAGTTTAATTTAGAGCAACAACAAAGAAGGGAAAAAGAAGAAATAAAACAATTGAAATGTTGCAAGCAGACTGCCTTAAGCTCAGGGGAGGCCTTTTAGAAAACTGTTTGGTAGAAGCAATGCAAACTGAGCTACTACCCTGGGAATAATATTTTTCCTGAAATTGTTTCAGGTTGAAGTGTTTATAGGACGCAGTCTATAGGTTGTGTAAGCCACCAGCTAAAAGATTGGGGAAGTATAGCTTTTCATCAAAGGCTAATCACACTGATTATGCAAGAAGATCCACAGATGCTGGTGTAAACCATTCACTGGAGAATTAGTGATTCCTGCATCATTACTGATCAGATCAACAGATGTCCATACTGTCACCAGTTACCAACATTAACTTGCTAATAAACAGCATCACGTTTACTAAACATATTCAACTAGAGCAAAATTTTGACATCTTGTACAGATGTGTTCATTTCTTCCAAACATATTTTTGGCTTGAGAGTGCCTTGGAAACTATTGATTTCACTCTTGCCCAATTGCTTTGTGATGAATAAAGATAGATTATGCATATAAATTATTTTAAACCAGTCAACCATTGTTTATTTACTTTAACTTCAATATTTTGTTGTCATATCTGCAGACTTGAGGTTGAGAAGATGATTTTACTTTTGGCTAGTGATTTTTCTGCAGGAGATATGAGAAGGCAACTTTTGCTTGTCATTAGCAGCCCTTGGGATCTTCATATTTTATTTCCCTGGCAGTCAGACATATGAGCTGTTACAGAGGACAGAGTTGAGCTATAGGACACTGAATACACAGAAGGCACACTGCTCTGTCTCATTTTCTGCCACCGATATGGCTGTATGATTTGCTTTCCTAATGTTTGACTTGGTGTCAGAGTTGGAGGAAAATTAATTGGCAGAGAACCAGCTCAGATAAGGTGGCAGCATGAGGAAGGACCACAAATACCTAGTAGCAATGTTTCTTGCTGCGTGTGTTGAGCAGGGATTTCCCATCCCTTGTTCAGCATGTCATAATGAGGAGTTCTGGGATGCTAGACTTCTGCTGGAATCACCTGGAGCCCAGACAGTCCAAATATATATGATTATAGCCACATGATATATGGCCACAGGCATACCATTCTTTCTTTCAGATTTTACATTTTAAACTAGTAGAAATGAATCACTTCAGTATTGCATGCAAAACACCAGTGCAACTTACTGCCACAAGAGAGCATTCACATTTAGTACATATTTTATTTATTAAAAGGTTTCCTCATATAAATGGAAATTAGAACACCATCATTTTTACTAGGTAGACTTTCTTCTGTTTCTAAAGCTGCTTTCTTCCCATAAACTTTTCTATTGTCTTTGCTAAAAAAGGCTTTCTTCACCTTTCTCTGAAGTATGGCTGGGCCGCTTGTCTCTGTTAGAAGACAGTACAGATGTCTGTGAATCACAGTGTATAGCTCTCTTTCTATCACTCAAACATTGCTATTGTAACTTGTAGATTGAATTATCAAATGTATTCTACACTAAGACTGCTTGAAATAGCTGGGCTGTCATGTGGGTGCTTGGCTGTGGAGTGATATTAGTCACACCATACTGTCCCAGACCTCTGAAATTTTTTTTGTTTTCCAGACATAATTCACAGTTTTGGTTTTTCATCTGTAGTCTCATAAGTGGCATCTTTCCCTGCCTTCTTCACGTACCGTAGCTTTGTTGGGACATTCATGTTGATWAGATCCTCTGTTTACATTTCTATTGATTGTAGAACAAAATTTTTAATAAAATGAATTTGCTCCAATGAAGCTCAAGTCAGTAGATAGTCACAGAATGGTGCAAAGTCAATTTGTTCACTCAGTCTTTTCAATGAATTGGATTTGAGATGGTTCCTTTTGTGTTTTTATTGGAAACTAAATGCTCTCCTTACAGCAAATGCACTCATACCTCCCAACAGGTCCCCTTTACTCTTGGGTACTGCATTATGCTGTCTTGCCATTCATGTCAGTTTGCACTGTGGATGCCTTGTGTTACCCATTACCCAGTATGTACCAGCACTGCCATCAGCATTGATGTAGGGTGCTGTACACCAGCAATGCCAGAGCTGATTGCTCCATTGGCTATTTTTCCCCACAGTCAAACATGGGGTTTCATGGTCCTGTTTTTTTATGGAGTACCCACTCCTGTTTGTTGTTTAGGACCTAATCCCAAATCCATTAGAATCAACAGAAATTTGTTCCTCTTGTCCCAATTCATTTCAGGATATTTTGTGTGCATTTACAAAGGTGTTCACATTGCTCTTGAAAATTTGCCTTCTCCTTGGTGACTGTAGTATACAAATAACAACTTCTTATACATTTATGTCTTTATTTTTCCTAAGCTTACGTATGAGGAAAATTAGACGAGTCTTCATGCAACACTGGGCTTAAATATACCCATTGCTGGGTTGTATTTCAAACAACAGAATTTCCTTTACTCCTTTTCACTCTTGCTGTCTGTTTCCAGCCTTCTCCATTCACATTTACCCTATCATTATTTTACATGAAAGGAAGTCTTTCTTTAGCACTGGGCTCATAAAAATAAAAGATAATACAATGAATGAATATCACTGAAAGMCAATTTTTCTCAGCTATACTTTAATGCAAGTTCAGGCTACCTAGAGTGAGCTGTGATAGAAGACAGAAATGAGACTTCAGGCAGCTTTCTAAAGAATGAAAATCGTTCCTCTCTCGCTGTATTGTTGCTGCACAGGGCCAGCAGGTTAATGGTAGAGGAACTTTATAGCACATAGAATTCACTGCTGAGGAGGATAGAGAGCCATATGGCTGGGGATGTAGCCTATGGATTTGTGTTCTGGTGTTGAGTATCCACAGGTGCATTGCTCAGCAGCAGAAAGTAGCGGCCGTTGTTGGTACTAGACCATACTGGAACACGACAGTATTTTGTCTCCAACAATGGCTGTGGCCAGATGTGTATTTGTTTGGCTATTTTTGAGAGGAGTTTTGGTTGATTTTATTTTTTTTTCTAATTTATGATACTGGATTACATTTAAAAAATAATATTAATCAAGCCCACTGCAGCTTTCTAATTGATTTTTGTATTAGATCCAAGCAATTTGGTTTTAGCTTCTGCTACACTGGTAAGAAAATCCTAACTATTACCAACTGTCAAGAGGATATCTATGTCTCAGTGCAGAATTCATTTTATTTATTCCTATTTACTCAATGTCTTTCAGAAAGGAGGTGTCATTGCTGGTGACTCTTCACATACAGACACTATTTGACTATGAATTGAAACCCCAGCCAATGCCATTTTGATTTTACTCTTATCTTTCATTTAAAGGAACATTCCCACAACCTTTACCCCTCCCCTCACATAGTCAGACACTCTGAGGCACAGTGTCAATCATTAGACACAAAAATATTTCAGTTATTTTAAAGCTGGAGTATTTGTCACAGGCTCAAAAGATAGCGATCTAATGACTTACCAGGGGCTTTGCTTATAAACACACACCTATGCTATTCTCAGAGCTTGGTATTACTATTATTTTTTTCTTATTCTTTCCATTCTCACACTTAAAACAGAAACACGTTTTCTCCTAGAAAATGCTGACAGCGTGTCTTGGTATCTCAAGGCAGAAAGGTTGCTTTCCCCCAGGCAGTGTGCTGGCAACTTTCACATGGACACACATGACTGAGCTGCCTATAGGCACCCTTCCTTTCATTGTTTCCATAATTCAATATGTTTAAAAACAGCCATGCTAACAAACATTAGAAAGAGGAGTGGGAAGTGAAACTCTATGGGATTGAACTTCAGAAATGTAGTACAGCTAGAAGAAGAAGGTGTTCAGAGTAAAAATACGAGAGGGATTTGTTATGCAAAAATAAGACCTCATCTGAAGCTGAAAAGTTACTACATGCAATGAAAGTGAAAAGCAGTGCTTAAAACAATAAAGCAGAGACTGTTCTAACACTCTTTAACATGTGGTTTGTAAGCAAATCTTTAATAAATTACATATTATCACAAATAATTCACTGATTACTACCTTTTGCTGCATCTTATTAATCCATTCTGTACCACACACACAAAAGCACTCCTGAGTGAGCTACAAGAAGGATTTAAAGATATGTTCTGAGTCTAGAATATTTAGCAAAATCATCTTGGTCTCTTAAACAAGTTTGGATTAAGTAAAAACACAATTAAAAGAATACATTTCCAAGCTGCCAAAGGTAAAATTCAGGAGATACTGTGCACATTATGGTAAAATGGTAAATCTCCCATACTCATGACGAACAAGAATTTCGCCCTTGTGTAGCTGCAGGAGGGAAAAGCATAATCTATATGGCAGAAATAATTTTACTCGGGTTACTAACTAC
This sequence comes from Phoebastria nigripes, assembly GCA_035582835.1. Taxonomy (NCBI): domain Eukaryota; kingdom Metazoa; phylum Chordata; class Aves; order Procellariiformes; family Diomedeidae; genus Phoebastria; species Phoebastria nigripes. The sequence continues at coordinate 1,350,940 of JAYKAV010001167.1, read as the reverse complement.
ATATTTATTACTAACTATAATCTTCTGAGAATTAGATCAGTTTATATTTAAGAATTACAGATTTTTAAGAGCAAGCCAGGGTCCTGTGAGATAAAAGGTATACAGACACAGCTCAGTACTTTTCCTTAACCACTTAATGAACTGATAGAGGACATGACAACAGAATGATGAACTGAGATATAGAGAAGTTACTCCCTTTTCAGTATTGGACAAGAAATGATATCAATCCCTGAGGTATTTCTGAAATATGATTACTAATACAGTATGTTAAGGAAAGTCATAAAAAAGAAAGACATGGATGCTCCCTTTCACCATATAGTTGGTGAAAGAGCAAAGAACATGAAGATCTGTGGGAGCTGTGAATTTCCACATGCATTTTTACCTCTGCAAGAATATTTCTTTCAAGATCTTTTGAATGTACATATACTGTGTATGATGTAGATGACTTGCATTTGAACAGATACATATCCAACTTTCCTGTGTCAATATTGTTTTGCTCTTGCACATACATATGACGGTACAACAGAACCACACCATGGTGCAATTGCAAAATTTGAGCCCAACTTGAAAGCTGCTGATGACGATTTATTTTATTACAAGAGGACTTGCTCTCTTACTTTATTGTTTGACTGTGCAGAACATGACTAAGACTTGACAGCCTCTAAGAGAATTTTGTTCATCCACAGAGAAGCTGAAGGATCACCTGTGACTGTGGAATATATTTTTCCAGCATTTATGTTATACAGAGTTCTTGTTAATGCCTTGGAAAATGCTAGTGGAAAAGATCTTGTACGATGCTTTAGAACTAGCTTACCAAACAGATTCATTCAAATCACTGCATTTTGTGAAGTAACATGAAAAATTGCTACATGGAATAATCAGTAGTACTGTTTCACCAGGCATTCTGGACACTTATTATGAAAAACACTGGTTCAATTATTTGCATTCTAATGTACTGGATGAGCTTCCTGTAGTATGTTTCATAAAAACCTTCATTATAACATTAAATCTGCTGTTAAACACTAGCTACAATTATGCATTTTGATGAAAATCATGGTATTTGCAGACCAAGAGTTCAAACTAGGTTGTTTGGGTTTTTTATTCATTATGTAGTGATCAAAAAATTTGCAGATATTTCAAACCTTCTACATCTGTGCTATCTCACCATGGCGATGCTGAGCAAGTCTTATTACTGACAATACTAGCCTTCACAAGAAGAATATGAATATCTTAAATGCAGCAAATCATTAAGGGTCTTTTCCAATCTAAATGATTCTATGATTCTGTGATTATTTCCAGTGGTGTACTGACATTATATGATTACAGTTTCATAGATTTTTTCTTTGCTAGTGTGGAAAGAAAAAAAAAGCTTAATCAAGAATTAAGGTGATCTAGCACATATGGTTTTAAATGTATCCACAGGAGATAGTAATTTATGGGAAATACAATTGGGATAGTGCAAATACTGTACACTGCCATATATCAGCTGCAAAACCAATGCTGGTCTTGCTGCATCTTAGAATGCCAGTTGAAAACAGGTCAGATATGAAGTACCAAGCAGTAATTATGGTGTGTAAACTTGGAAGCAACTTCTTATTTTTCCAGTGCAATAGCTCATCTTACTAGGAGAAGCTTTCAGTCATTAGATGAGCTCAAAATGTAACACTTACACACTGACTTTGCTCTGCACTAATATCAGATGTGTGCATATTATATGTTTTGGTGTGTTTGTTCCTCGCTTGGCACAGAATTTATCTAGTGATATACAGCCCTTATATATTACTAATATACTGTAGTATAACACCAGCAAAGCACGAGACAATATTCTGTCTAATTGTTTTGATCAAACATGACATAGACTTTGTACTCGCACTAGACACATATTTCTGGAAGTTATAGCTTTCACAGTACTTGCTTTCATTTTTTTGTAATCCTGTCTGTTTCAGACCCTGAAGAATGCAGCACAACCGTTTCAGTTTTCAACCTGTCAAGACTTTGCACAAATGATTTGTCAAGAAAAAGTCTAATTATGTCTGGCTTAAGGCTTCCATGTTAAACAGGAACAATTGCGGTGACTGTGAAAGAACCACCTCCTGGCACTTGAGCAAAATGTGAAAGCAGCATGATTGTCCTGCCTTGTTTCTTTCCATCAACACCCTGTGGTCAGAAAAAGAAACCACCAAATACTTCACTTCCATTTCTATCAGTTTCTTGTGACTGGCAGCACCTTGGCATTTGCCTTGTACTGTATGTGAGTCATACTGTTAGGGCAACAAGAGAGCCTGTTGAATACAAAGTCTGAAACTAAGCAGACATCAAGCCAAGAGCTGCTACAGCAGCAATCAAGCAGATTAGCTTAAGTAATTCTGATGAGCATATTAAAGCTCACAATGAATGAGAATGTTTGGAGGAAAAACATAAATCAGGTCAAGTGTAAGTGACCTGGTGCTGTGAAACACTTTATATAATATACCTATTTTGCTATGGCTATTTTTTCAACATTCTGACATATCAGAAACCACTTATCTTACTTTATTTGTCCGTTTCAAAAATATTACTTATCTTTCCTTTCCAATAGAGTCTACGAACAGCAACAAAACTTGTATTCTTTATTGAGGATCTGATCCACATGATCGTTCAGTGGTTTCATCACTAGTGTCAGTGGAAGACTTCCAGAGACACTGTGACCCTGTGKCTGGATGTTTTGAAGTAAAATCCTGTAAAAACAATACTGATACATAGCAAGTAAGGAAATGCATGGCAAAAACAACAGAGCACAAACAGATCACTCCTATGGAAATTTGGCCTACATTCAAAAAATGACTGCAGCCTTGGTTGCCTTCATTTTACGGTGCCCATCTCAAGATAAATCAAAATGTCTGCTGAGTTCTTAGAAAGAACTGATCACCTACACGCTGAAAACTGTTTTTAAAGTCTTTAAGATGTCCCTAAGCCAGCAAGACCACAAACATCACTGGCGGCTATCCTGTCCAGAGGGAATGTTTGCCACAACTAAAATACTAACAAAACCTAGAATCTCACTTTTCCACCTCCCTCGTGAAAGTGCCCTGACATAGCAGGAGCTGCAAAGTTCAAAACTCTTAGGCAGCCACAGTTTATTTCCTACTCCTCTGCATCTGCTGGTTACCAGCTCCCGCTAGCCTGTAACTGGACCGGGCATAGGAGCAGACTGAAGGTCTTATCGGCACTCTTTTGTCTCCTAGGAAAATATGGGCTGACACCTAGGAAGATGAATTCTTCCCCTTTTATTATCAGAAACTCACTTCATCATTGACCTGCAGAAAAGCAGGGAGATACCAAAATACTGGAGAAAAAATGTGGTGTTCTCATTTTGTGAAAAGGAAATAAAATTAACTGATCATTCTAGAAGAGCTAGAGCCTCATAAAAGCAGGCACTTAAATTGAAATTTCACGACCTCAAATTTCAGAGTGGTGACAGGAACCTCTGTAGAATGGGAGATTCACAGAAGCAAGATGCCCACTTCACATAGTGCAAGGTAGTAGCTCCTGTGTTTATGGGAAATCTTCTGGAGTCGAGTGTTGTAGCTTCTTGTATAGACATGATATCACTGATCTATACCATAGGCCATTTGTGATCATCATCAACTTACTGAAATTTCCTCAGGGGCTCCCAAGGAGGACCTGTGGAATGAGTAGCTAACAAGTGACGCTTAGACAAGTTGTCACCAATCAGTAATGATATCAGTACTTGGCTTTGGCACAATCTGAGCAGAACAATGAGGTTAATCACGATTAAAAAGCTAATAAAAGTCTGTGTTAGTCTTTCAATATCATGAGCTGACACCTGGTGACAGACACATAGATTTCCATGCAACCAAGTATATTGGCCAGAATATTTAGAAACAACCTTTATCACGGCAGCATTCTGGTGTGTTCTTTCAGAACAACCAACAAATATCTTTGTGTCTCGCCAGACATGTTCCCGTGTGTTTCTGCTGCTAGGTATCAGCTTATGTACTATGGCGAGTGTGAATTATTGACTTATTCATCTAATTAGAACATGGGATAGAGCATTCCCCTCAGTGGTTCAAATTATCCTATGTACAAAATGGATTTGAAGGTGGTGGCTTAGGTCCTGCATTAGGGGATTGAGGTACTGGGTATGGAAGGACCTGAGTTATTGTCTGAGGGCTGATCTGGTGGGTGTACTCAAAGCGCTCAGCTGGAGCTCTCCTGCAGGCAATATAGATTCAGATACATTAAGTTCAATCCCTTGCTTAGCTGCTCAACATGAACCATTTCTAGTGTTTCTTTTAGGAATCAATGTGTAGTCAAGAAGGGTACCAGCTTATAGTGTACAAAACAGTCAACATTTCAAAGTCCAGTATTTGCTGTGCAAAGTCCACACTGAGACTCCATACAGTGCATTTAGTGGATTGTGCTTTCACATCCTGATGTGCTACACACTAACTTCCCCATGCAACAAAGCCGTTAGAGCAGGACTAGAGATAATTTTACTGGCGTTAGACCTCCAGTGATATCTGAGGAAGTTACATACAGATTAACATAGTGAAGATAAAGAGCCTGTCGTAGTGGCTCAGGAGACTGCTGGCTTCTTGGATTAAAAAACAAAGCAAGCCAAGGATTCGTTTCTTCATCTAGAGAGGGAAGGAAGGGTCAACAACAGTACAAGTATCACATACAGTTGTTCTGTGCTCCTTGCAAGTTTTGCACTTTGGCCAGGAACACATGGAAGGATAACAGGGAACCTTTTCTCTGTCTTCTGCAAAGGAAACTCGAAGCCACTGAGGTCACAGAAGGGAACTACTRTACCTTGTTAAAATGGGTGAGCCACGCTACTGCTGAAACAAATGCACTTACCACATTCAAGTAACTGTATTTGACAGAATACCAAGATTTTAAGTTCTCAGGAAATGTTTTTCTGGCTCTTGTTTCCTTTCTAAATTTAAGTTGCAGTTAGTATTGTGATTCTTAACAGAAAAAGAATTCTTCAATTTCCAGATGATTTTCAGCAAAAGTTATGCGGAAAAAGAAAGGTCCGGTTTATTCCTACCAAATCCACAGACTATTTTTTGGATATATGGTATTTTATCTACACACTTTAGCGAAAAGATTTATACTTTCAAGCACTGTATTTTATAAAGGGCAGACATTTCTTCTCTGCAACACTTTACATGACCATCACAAAAACAGATTTACATGATTTTGCTTTTTTCTGTCTTTACTAGAAGGTTTTTAAAAAATGTTGCCTCCATTTTGACCACCTAATTCAAAGTCACTTGGGCCAGTAACTGTATTTTTAAGAAGAGCATATAGATGCTCCCGATTAGTTCAGATTGTTTGGATTGTCTCTTGATATGTTTGAATACGTAGGTGAAATAAACAATGGCATTCCCAGGAAACAGGGCTTGCAGTTCTCAGAATCAAGTAACTGCCTTGCTTACCCCAAGTGCTTGCCTCTTCCCCTTCTCCCTCTACCCCCATGTTTGGCAAAAGCCCCTGTCATGTTTCAGGTCATAGTCATACAAGATACTTGAGAGGTCTGTGTTAGTAACAGAAAAGACTGCTAGAGGATTCACCACTGCATAAAAGTTAGAAAGAATGAGAGGCAAATGTCACAGGACATAAAGCGTGATAATTGCTTTATGGGAAGAAAGCCACAGGACACTGTTTCTCTCAAATGGTTCTGGAGAGCATGGGAATTTGCGTAGCGTGTCTTATAAAAGCAGTGTTTATTATGAAGCATGGTTTGGCTAATATGAAAAGGAAGAGAAAAAGAGTTTCATATTTATTTGTACTTGTTTTGTTTTTAAAAAAGTTAATCCTGATCTATGTCAAATTCCATGCTGTTTTTAATTTTTTTTCCCACTGCTATGTATCTGTGGGGCAGAAGGTTTGCATGCCTTTGGTGTATTATGGTGACTGTGCAATGTCCAGTAAAGCTGGTCACAATAAAAGAAACTTATTCTAAAACTCAAAAAAAAAGTTAAAATATATATTTGACTACAGTATATTTCATGAACTTGTTCTTATACAAGAAAATGTTATTAAATACAATTGGAGTTATTTAACTTAAGTGAAACAGTGTCTGAAGAGATAAAAAAGAAAATGCTACACTTGGTACTGTGAGTGTAAATTATAATCTGCACTGGCATCTCCTTTTATTATATGCCTAAGTGCAACAAGAAAGCTTTGGAAATTCTGTTTGAATTCTTCATCTTGCAAGATTTATGGCCCAGTTTTAAACCCAGGTTGCTCAGAATCTTCACTTGCAAGCCCTATGAAATGTATGTGTCATTTTCTTACTGAAATCAAGAAACACAATATTTTAAAGTAGTTATGTATGGACCAAAATATGTTTCTGGTCCTGTCATTGCACAGTGGGACCCCCATCCTTGACTTACTTATGTAAAATTTATAAAAACAGCAGAGTATACAATAGCAAAAAAGACTTTTAACAGAAATGGGCATAACAAGTTTCAAAGTGCAGATGTTTATCTTGGAAATGTGTCTATCTGAAAAAGCTCTTCTTAGCAACTGAAAAGATAAATGATCTTCCTGGAGAGCTTTCTAGCCATTTATCATTTAGATAATACCGGTCACTTTTTTGAGTGAAACTGACTCATGAGCGTATGGTACAGAGCCCTCAATTAAACAAGGAATTTAAGGACTTGTTGAGCTTTCAGGGTGTGAGTGAAGAAAAAGACAGAGGTGGCCTATTTGACAAAAAACACAATCAGATCATCATCCTTTGTCCTTGTGCATGATATTAGGCCATAAGCAGAGAAGGGTCTTTTAAGCTCTGAATCCAGTCCTACAGATGCATCAACCTACACATAATTGTGGGCTCTGAACTTTCACTCCCTATGAAATGTTTCTTCACAGGTAAAAATAGTCAATGGAGTTACTCCAGATTTATATCAGACAGTAGTTCTATTTAGATAAGATTCGTCTAGAGTAATTTAAAAATCTGTGTTTGGTTTTATTATTTATAATTGTATTTATCAGAACAAGAGCTGGAGATATAATATTTTAAATATGTTATGTTAACTTATTTAAAAATATATAATCATATTAACTTGATAAGATAAATTGTCTTATTATTAAATAATTTCAAGTCCAAACTGCCTATTGCTATAGTACTTCACTTTTCTTTTTATGTTGTAAAACAACTGAAAGCACTGTGATGTACCTGCTTCAAGAACTTTCTTCTTGCTCCTTTTAAAAAGGGGAAGAGAAGGGAAGGGAAGAGAAGGAAAGGGAAGGGAAGAAAAAGAAAAAAGAATCCAGCATAAAAACCCTCTGCCTGGATAGGCAGTCCAGACTTGGTCTGTGGTTCCCAGTTTCAGCCCTGAAAGCTTACTATCTTGCAGAAAATTGTGTGGAATGTCCAATATTCTTAACAACTGCAAGGCTGAAATCATCATGGGTAGTCTGCAACTTTTTGTAACAATCAAAAACATCATCAGAGAACACAGTTACGGGACCCTGCTTGTGTATGGTATGTACAGGCTGGTCTATTACTGCCTTAGACAGAAACTATTTAAGAAGCAGGAGAACCCAGTGTGCCCAGGTTGATCCTTGCTCCCTGATCTTTTCTTTCTTATCACTCAAGGTACACCAGAAGATGTGGACAGAAAGATTTTAGACTCTGTTTCAGTAGTTTACAATAAAATTATGCAGAGGCCTCCTGCTAAGACCCTATGACCAAGAAAGCTTTGCCTCAAAAGATGTCTTCCCAAATATAGGGACTTTCCCTATCTATTCCTCCAAACCGGGCCTTGGCTAAGTGACTTATTTAAAAAAAAAAAGCAAGATTGATGCATCCAGTAGTGTATTGGTGAAAAAATTTGTTCAAGTCTTAGAAATTCTAGGCTGCCACTACCTGTTTCAAGTGATCCAATATCACTGGATTAGCCTTGTCTACTGAAGCAGCAAGGGTTGCAGACAACTGAGAAGCCTCTAAACTTAGCTAGAGATGGCTCAGCATAATTATATCTCACTCTCTGGCATAGCATGCTGACATGTAATTATAGCATTTTGATAGTGGGTTGCAATGATACTGTGTTTCAGCTGGCAAAACACAAGTGTCACAGATTTGTCCTTTGAAGAGTGCTAGGTCCTAAGAGTACTGCAAATCTCAGCTGCATTTTTCCCATTGATTTCGCTTCTGTGTGCAGGCTAGTGAGTTTTGCCTGAAGAAGCACTAAAATAAAACTGAGTAACCACATGAGGATTTGAATATTTTTGTAATAATTACACTTTGTATGACATAAGTTTACATGAAGCCTTGAGATGTTGTAAGGCAAAGTTTCAGCAAGTTCCATCCAGGATAACAAAATCTGTGAAAAGCCTTGTTAATATGCACCTCTCATTCAATGTTATAAAGCATTAAAGATTAACTCAAAATGATTTCCAAGGGAAGCCAAAGCAATTCGGGCTCTAGAAATTAGTTTCTCTATATAACACTAACTGTGCGTTTATATCTCAGACCTGTTGGTGTCTGACTGAAATAGGCTAAAGGAACTATTGTCTGCTGACAACCATGGAGAAATGCTAATAATGCTCTGCCAGGACTGGTACAACTGTGAAATAAATTTTCCTGTTATTCAGAAATCAGAGAATCAAAAAACCAAACATAGCTAGTTTAACAACTCATTCAAGACAATAAAAACTTTTTCACTGATTTACTCCATCAACTATAGGTCATTACTGATTTTTAAAGTGAACTGAAAGGAATGTCATCTGTGACAACCACAACCCAGTGACTGCCTACCTGCATAGACACTCCAGCTCTGAAGGAGAAACTTTTAGAGTCATATTAAATGGGTTTCAAGGTAATAAGGTAGTCAGTGTGGGATGGAAAGATCTATTACTGTAACTGCATATCACCATATGTTCCTCTCTAAGTTCTGTAATAAAATATTCTGGTGGGATTAAAAGTTGCCTGCATACACAGTGATGTGTCTACATTCAGTCTCTTTTTCTGAAAGGTAGGACTTCATCTATTCTACTGATTATTCACTGTATCCAGGGATAGGACACATAGGAATGGTTCAAAGCTGCACTGGGGAGGTTTAGACTGGGCATTAGGAAGCATTTCTTTACTGAGAGGGTGGTCAAACACTGGAACAGGTTTCCTAGAGAGGTGGTCGATGCCACAAGCCTGTCAGTGTTTAAGAGGCATTTGGACAATGCCCTTAACAACATGCTTTAACTTTTGGTCATCCCTGAAGTGGTCAGGCAGTTGGACTAGATGATTGTTGTAGGTTCCTTCCAACTGAAATAGTCTATTCTATTCTATTTTATTATACTGGCCTCTCCATTTAAAAATACAGCACATAACGGTTTTAAGACATATGAGGCTACATAATGATAGTCACGCTTTTCAGGGACTGTACCACCTCCATGACGTGCAATGCAACACAGACTCTCCAATGTTGTAGAGAAGAAAGGCTGAAAGTATTTGTGGGATTAAATGCAAGCTTTGGTCATCCTGGGCTTTTGGACCTGGAAATACACGTTCATTTACCAGGATACTGACTGTTTTTGTACTAACTAATGGTGTATCACTCAGTGGAATACCTGCTTTCAGAAGAAAGGAGAATTTAATAAGCTTTTAGACAAAGGAGTGCCACTGGATGTTAGTTTCATCCTATCTCTGGTCCCCAGACCTGGTATTAGCAGTCATTTGTTCATAGCATAGCAAATGCTTCAATTGCAGGTCAAACTAGGTCAAAAGCAGCCCTTGAGCAGCAATCCTTGAGTGCTGGAGACATATAAGGCTCCTTTTCTTATTACTCCTCCTTTTTTTATTACTTGTGGTCATCTTCAGTGCCAGGATGATGTATATCTCTTTGGCACTAAGTCTTAGTCCCACTGGTATCCACACTGCCTGCAGAATGCTTTGCACCTGGATTCTGCTTCTGTGTGAAACAGATACTTCCCCTGCTGGAAGAACTCAGCTATTGACAAACAGACCATCTACTCTGTGGTCAAAAATGTATATAGCATATAGCATATAGCATATAGCATATAGCATATAGAATATAGTATATAGTATATAGTATGGATGCGGTCAGCACTGTGTTTGGTATTCCAAGAGGTTTAGACCTTTTCAGATGAGGTGGGGATGAGGTGCACACTGGAAGAGCACGTGCTGTCAGGAGCAATGATCAGATAAGTCTTGTCCCAGGGAGTGTTCTGACTCTATACAGTCTGAATACAGCCTGTCTGCCTTGATGGATTCAGAATAAGAGTTGAACAGAATGGATGTGAATCAGTCTACATCACTTGACCTAGAGATTAAATGGAGCTGAATGGCAGAGTTTCCAGAGAGACTGTAAGGAAAAGTCTCAGTTTGTTGCAGATCTCATCAAAACAGCAACATTAACTTTACTGGAAGGATAACTGCATCATCCGAAATCTGCAAGTCCTCACTGAAGCTGAATCTTGGTCCTGTTTTGAGGACTAGTTCAAATGGAGAAAACAGAGTGAGGCTTACTATCAACGTTTTTCCTCAGAACCAACTAATGCAGCAGACTATTTCATTCTCTACATCTTTCCATTATCCTCAAACCCAGAATTAATGCAGAGAAGAAATTCTTAGCTAGCATAATCAAAAATCATGGAAAAAACACTTTTTTTCTTGTGTATATATATGCATAAAATACACTTGGACAAGAGGAGTGGGATAGAACTGGGACCTGGCTATTTGATAACATTATTTTTGGAGAAAAATTCTTTTAGCTTTTATGGCCGTGAAATAGTGTTTAACATCTATAAATTCTTGAGTTGCGGTGCTAGGGATGTACCAAAATGTTGTTGTTTGATATAAACTTTGTAATGGAATGAAAAGATCAAAATAATTAGTCTGCAATATATGTACTCCTGAGAAATGTGACATGGCAACAAACAAATAATAAAAAAAAAAAGATTCAGAAACTGGAATTATATTTGAGTTATCTATGTTTGAGTCATACTGAAGTTACATATACCTTATAAATATATAAAGCTCAGGTTCTCCCAGAATTATACTAGTTCCATGTTAACATTTTTCAGTGTAGGTTAATGCATTTATACAAAAAAGTATCACACTTGATTAGCACTGAAACACATAGCTGAAAAAATAGGTGATAATTTTGGAAAGACGTGCCAGCAAATTAGTAAGTATTATAGATTGTAACAGCTTTCCTTCTAATACATTGTTTAAAGCCCTTGTCCTAAAGATCTGCTTGATCTCATTTGAATTTCTGGACCTTCACAAAGGTGCAGCAGATTTTCCACAAACCACTGACTGCAGAAGCAGGATGTAAGTGCAATCCACTAAATCTCTACTACTGTATTATTTTCTTGACAAACTGTTCTCAACTTTCTTATTATTAATTTAGGTAACAATCTGAAAATAATCCTTTGTTATGTTTTAAAGATGGATTAAAAATAAAAGTTAAACTCTTAATTGTGCTTCCCTGCTAGAGTCATTCTCTGCCATGTAGTCTCACAAGTACATACTCAACACATTCTTGTGTGGCGTATGATGTGAGCTAACCCTGAACTGGACTTACAGTAACTAAAGAACAATATGTTATGATAGGGATATACAATAATGTCATATGTATATGATAATGAAGACCATCTTCTGCAGCACCCCAATTAAACTATTTTTCCAGTGTAGCCAGAACTTGATTTCATCATCTCCAAGAAGTAGCTCAAACCATCAAAGTGCAGTTGATCACTCAAGCTCCTGGAGCACATCCTATTTTTTTCTTGAATTGGTGAGTAGCTGAAAGGTTAAATTGTCATTGGATAATGGACAGTTGTCATGGAAAGGACTTATGGCAATTCTAGTAACATTACTGTGCTCTTTATGTTATTGCATAGATTTTGACTGAAATTCACTCAGAGACCCCATAGAGGTCTGCAAAAATAACATCCTTCAGAGTTTTATCCTACTCGGGAGAAGTGCTGATGTTATTTTCATCACCATAATTGTATAATTACATTTCTCTGGTGAATGTGGTGATGCATGCATCCTTGAAGGACGTCAGACAGACCTGCTAGTCCAGAAATGTGTGCAGCGTAACATTTCCTTTCCTAGAGCCTAGTTCCCAACACACTTGTGACTGAGGGGAAAGAACATGAGTAGATTTCAACGTGTAATTATCTCCAGTGACTTCAGAGGAATCAAAGCCAATTTATACAAACTAAATATCTGTTTCCACCACTGCCAGAATATATCATCCAATTGAGTTGTTCTTGGGTAGCCAAAGTGTCCTCCATTGTTTTTGATCTAAAGAAATGCTGCTATTTCCCTGGTCTCTTCACCATTCTTCAAGTAGATTCATTTCTTCCTCCTTACAGTTAATAGTCTCAGATTTATATGCTATCTTAACTCTCTTCTAAGTATTCTTTAAATCTCACACTCCTTGGGCATTACTTTTTATTTTAAATGTATTTCTGCTGTCCTATTAGAGCAAAAATCTGTGTCATTCCAGGGAAGGACTGTTTTTACAGCAGGAGGAAAGGTGATTTCTATCTAAATATATTTAGTAGTATTGCTTCTTCTAACATGACAGTTTTTGTTCTCCCGAGCTGACCTGTGGAGATTCAGAGCCTTGAGGTGCTGAAAAAACATATTTATTATCGTGTATCTTTATGGAGATACAACAGATTCCCTAATCTGCACCCATCCTTCTGTGTAAGTGGGTGAGAAAGACAGGCACTGTGCTTACACCTCCTTTCTTCCTCCATCGGGGTACCACAATCTACAATGGGAGCCAAGATAATACTGTCCCTGAGCAATTAATTTTCAAAAAGATACAATTAGAAAGGCATATTCTGTTTTGTATACGTGCTTGCCAAGACCCTGACTTCCTTACGTATGTGTCAGGCAGATCCTATGCTCTGTATTTGCTTTCTCTCTGCAGGGCAACATCCTGTCTAGTTTTCTTTTTCCTTAATAGTTTAGCCCTTTGGTATCAACATCTTATGACAACATAAGAAGAAAAGTAAAGCTGATTTCTGCACAAGGCAAGCTTAGCTACAATCTCCTCACCTTTGTGTAGATATCCCTGAAGACTGCTCCATATTTGAGATATAGATGTTGAAAGGAGTTTTGTCAGCACACTGCATGTAATCCAGTGTTTTTCAATCAGTGTTTTTCCTTGTCTTCTGTACTTTGTATTTCTCTCTCCTGGACACTTCAAGTCACTGTTCTTCTATCAGGTTAAATCCTTCAAACTAGGAGGGGGAGGAAAAAAAAGCAGTTTAAATGCATATGGGAGTTTACAGAAATAAAGGTCAAATCAATGACAATTTTTATGTTAATTCATTCTTACAGTTCTTAGGTCCTACCTAACTTGCCCTTTTTGGATGACAAAAGACTTGCCCATTTCTGAATATTAAGGAGAAAGCGGTGCTAAGCAGCAACATAGAATACCAGTTTTCAAAAACTTCCTTTGCACTACCTTTCTTCTTTGTACATATTGGGTTCAAATTCTCCTGCTTTTGCTTTCTTTCAGTAATATTCTCTCCTATGAGTGTGTTCGCAATATCATACAGTAGCAATCATTTTGATCTTTTTCATACTTAGTCATTGTCTGTTTCATATGCTTTGAATTTCTGCACCATTTCGTCTGTCATCCTTTGCTGTAATTATCATGACATATTTCTGAGGCTGGTTTGGTCTCCTAGGAAGAGAACCTTATTGTTTTGCTTATAAGGAAAATAGGCATTTAAAGAGTTTCTTTTCTTAAGAGCTGGGATCATACCTCTATCGTTACTTCTTGAACTCATTTTCTTGTTAATGGAGAGAAGTCCTAGCTTTGCCATCACTGACAGCTGACCCACAATTTGCAGATTGACTGCATCCCTGAGCTAGCGTACATTATAATAGTTCTGGTCAGAATACTTTTGGGATTTTATCTATCATGAGTTTATGTGAATTGTGCCATTGTTTGTATGTAACTTATTTCCCTGATGGCACCTAGGAATCACGTGTGCACTGTCCAAATTCTCATCCCTGGGTTATCTGCTCTTTGTAGAAGGCTGTCTTCATACAAACAGCGAGCTATATCTTTAGGTTGAGTTACTGGAGAGACTTTTCACTCTCGTGTTAATTCAATTAAATTACCCGAACTATTTTGAGTGTAATAGTTTTCACATAATGCCACCTGAAACCTTCTCATACCTTAGGAGATAATGGTAATGTAGGAGGAATTTGTGCCCTAACAACAATTCATTAAAAACATATGTATGACTTCCTATGGTAATTCATTGAGGAAAAATAAGAACCATAGGGTCATTAATGCCACTATTTCGTCAATCCCAGTATGCATCGTCCTGGAAGACTTTGACCTTCCCAGTGTAGAATGGAAGAAATAATTGTTGTGTTGCCCCTGGCACAACAGTTGACAGACATCCTCTTTAAAAAATCATTGAAAAAACAGGAAGGAATAATTAGACCCAATTTTTTGATGTAGTCACAACACAGTAGCATGTCCAGCCATGTTGGTCTATCTCAATAGTATTAAAGGCTTCAGAATGGTATTTGAAAGGAAGAATAATTAAAGACATAGAAAGAAATAGAATATGAGATGAAATACAATAGTAAATGAGATAAAACACCAGATGGGTTTGCAAATACAAATTGTACCAAACTGATTAGTTGTCCCTCTTTGATAACGTGGTTTTTTTTTTTTATCNATTTCTGGTTAGATTTCAATAAAGGATTTAAGCAGGATTTGGAATATTGTAAATTAAGCTGTGAGGGTTGGGATTAATTCAGTTTTGGTCATTCGTTTATAAGAAAGAGGAATTAAAGTGAGAAGAGAGGCACAAACAATGAAGCTAGTGTTGTGCATGTTGTATGACAGCATGCTACAAGACCTTAGTTTGTTAATATATCAAAACAAAATCTAGTGAGGGATGTTCTTGCTCTCTCTCTATTAATACACCTCAGAAAAAAAGTAGACAGAATTGCTCAGAATAATCTGAGCAAAAGATCCACAAACCATCAACTCATCTGAGTCGGTAATGTTCTGGAATGGTAGGAGTAATGAGGACAAAAAAAGCATAAAAAATTTTAATCAAAGAATTACTGATGTTGGAAGGGACCTCTTGAGATCATACAGTCCAACTCAACTATTCAACTCAGGGTCAGCTTGAGCAGGTTGCTGGAAATCTTGTCCGGTTGGGTTTTGAATGTCTTGAAGGACAAATACACCACAATCTCTCTGGACAATCTATTTCAGTGTTTGAGCACCCTCAGTTAGCATGAGAGCGAAAAGTCTCTCCAGTAACTCAACAAAAAGATATAGAGCTTAAACCCGTTATGAGAAAGAATTTAGGACATGACTGACTGTCATGCCATGGAACTGGATTTACTGATCTAGAGCGTGATTTCCAGCCCTAACTTACTCTTTCTTTTTTATTATGTCCTCATTTCTGAAGCTAAAGAACTTCTTGATTGTAGTCCTTTTCTCCTACTACCTTGTTAATCTTCTTTTTTGGATGCTTGGGGCCTTCCCTCTTCATTCACTCATGTTGTTCTTCCCTTTAATAGGTTTTTCATAGTTCCACTAGCATGCAGTGACTCCTGTTGCAACTTTCCTACTGTAACTGCAGGGCACCATGTCAGCCTTAATTTATCTGGGATTTCACTGATTTCCTGTTAAATAGGGTTTTGACTCTTGAATTGATCTTTTTCTAATGTTTATATTTTTCAGTGTTTAGATAAAAGGTAGAGGTGAATGACTTCATAGTAAGAAAACTTTCTTGAAATAAGCTAGCAGTTAAATAAGCAGTTTCATCTGTACTCGCTCAGCTGAAATAAACCTTACTCAAACTAGAGTAACAGCTGGGCCTCCAATCTGCATCTGATAAGACAGAAAGAAAATCCATGAGAAGTTACAAACTTCAGAACAATGTACATGGGATGAGGCCTCTCTCTTTAACTCACTTTTGGAGCTTTAATTTAGGATTCTGCTAAAAACCAAAAGACTCTTTGATAACAAGTTGTGGATAGCTGCTATTTTAGTATTGCCAGTATATAAACATTCCCCAGAGAGTTCAACATTCGCTGATAAGCCACCTTGAACGGGAATCAATGAAACATATAGCGCTTTATTATCCTTTTTGCTATTTCTTGATCTTCCTCTTCACTTCCCTTCAACCTCCCTTTCTCTGCCCAGGTCTTCTCCAAACAACCCATCCCTAATTACCTTTTCTGTGTTGATCCCAGTTTTGCTACATCCATACCCAAATTTCTGATACTGTTACCTAGGTGATCTTGGCCTTATGTGGTACTACTGATGGGGTTACCTACCGATGGGATGTTGGCCTTGCAAGATTCTACTACCCAGAAAGTCCCCAATAATCCAGTATGGTTTTCTTTGGGTTTTGGCCATTTCTCACATAACTCCCTATAATCCATGAAATCCAGCTCTATGTAACTTGTGTTATCTTCTAACACTGTAATCTATCATGTCTGGTAACTTCTCATGTCCAGCGGTTTCTCCTATACTGTCCACATAGCCTAACCTCAGATCAGGGAATAGTCAGTGGCCTAGTGTTTCACCTACAGCCTTGGTCACTTGCCTGCAGCCTTACCACACTGTAATTAAAAACATCATTATTTTCATTATGAACATATGAAGTCACATGCATATAGGTGAATATCTCCCAGACAAAGAATGGCGGCACCTTTAGTAAGGGATATAAGGATGGCAAAAGTGCAGAACCAGGTCCGAAGGAAGGATTAAAAATGTGAGAATCTGGTATGAGAATAATAAAAATGCTACTGTGGTAGTAGAAACATAGCAGAAGCAAGAAACAAGCTAGTTACCTTTTTGCTTTCTAATAATCATATTGTCTTTCCTAGTGCATCTGTAGCCCTCTAGCATCCTTCCAAACTTCCAAGTTCTTTAACTTGCTACCTTGAAACCCTTTGGGCATCCTTGCAATTCTTCCCTTGCTCAAATGTGGTACATTTGAAGATTTTTAAAAGATCTCAGACTTTGGCAACAGATTTCCTCTTTCAAAAGTAATCCCATCATTTCAGGTGACCATTTTGCTTTCTTCCTTTCCCCTCTTTCTACTTCTGCATGCACACATACCCAGTAAAAAAAGCAGCAGTCAGTCCTTCAACATTAGGACATTGCTTTGAAAAAGAAGCCAGACGTGGCTGTTTGAAGACAAAGCAATGAACATCTGTTATACTTTTGAGGACACTGGATCTGTAGACCTATATTTTATTCAATTAACATCAAAGAACTTGAGAACATATTATTTTGCTTTCATACAAAAAATGAAGACAAATTTCTGAGAGCAGTTCAATCTTTCCCACATACATTTAATTGCCCAAAACATTTAACAAGTACAAGCCTGTATGCAGGAGCACCATGCTTAGTATTTTCTTCTTTGCTCCTCAAGATAAAGGCCAAGCTCTGCAGTTCTGAAAAGCAAACGAAAGAAATGGAAATACCTTCTCTTTCCAAAGATCTGCAGATTTTAAAGGATACTGGGATAAAAAGAATCCTCAAAGCTGTCTGCATGGTGGCTAAACAAGATTAGGTAAAACACATCCTCTCCRATGCACACACAGAATATAAAACATCTTAATCCCTCTCCAGTATGGTACCATAAGCAGTTACTATGCAGAAGAAACTCGCATACAGTAAGCAGGCCAACAAATATATCCCCCTTGGTCAGACTTTGTACCCTAAATCTGTGCTGCTGGACTCCTAAAGGAACTGTACAAGACCACTGGTAGCAGAATTACAGAAAGAAAGATAGTTTTACTCTTTATTCTGCTAAAATGAAAATACTTCAAGTGGCTTCAGCTGATAGGTGATTGTTATTAAAAGATTAATTTCAATGAAGATAGAGTATCCCCATCATATAAAAGTGAAAGATTTCTCTTTTTACCAGACTAACTACAGTAACAAGTTTTTAAAAAATCCTAAAGCCCCCCAATGATGTAACCACTAGAGCTTTTGTGAGCTTAAGGAACCTGGCCAAGCCTCTTCCCAAATATGCCTGTCTCCCTATCAGTTGAATTAACAGAGAGCTAAATCCCTTCACTGCAAGCTACCGCTGTTAGTTCCCAGTGAGTACATCATTTACATGTATCACCCTGCTCTTTCTTTTATTGTGTTCTTGTTTTGGTTCACTGTTTCCCTTAATTTGAAATGCCAGTTTCCCTTGCTGTACGTTTGGAGGTATTTGGTAGCAGGACAGAAAAGGCTTGTTACTGAAGCTGAATTAACCCAACAAAAACAGAGGAAAAAAAATCAGAGCCGCACACAGAGCCATTAAACTTCAATCACAGTTTCAATACTTAAACAGCATAAGCTTGATACAAACATAACATTTCTTTAATTCATGTTTCTTTTTCCTCCTATGCGCATCATACATCTGTATCTATGGAATGGATATGTTTGATATAACCAGTTATAACAAAGATAGAAAGCATGTTATGTATAAAGAAATATTAAATCACAGCTAATTCTGGTTTCTTATTTGTAACTATAAATTAGTTCTTTGTACCTGAAAAGACTGTTATTATCAGTGCAAGGACACGTCTACAGTACTTCAAGTGCAAAGCTCAAATTGTACAGAATCGGCATATACAGTACAGTATTTGTTTCTTCAAAACCCACTAGGATTTCAGGTTACCAAGCATTTATTATGCTGAAACAGTGTTTTAAAATGGATTATTTTGAAAGCTTACAAGGAAGAGCTCCTCCATCTCTATTAGCAAGCTGTGGACTGGTTCCCTTTGTGAGAAGCTGCAGGGGATGGAAATACTTGGCATCACATTGCACTTTGCTCAGGAAAATGTTCAATATCCTAGTACAAAATACAATAAGAGAGCTGTTTACCATGGTGTCTATCACAGTATCTGTTCAGAACCGCCAAAAAACCAAGGGTCTTACAACAGAGATAACAAAATAGCCAGGAAGACAAAAATCTACTCACCACTTGATTTAGAGAATTTCTGTGGGAATCTGTGGTTCATGCTTGAGGGTACAATGCTTCTTGTTTAACATAGTTAATGTCCATTGACTATTCCCTGCACCACTACAGTTACACACAGATTGTACACAGAAATGGGACACAAACACTCTGGATTACCACCTATGGTTTTATTAACTGAAGGATAGATGAGGGGAGAAATATATTAAAGGCTTATGCTAGCCCAGATGAACAGACTTTTTAACAGCAGTGGGGAAAAATAAGAAGCATTGTCATTGTAAGGTGTTATAGAAACTTAATGTGTTCTAGAAATAGGAAGGTGACAATTTTCATTACAGATCAGTTTTGTTCTCTCAAGATTAAAAATCAAAAGGAAGCAAATCTCTTAATCGCCTCATAAATCAAGCTTTTTTTAAGGCTGATCCAAGATGCACCATCTCCAATGCAGCAACGTAAGGAAACACCCAACAGACCCCCAGGTACTCTCATTTATCACCCTGTGTTTAAAATTCTGACTGTAGTAGCAATATTTTGGAGTGAAATCAAGTGAAAAGGAAATTATTTCAGGTTTAAGTAGAATTTTAAAAATCCCAATATCACTTGTTAGGATTGCATCAAAAGACATCAAAAATGCCTATTTGATTTTTCATATCCTGAAACAATAGATGAGATGGGAACTAATGCTGATCCTTAACAATGGATCTTTGAATATGTTTTTTTAACTATTTCTAAATAGTTGGGTTTTTTTCCTAGAGGAGTTAGCATTATCTTTCAAAAGTTCCAGGAACTCCAGCATAATAAAGCAATATATTTTAGAGGTTTGAGATAGTTCAGGACTCCTCCTAAGGAAAAACTGTCTCCAGAGTCATAGTCTATATGTCTTTTCCAGTCTTATCAAAACACATTTGAACCAATCACTTTTTAAGAACTATTTGAATATGTAAAGCTGAACACACATATGTGTCTGTGGTATCTCTCCCTTAAAGTGAAGCTTTATTCTGTATTGAGTGCTTGATGTTTCTGGGTCCATCATGTAATTTCTCAAGCCTTCACTATTTTGGCATTCAGAATGAAACATTTTCTCAAAAAAATAATGCTTGTCTTCCATCTTCCCTAATGTAGAGTACTAGAAGTAATATTCAGTTGCTACAATGATTTACACCAGCTGAGGTGGTAGGCATTCTCATATTAGAAATCAGAGGGAAGAGAAGTAATTCTGAGGACCCTGTGTATCTCAGCATAAACAGTGGTATGTTAATGTGGCATATTTTTTTTTCATGGTGGTGTTCTGAATAGATGAGTCATCACAACTGACATAAAAGAGTAGCTTGAGAGCTGGCTTGTACAAACTGTTTGGTATGACCAGTGAAGGTAGAAGGCATGAATGTACTGAAATATTTTTTGATTGAGTGAGCCATTAGTAATTTGAGTCAGCATAATAAAAATACTTTCAAATAGTAATTTCATTTCTGTCATAATCAGTTCATTACAGAAGCTTTTCTCCCTCTCCCTCTCCCTCTCGCTACTAACTTGTTTTATTTTCAGTTTTCAGTCTAAGTCTTCGAAGCCATTGTAACAACTTTGGATTTGAATTCTCTGAAGAAGTCCACTACATGGAGGGTATAACATTAGAAAAGACAAATTCTTATAAAGGTGCAATTCTTCCCCACAAAAATAACTTTGCTGTGAATGTTTAAAATACATTACTTTAAATGTTGTTGTTTTTTAAAAAAGAAAAATATAATGCATAAAACAATGAATTATAAAAGGAAAAAAGTATGTCGCCCAGAGTTGGCCACTGTCCAGAGATAGAACATGCTCCAATATCCTTTCACCTATATTCTTTCAGGAGATATGCTAATTTTTAAAAATCAGTTAAACGGGTAGTTAGTTGTAGGAGTGCATGAGAATTGTGCCTGTCCAAAATACAAATACCACTCTTAAAATTCCTACTTTTTCCTTTTTTCTGGTTGTTTTCAGGGAGCATGCAGTATGTAGTAGTAAATCTAGAATGATAAATTATAATGAAGCATTAAAACAAAGTGTAATTTTGAYGAAGAGCACAAAACTTTGACTAATTTTGAGTGTTTTGCATAAAATCTTTCATTTTGAGGCCAAATTCTGCCTGGGGTGAATGGGCATCACTGACAGCAAAATTTGGGAAATAAACTTATTTATTCATCTGTCTTAACAAGAGAGTTCCATGACTTGCTTCCTATCCATGAGGATTTTCTGGCCTGCTGGGTAAGAACAGCTTTGTTGATGCCATTTGGTCAAGACAACATATTTAAAGTCTTTAACCTGTTTTCGTCTTACTGCCAGATCTTTTTGGCTGTCCTAGTCTTCTCACCATAAGCATCAACAACTTGAAACACCAACACAATGCCATTTATTAGAGGTAAAATTACTTTAGGAGCAGAAGAAACAGTTCAACAACAACAAAAAAACCCCAAACTTATTTATGATGTAAAGATCACCTTCCTTTTATTGAACAAATCTGACTAAATTATGAACGTTGGCCCTGAACAGGATAATGCACTCTAAGCATGAAAGAGAGAGAAAATGGGCAATCTTGAAGATTCAAAGAGCTTTATCATCACCTGCAATCATTTTATCCCTACATTGTTTCTAGAATGAGAAAGAGATCTTTTTAACCCCATTATGCTTTACGTGTCTGTTAGAGTTCAGTATCATAGTCTGTGGGGTTACTTTCTCTTCTCAAAGTCAAATCTACTGAATTACTATGTCTGATCACCTCATACACTGGGACTTTCCTTTACTTTAAAGATAGTACTTTGCAATTCATTTTATGAATTTCAGCACGACCTGTAAACCTATTTGTTTTCTGATGACAAACATTATTCTCAAGGAGGTAGTTTCATCTAGATAATATGATTTTTTTTTTTAAATTAAGATAAAACTCTCCTCCCTTGCCAAATTTTTGGCAGGCTGTACTTGTCCTATTGTAATATCTAAGTAATTAATGTTAGTGTTGTTAAAAAACCTCATGCAGGTATGTATCAGATACAAAAAAATTTATTTGCTGCTGTATTTAAATAATATTACTCTATCAACTCAGTCAGGACGTTTCAATCACTTATGTAGATATAATATTGTCCTGTATTTTAGGCAAGGAGTTGGAAGTTCTATGTCTTGGTCCTCCAAATTTTTGAATTCACGTTCCACCTTCCTTAATTACTGAAGCAAGGGCCCTTCTACATGTGTGTATTACATCTGCTTTTGCAAGAACAAACTCTGCTCCACTTACAACCCTGTGTAAGTATTGTGGTTTTGCATGTCATTTTCATTTTTGTAATTTTTTACAATTGCTTTATTTCTGTCTTCCTTTACTGCATAGGAGCTCTCAAAAGTTTATTTTCCCCCTTTTCATGTGTCAATACATAACTCTGCTACGGAAAACTAGACCCATTAGTATTTCATAGGTTTTATAAACTGAAAGGGCAGGAGGTACTTCAAGCAGTGTCTTGAAACAGGAATCATTTAGTCTTGTGTTACACAAGAGCTCAGGTTAGGCAGTCATAGTCGTTCCTTCTTTCCCTAAAATCAATGAATCTATAAATCAGTTCAGTCCTGCGTTGTTTTTACAGATGTCTGTAGTAACCTGAACATAGAAATTTGAAAAATACTAACAAGGAAACTATATAAAATAAAAATAATGAGGGCTATTTTTCTCAGTATGCTTTTCATCTGAGTGTTCAATGCAATAAAAAAATCTTCCTTTTTAAACATCTCCACAATTGCCTTAGAGTTCAAGCTGGCACTCAGTTTTGCCAGTGAGACAAGTGCTATTGTCCCAACATTTTTAAAAGCCTTATACAAAGGGATATAACCTTATCTGGTATAAATAACCTATAGCTCTTCTAATTTTGTATGATTGTGTTCATCTCTTGCAGCTGAGGATTCACCCCAGTTATCACATAAGCAAAATTATTATTTGCTTAAATAAAATGTGTTGTTGCTGACAAAGTGGAACTGCAAACATCACAACCTGTAAAGACAGCAGTGAGCCTTGTGTTGGAAGTTACCTTTATGGCAAAGGGTAATGCTGAGGTGTAATTGACAGTTGCGGTTCGTACGTGTGTTGTTCACAAACGAGGTCTGCAGACATTCTTCTCCTGTTATAGGAAAATAAGAGCCTTTATGAGGATCATAGGATCTCTTTTCCAAGTAAAGGGTCTTTTCTTTCATTGTCACAGTGCCCAAGAAGCCTGCATCTCCTTTTCTCCTGCCTTTAGTTGTTCTGTGGCACACTGAAGCTGATGGGTGCAACCAGTTGTCATGAGCCATGCAATACTGATTCTTCACTTTGTCTTCCAGAGGGAGGAATTCCAGTGTTTGGAAGACTGTTCCCCTAGAATTGTCACCAGCTATATCACACTGAACAATCTGACCAACTTATGAATGCTGGGCACAATGCCACTGCAACAGATGGGCATGGATGCAGTGAGCCAAAAAATCATGTATATGTATCAAATGTGAGAAATGAGGGCAAGACTCCAAAGACAAAAATATAGAAGTGTCAGTCTTGATCTGATACAACTTTCATTCAAAGATGGTTCATCACTAGGATCTTGGCAGATTAACCAAAAGAAAAGATGCTCAAACTGTGTAATAAGAAATGTAGCCCACTTAACCAGGTGGAAGCATGGCAGTAATCAACAAAGTAGTCTACCTTCTGTTGTCTTCTTGCAGTGGCTACCAAGGAACGGGCTAAAGCAAGCATAATAAATTAACAGTCCTAAACTCTGTATGCTCATCTGTATTTCACCTTTACAATGCTATATATAAAGCCACACACCTCTAAGAGCTGGATAGAAAGTAACGAACAGAGGAGTGGAGGTGAATCCCATCCTGTGTTAGAGTACTCCTGGACATCTGTCAGTATCTTTCAGTTTTGTAGAAGTGAGATTTATGAAGGATCCTATTAGCCTCGTGATGAGATTTGCACCTAAACTCACAGCTTCTCAAGTATTGCCATTTACAGTCTCTATGCTGCCCTTTTTCTAGCCAGCACTTTACAGAATTAAACAATGCAAACATTTCAAGACTTACTTCCACTCAGTGCTAAAGAATGAGCAATGCTTACCCATGCTTTTCCTCCTGGTTAGTCTCCACTTAGACATCCCCCCAAAGAGCAACAATTTTCCATCACCTGCTGTGTATGCCTGGCAAGGTCTTGCAATACCACAGCCTTTATATGCAATATTACATTTCTTCTCATATAAATATCTTCTTTACAAATGGTGATTATAATAAAAATGCACAGCCACAAGTAATAGAAAACTGTAAAGAAATTAACCTGTGCAGACATACATATGAAAAATTAGGATATATCATTCATTTCAAAAGAGAGAAAGTAAAGGTGAAAAGTGCAACTAAATCCACCTCCAGATCTCTCAAAATACCACTGTCGGCCTATCCAAACTTTGATTTCTTTCCAAGACTCAAAATGTAGCAATTCAGTTTTGTTTGCTTGTTTTTTAAAAGTATTTTGCTTATCAAAATATGAGATAGTTGTACAGCTCTTATGACTGAAAGAAGGGAGGGAGGAAATCTCTCAGTCAGCAGGTTCTAGAGCACGAGTCTACAAATTATCCTGCTTTAATGCACCTATTCACAACGCACCTGTAATTAGACCCATGGTGACGCTGAGCTTGTTTCGATCTCTACTGAAGTCAATGGAACCTCATGCAGGAACATAGTTGCCCTTTCCACACACAGATCTTCCTGAAATATGAAGGTCAGAAGGTAAAATGACCAGGTCAGAACTATGAAATAGCTATCATAAAAAATGGCCCCTGTAAAGTTCATGGGTGTTGTGAAGTTCAGCAGATTAATGAAGCACACTGTACAAAATCCCTATGCCTCATTCAGAGCATGACTTAGGGAGGCACATCTATACTTGAAGGGTGTGGTAGAGGAAAAGTCACAGTGTCTGTGGATGCTGACACTATCAGAGTGTTAGACGGGGTCTGTAGATTTGTCTTGAAACACTCAGACCCCTGCAAACTTTCTAAGCAGCTTTGTGGGTCCTATTCTTAGTGAATAATTCATATGAAATATTTTTCTAAATGCATATTTCAGTTCATGTACATTTATTATTTAAAATTCTTATTCTTTTGAAATTAGTTGTCTTATTTAAAATCTAAGTGATATTGCATATTCAGAATTAGTCTTATTGGACAGGTAAAGCTGTTTCTGTTTGGGAGGACTAAAACTGTTACGAATAAGTTTCTGTTTTATTGCCTGCAGAAAGCAATAAAATGTGTTTTTCCACTTCTGTCAAGCAGTCATGCTACAATCAGCTTTCTGCAAACATAACTACATAACTCAACTGTTGTCACTTGACAAGCACTGTGAAAAAGATCAAAATGAAAGGTTAAGTTCCAAGTAACTTTTTTCAAGTAAGAAATTATTTTCAATATTTGCTCAAAAAGTCCTCGAAATTTTGACATAGATTTTCTTCAATACTTGATATATACTAGCAGAAAAATCAGGAATTATTAAGTCTTGTAAATTTTGCTATAATTGCTAAAAATCATTTCTCTGCAGTAAAATGTTACCAAAAGTTTATCTCCTGAAACTTCTGAAAAATGTTTTGCATTCTCAAAATTATGTCAATTTGCTGCTCTTTTTTTCCTTCTAATGTAACTCTGAGTTGCCTGTGCAAGTTTATTCTTTACATATGAATGTTTCAGATTGCTTTTTATCATTGGCTTTGGTTAGTTTTGTTTTTACATAAAGATAAATCTTTTACTGGTACAGATTAAGATAGAAAGACCTGATTTCTTTCAGATGTGCGTGTGTACAGAACTGCTCACACATAGACTTCAGAAGTTGCTTTCCACAATGTATGTAATATAAATAATGAGTTTGCACTCTCTTCCTTCACTGTCATCTTTGTTCTTTCCATATTGTTTTTCCCTCTCTCCAGTTCTCCACTACATTTGTCTTTCTTTCTACTATCTTTTTCATTTTTAGTTTTCCTGTTTCACCTGAATTAGACAGGGGCACAGTGATTTATAAGTTCAAATTTAACTTTAAAAGTGCTCGTGATCAAATGTGTTTAACATCAGGCCAAATCTATGTGCAATTTTTGGTAGATGATCAACTGGAATTGATGTATTAATAAAGTAGGTAATTCTCTTATCTTCATACCAAATTTCAGTGAATAATTAAAAAAATGGGAAGCATTAGATGAAACTAAAAAAAAAGATGCAATTCTGTTGCACTGTAATTCTCATATACATTGCCTGCTAGTGAAAATCCAAGCTAAGCAGGAGATAATATTTCATGAGGGATGATATTCAGACATGACTCTTACCCAGGCAAGGTTTCTGCAATTGAGTTAATGATAGGACTATCAAATTATTTTATATAAGATCTGTCATTTGTAAGCTGTTTAAAGTATAGTTAAAGCTAGCATTGTGGCAGGAGACTATATACCRTAGGTCTCTACAACTTTAATGAGGAAGGATTTATTTTTTGTTAAAAAGAAATTCAAAAGGGGGCAGTGTGCTTTAATTAAATAAAACACAATGGAGATTTTTTTCATGGTCTCTGCAGTAAAACACACAGTGGTAAAGCCATGTGTGCGTGTCTTGTTTCCCCCTCCAGATTCCAGTGCTAGCAAAAGATTTTGCCCTTGATCATGCGGTTTTAGACATGAAAGGCTTCAAATCTATCCAAGCTCAAGATGAACACAGAATGCTAATTTGGGTTCACACGAAGAGCTGGACAAGCAAAGTCTTTTATTTTAAATTGTTAAAAATGTACTCTTTATGAGGTCCTTTTCCTACTATATGTTTCTGAAGTACATAAAACTGATTCACTGATCCCCTCTGAAAGAATAAATACATTCTGTAAAACATATTGTTGATACTAGCATGCTTCCCTATATTTGAAGAAGCTTAAAATGTTATGTAATTAAAAAGGTATATGCTTTTATTTATACTCTATACTCTTTTTTATCATATTGTAATTATACACTGTTAAACGGAAATAATTTTACACACAACAATGTATACTGAAAAAATATAAAAGGCTTAAAATCAAAATACAACAAAACTCACCAAAACAGGACACCTCCCCAAAATATATCAGCCTGGAAAGAGGTATTTTGGAGAACACTGATGAAGAGAACAAAGGAGGCAGTCACTGAATTAATAATTTTCTAAGCAACTTCATATGAAATCTATGAGAAACTCCAAAATCATGTATTAAATTTATAATATATGATGGTACCGTGGGAAATAAAATACACATTTTATTGTGATGAGTTTGGTATGGCAAGGCATCTCTCTCTCTCTCTCTCTCTCAGTCCAAAAGAGTGTCAAGTAAATCTCTCTAAGTAGAAAAATGTCGTAATTTGAAGTTCAGTATCTGGGGATGTGCTACAAGCAATTACTTCATATCTCACTGGAACACAGACACTCTGTCCCTTTTTAAGAATGTAATGGTTCAAAACTACTAAGTTTGTAAGGCACAAAAAATTAACTTACCATTGACTCATCCATGAACATTGTTCATTATTGTCACTGAACAATTGTAATTAAGTTTGGGGCAAAGAAAAGGGAGAGAAGAGGAGAGGAAGAGCTAATAGAATTATTACTACTGCTAGGTACCACATCTGAGTAGAGACTGGCTGACATTTCTCTGCCACCTGGAAAACAATTACCTCAACCCTTTAGACTGCTGACCTCTAAATCTGACTAGATCAGTCTGCTTCTGAAACCATCTATTTCAGTTGTAAAGTTGTCAGAAGCATGTCTCTTCAACATAACTGCAATTGCTTTTGCTGTCCAAAATTGTTGTTGTTGTTGGAACCAAAATTATTTGCTAGCAGAAACATTCTGTAATTCTTAGCTGTAGATGGCAATGAATGGATGAATAGAAATCCAGTCCAAAGAAAACGACAAAGAATGAAGGTGAGAACTGGATCCTTGTCCTTCCTGAATTCATTTTCTTGCTGTTTATGAAGTTTAGTGTTCTTGAAGTATTTTGATTTTTCATCTTTTCTGGAAACCAGATTAACAGGAATGTAGCATTCTGGAATTACCACCTCACAGTAAAGATAAACTACCATCTCCAGGTACTCATACAACCAGAGGTAAAACATAGGTAGAATCAGTATCGAAAACAAAAAAATTCAGTGTCCCAGCTACAATGTTTTCTTGCAGCATTTTGAAAGTAGTGGAAAAAATTTAATGGCAATGAAATCTGAAGAATGGACCACTACAATGTCTTTCGTTACAGATGACAAGCCTTTTTACTTTTTCATCTACTACCCTCTATAAGCTATGAAATGCCCTCCAGTGTTGATCGACCCTTGTGCACATCCTCAGAAGCTATATAGTGAAGAACAGAAAAATGATCATTCAAATTTGACAACAGGCATAGAGATACAACGTTAATATTCATGTAATGTATGAATCCAGCAGAAAAGGAAACTGTTCCCTATAAAGTTTTTGAGCAAAGGCTTTCTTTCTCTCATGAAAGCTTGTGGGCCAGGCTGTGGGTAAATCACATGAAAAACAAATCACTTTTCTTGAAAATACCATAAAGTTGTACTAAAAGGAGGTGAGATCAATTAATTGCATCCTATCTTAGAGATCCTATCCTCCATCTCCTTCTAAATAAAAAATGAGAATACAGACTAAATATATAGATATATATATTTTTTTATATATATATATATATATATAAAGATCAAGAAAAGCCTGAATCTCTGTGCCTGTAGTGTCAAACAGATATATTTGTGTTGATGACCTGTAGTTCAGGCAAACATAGTTGACTTAGAACAGCTGGAGATGCGCTAGCGTTTACAGCATCAACAGTAAATGTTACTCCAACCACTGAATGACACGGAGTCRTGACTAGTAAGCCAGTAGTACTCTGATGTACCTTTAAAATGCTAAAAAGCAGTTATCTAACACCAAATATCAGCTATTGCAAACGTGTATTCAGAYACCATACTGGATTCTCTATTTAGCCGAGCCATGTAACAATATTTCACTAGAAGTTTTCTTGTATTAAAAAACCTTCACATAATACTTTAACTTTTGTCTAGACAAAATGAGAAAAAAAAATGTACATTGCAGACCTAAGATAATTTTCCATTTGATATTTATTTATTTATACTTACTGTGCTAATTTTAAACATTCTTATAATAACTGGTGAAAGTCTTTAAGTATTTTCATTATTATATTTTTTGCATATCAAATGTTAATACAATTTTTTAGTGGGTACACTGTCTAATTAGATGGATTTCCTACTGTGAATGGCAACATTTTAAGAGTAATATCTTAAACTAAATTATGAATGAATTTTGGGTAATTTCAAAGATAAATCATCTCTTTTCACTTGATCCAAAAAGAATACATTATTCCTCCACTCCCCTAGCCCCCCATCCAACCCATCAGAAGTAGTACAATTGGGTACAATCACATCACTGAAGGAATGCTGCATAGCATGATGGTCCCTAAGCAATTTTTATACTAATCAAATCCAATGTATCACTCATCTTCTTGCTGTTATTCATCCAAATTTGGCTAATCACTATAGATAAGCTTCATTTAGCTGTATGTCATGAAAGCACCTGGAAATGGAAAATTTGTTGACATTTTCACTGCCAATCAAGAGTCTATCACTTCAGCACCAATACTACCACTTCCTGAGGAATCTCACCACACTCTGCCTCATGGACAAAAATACACTCATCAGATTCTGACTTACTACAGAAACACCCGAGGTACAGATTCCAGCTGCAAAAGTGCTATTTCTGTTTATATGTGTGTTCAGCAACTCTTATTCAGTTCTTATGTATCAGCAGCAAAATTAGCAGCATGATCTAGAATCAGTTCTGAAGTCACCAGGTCAGAGGTGACATTGTTAGTGCTTTTGCTGTTGCCATCATTATTACTATATCTGTGTGCTATCCATTGCCCACACTCCTATAGTCTGACATTTTAAAACACAAACCAGAAAGACAGTTCATGTCCCAGAGAATTTATGGCCCCACTACAGTATGAGAGAATGGGTGGAAACACACAGTTGACATTTCATAAGAAAATAATGAGACAACATAGATGCATTACTAAGTCACCCATAGGCATTTTGGCAAAATATAATTTTATGAGAAATCTAAAGATACTGATTTCTGTTGAGAATGTAGGGATATTGAATTGCTTTATAGACATTATGAAGACTAGCATAGTAAAGAGCATGAACATAATTATTTTAAAATCTTAAAAGTGGCTGGTAAAGACTTGTCTGATTGAAGACAAGTGTTGAATGTCAGTAAATTCACAAGAAATGATAAAAGTAGTCGTAGTCTACAGTTTGAAAATGAAAACAATCATCAAATGTTGAATATAATTACTAAATTAACATTTGTTGTATGATGGAAGTAGTAGAAATATTCACAGAAAGAAGATACAGGACAAAAGGGACAGGCTGGAAGAATTATCATTCTGGTGCACACTGGGTGGATGTCAGCTGATGACATTTCTCAGAATCAGAAAAAAAAGATACTGGAGTCGTGGATGTATGCAACATTCAACCGACAGAAAGGACTTGAGAATTGTGAATGCACAGGAAATACTGTGTCACAGAAAATCAGCTAGACATAGACATAATTTTCACAACAATATCTAGAGGCATGACCAAACTGAAGATAATAATAATAGAGATGGAAACCACAGCCATCATGGTGACATTGCTTGTGCCCATTAAAAAGGATGGAGGAACTCCTCTGTGAGCTTCACAGTCCTGGTCCTACATGTGAACCTTTGTGTGTCTTGATTTTTGCATTCCACCATTTCTGACTAGAATTTTTTTAAGGATTGTCGGATGTATAGATGAAGAGGTATCTATGGGGAAAAGTTCTTCTTCTCAATGTTTGTGAGGGTTACCAGAAGGCTCCTTAGGATTTTGTCTCATTGTGCAATCCAGCACTGCCTGCAGTGTGTATCTCTGAGTGCATGAGTGCACTTCTCCCCCAGTGTAGGCACAGCCCTTTCCCACTGCAGGGGAGGAAAAAAAGTTTTGTGAAGAAGTTTGAGGATGATTGTAGAAGGAAGCAAAATTTTACAATTTCATACCTAGGAGGGTTGACCTGGAGCTGGCAGGTGGTAATTGAYGAGGATTCCTGAGAGGTAGGGCAGTATTTCGTTTGGACAGAAGGAAACAAGTCAGGRTTTGTTTTCAAAACATATTGCATAGTTGTTTTTTGATTAAGAGTCTGCAGATGAGAACAGTGGTATAAGAAGGGATGTTGGCATCCAGATCAGCTCCCATGTCTGATGCTTCTCCATTATTACCCTTCCTCACTGGGCTGCAACCCACAGAAAATCAAACTCCTGGGATTAAGAGACACAAAGAGCAACCCTTATCACGGAGGGGGGCAGGTCCTTGCCCCAGCCACCATTACTGCTACTGAAAAGGAAACAGAAGCTGGGCTTTGTGGCACCCTCAGAAATCTGTCGAGGTGATAAAGACTATTCAGTCAAAGAGTGGAAGACCAATCAAAAAGGAAAGACGAAAACCAGAGTAAAGAAGAAATCGAGAAGTCCTGCTTGCAAGAAGAAGAAAATGAGCTAGCTCTGTCAAGATAAGACAGTGAATCAGTGAATATGTACTGTTGCAGAGTTTTGGATTTGAGAAGGCAATTAGGGAATTAGATGAGAGTAATTTCAATTGCATTGAAGATACAGAAGTGGGTTGGAAAAAGTATAGAATATGATTAGAAATTAATACTGAACAGCAATTGCAAATATTATTCTCAGTGAGCACACTGATAAAAAGAAGGTCAAAGTTTGTAGAACAAAGCAGAGTCAAGCAGACTTTTTCCTATGASAGGAAAAACTGAACCATTTTGCTGAGCAGTACAGTTTTTGCTGAACAGTAACGCACTGTGTGGTACTGTATTGTAAAATGCCATCAGGAAGGAGGGAGAAGATTAGAGTGGATGTATTGGAACCAGTGGGAGAGAGAAAGGAGATAAGATGGGATACCATGAGGAAAAAAAGTGGAAGCAGAGGAATGAAAGGGTTTGAAGTATGGCGCCATGGCAGCTCAGTTTGTCCATGTACGGTCCAGTTAACCTGGATAAGATTTGTTCACCTAGGATGAATACAGACCTGAGGAGAAGGAGATCGAATACAAGGTGAAGGAAGTCAGTGTAGTTGTGATAATTGCAGACATTTGCTTCTTGCTGAGAGCAGGAGCCTAGGATGTAGACACTGCAGCTGGTGGTGATGGGACAGACCTGCAGAAAGAAGAAAAAACATAACGTACAGAAAAGTTTTATTGATATCATTGGAAAAAAACAGGAAGAGAAGGCAGAGAGAAGGAAGCTGAGAGCTTGTAAGAAGTCACAGAACAGTTGAAGAGGAGAGGTTGAGAAAAAGATAGTATCAAAGATGGTATGAGTGGGTCACAAAATGGTGGAAGAGGAACCAGGAGAGCTGGGCTTGATGAAGACTGAATTAAGTGAACAGCCCATGTGGGCATCAGCAAAGCTGAACAAGTAAGGGACAACTGAAGAGGGGTAAAAAAAAGTTCAGCTAAGGTATCAGATGAATAATCAAATACAACKGAGTTACTGATACTATTAACTGTAGCTAAACTCTTCTGTAACTATCTGTGAACCTCAGTCCTTCAAATCTGCACTAGTAATATATATTTAACAGTACATTTCTGATTGTTTGAAGCTTACAAAAAGACTTCATAGCCTCTCTTTTATACCTTAGCAAGCTGGTTTCTTCCTAGAAGAAGTCTATGAGAGATGATGAAGGCAATTTAAAGGATAACTTTTTTCCTGGAGCCAATAGTGGCAATTTTGTTTGGATTTACATGTCACTGTATGGTGAGAGAAAACCAGATTAAGTGGAAAAAGATATAAACAAAATCATTTTGAAAGAGTACTCGAGGATTTACGGTACTGTACTTGACGAGAAGTGATTGGCAGCACATTAAATAGAGCTTTGTGTCAGCTGCAGAGTGGACTCTGCAAAGACAGGATGTCAAGTTACGAACTGCAGACTTTGTGACTCCAACTTAACTCCTTGTTACATTTTGTGATATTAGCTGGGAGAAAGTTTATATCTACAGTGCTGGAGAAATTAAACACACACACATTGTCATGTTAGCCAAGCAAAATTTTAACTAAAATAAAATATTAGTGAAACGAAACTAAAAAGAGAAACAAAACAATCCTGGCATTTTATAAGTAGGTTATTTCAACAAGAACTAGATGGGTTGCAGAGGCCCTACACTAAGCTGTAACTTTGTCTTTGAAATAAAACTATTAGCTCTCCCTGTAGGTTAAGGCCTCTCTGGTTTGACAAACTTCACTTAATTGGTTTCTAAAGATTACT
Source organism: Phoebastria nigripes (assembly GCA_035582835.1). Taxonomy (NCBI): domain Eukaryota; kingdom Metazoa; phylum Chordata; class Aves; order Procellariiformes; family Diomedeidae; genus Phoebastria; species Phoebastria nigripes. The sequence goes on along the minus strand of JAYKAV010001167.1, from coordinate 1,317,562 downwards.
TGACAATCTGTACTCTGGCTTTTTTTCTCCATTAGTGCTTATGACACCACAGTTACAGTACAATATCATCACCACAGTTAGAAAGGCCTGGTTTATATACAAGTGACCAAGTTTATTTTATTTTTTTCTACTTATTTAAAAGATTTTCTCAGGAAATACCTACTGGGATCTAATTGAGTTCTGGAAACATATGGGAGCCTAAAAGATGTGGACACTGAAACCAAAGTCACAAATATTTCCTACTGACAAAAATAAATACTTTGAACTGCTATCTTCCTTTTATGTGAGGATCTCAGTGTTTTGCAAATATTAGTCAGTGATTCTACATTCACATTGGCCCTGTGAGAGAAGTAAGCAGTGTTTTAATGCCACTGTCTACAGCCCACAGACTATGGTCAGAATTCTGTTGCCCTTGTAAACTATAGACTTCAGGGAGGCCTATAGACATCTTTTAGTATCAAATCCTTCTAATAACGATTTTCAGAAGAACTTAATAAGTACTCTGAAGAGTTTTGCTATATATGCTGTTACTACCACACTTGTAACATGGTAGTTTGAAATCATATAGTGCTTTGTATGCCTTTGTTTGCAAATAGTGTATAAATAGCAGCTGCAAATAAGAACAATTTTGTCTGAGGGACCCTGTGAGAGAAAGATTTAAATTTTTGCATGTTCAGAACACAGGCTGTGCACCACAATTACATTTTCCAAGATCTGACTCCTCTAGAGAAGCAAAATTAATAAACTATCTGCATCATAATTAAACAGCAGTTTCCTGAAGAAAGCCCAAACATTCATCAGAACTATTTATTTTAAAAGTTGCTTTGCACAATATTTCATTATTTCTGAAAAGACTAATGAAGCTGCACATATTTGATACCTCTGAAGATCAGATCCTACCATTTTTTAATTGGTCACAAGCAGAGTTAATAGGAATATGGATTTGTCATCAGTCTGTTCCTGTGACGTTTTACAGTGAAAATCTCATTTTCCTGGGTGATTTCACCAACCATTGGAATAAAGTCCATGTTCTGTCCAGCACTGACTCTGTGTTCACTATCCAGCAAACACAGAAAACTGTCTATTGTAGTGTTAAAGGTGTCTTGTGTTTGATGTCACCAATCTGCCACTTACTGAGGAGGAAAGCAAATCAGGAGGAAAGCAAGTCAGGAAGGAAAAAAAACTTAGAGCATGAAAAAAATGGAAATTGGGATGATTACTGATGGAATTAATAGATTAAGTTTTCTCTCTTCAGAAAAAATCATTACCCAAGTCTTTATTTTACAATATTTTGTTTCTGATGTGATATGAAGCATAAGAAATTTTAATTAAAATTATGTGCCTATTGTTTCTCTTGTTTGTGCTACACAATGCATAAATATACTTACATTCACACATCTTCATAAACAGATTGAGACAGGTGCGCTATATCCTCCTTTACATCATACAAAACTTGCAGGCAACCATGTTCAGCTCAATATATCCCTGTACATTTTTGGATATGTTAATCCTTAACTTACAAATTTCAGACCAGTTCTATACACATAATGATGATAATAAACTGCAAGAGATGCTACTGGCATCTATCGAAGAAGGAAGTCAAACATAAATGTCACTCAAAGAATTGGTTCCTAGGATGTGAATGTTGAGAGAGACTGAGATTAGATCTCTGTAATGCTCCAAATCTGCAGTAGCCCTCCAGAAAACAAGCATCTAAAGATTATTCTTAACCTTAGCACCCAAATAACAGTGGAACAACTGTTCCGTAGCTGTCATTTCTCTTGTTTTTAATTTCTAGTTAGAAGYACTAGAAAATCAAGATTCTTAAGGAAAAAAAAGGGTATGTTTATAGTAAATGTAACTCTACATCTTGATTCAGTTATCAAAAACTGATCATTAAAAACATTCACTGAGAGAATTTTATCTTGGTTTGCTCAAGCTGGAAAAAAAATTACAAAATTAATAACATGAGAAAAGCATATTTGTTAACTGAAAATGTGGTTTAYGAAACAAATCCATAACTTCTCCCACATCTTTAGCACTTGAGATTTTTTTCAACTGCCTCTCTTTAGAGAAGCACAACTATGGTATGTATATTTTGGCTAGAAAAACTTTCCATCCCCAAAGGACTGACTTTTTTATTATTGGCACAATCCACACCTAAGAAGAGCAATGAAGCATTTGCCATTTCAAGAGAAAGAAAGAAAATTTCAGCATTCAGCAAAACTTCACCAGAACCATGAGCAGTAAGGCTTTGCCTGAACTCTACTCCCAGGGATTTCTTTCAATGGTCTCAACCACTTAACCAATATTTTAAAAACAATCCATCAGCCAAGTAGTATTTTTCTTTGAAAAATTCTCAAACACTAGAGTTTTCCACTCAGACAATATACGTTATGACAGAACAGGTAATATTTACCACTTCATCACTGTCAGGTATCCCCATGGAGAAAGAAAAGAGATACTTTATGTTGCAATAGTGAAGACTGCTTATTTCTAATCTTGGAAGACTGGAACATATCACACGGCACACCTTAATCTCTTCCTTCACAAAAACAAGTTTTTAAAGAACTTTTAAAATACTCCCAAATCATTACAGTTGTTGATAGATTAGGTCAGTTCATCTTTTACCACAGGGGAGAAAATTTCCATATCTCCCTTATAGCCCCTCATCTGTCTGGAGATTGTTGTGGGCAAAAGAGTCTCAACTTGGGCTCCTCCATAGGCTGCAGTCCCCTCAGGGATGTCCCTGCCCCAGCATGGGTCCTCCATGACCTACAGTCCCCTCAGAGGGCCCTCCTCTGGCACGGAGCACCTCATCCCAAGAGTGCATCTCCAGGCGTGTTCCCCACAATGTCCTCTTCCACATGACTCCTCCATTTTGTTTCTCCAAATGCATCTCTTCACATTTCTCTTCAAGTGACCCCTTTTTGTGTGTCCTCCTGTGTCTCCACTCACATCTCCTTTTTGTGTGTCCTCACATGCATCCTCACCTGTCTCCTCTTGTTTTTCTTTTTGTGTCTCCTCAGGTGTCTCCTCCTGGGTCTCCTGTGCCTAACAGCTACTACTCTTGCTCAAATATGTCTGAACAGAGGCGCCACGTGATCCTCAGATGGGTTAAAGTTTTGACATCTGATAGGCTGCTTCCATCCATTGCTGAGCCATCTGGAGCCAGCTGTGACTGGCACCAACATCACCCTGCTACCCCTGCTTTCCCCAAACCCTGCTAGTTATGCCCATACAGAGATCCATTTTTTACTCACCTCTGCCCTTCTGACTCCACTCTCATCCCATCAGGCCTGCCAACCCATTCTTCTTCATCCACAGCATTGCTAACTCACTGAACCATCATAAATGTTGACCTATATGAAGATCTGACCTTTCAAAATTGAACCTATTACAAATACCAAAATGAATTTTAAATATTCCTCCTTTTCTACTCAGATGACTGTGCCAGACTTCCAGAGAATATGAACTAATAGAAAGTTATTCTTCCTTATAACAGCTGAGGAGCTGATCCACTATCTAATTGAATGTTTCACCTCCCTTCCTCCTAAGAAGGTCAATTTACAAACTAACAATTTGTCAACATCTAGATTTGGTGGACATAGTCTGAACCTACTGTGTTTTAACTAGGAAAAAAAGGACACATTCTGTGGCACTACATACACATTAATTTGAAAAATGCAACCACTGCTGAACAAACAAAAATAATATAGACTTTGCCTTTACCTCCAGCTTTTTACTGAAGGAAAAATTCTCATTGTTCCTTGTAGAGGAAGTAAATATTGTTTCACCACTGATCAATGAATAAACAGAAAAGTCAGTTTCAGTCATGTCAATGCGTACATACTTTATCATACGTACAGATTAATTACCAAAGGTTAAATATATGTATGAGATATTAAGAGAGTGTACCATATAAGTTTTCATAACAAATTCCATGGAGTGCAAATAAAATTGGCATGCAATTCTTTCTTACATCCAGAATTCTTAATAAATGATAATGAAAGGGAGAAAATAATATAAACCAGCAGTCTATATTTTTTTCATTTCTTTTGTCTATTACTTTATCTAACATACATTCTAAAGTTGACACCACAATAGTATCATTAGAAAGTAAAGCCTATAGGTTGTTACCAACAGTATTAAGTTACACTTTATTGCCACGTAATGTACACTAATGTGACATTTCTAAGGTTGTCAGTTTTGAGAAATTGTTCTTACAAATTTTGTCCTTCATATAAATTTAAGAACGAAACCTAATAATTTCCCGAAGTATTCTTAACAAGAAAGTATTTTCAATGAGGCAGAAAATGCTACATAATATGAAGAGCTTGGACTATGGAAGAATTAAAAAGTGTAATTTTTTCCAATAAGATTAAAGAAAGATAGAACAAAAGAGGCCTTTGCTATTATTAGAAATTAAAAAGGATTCTTTCAGATAATATTTAATAGTTTGAGGAGAAATGTTGTGATAATTTTCAGATAAACCACATATATATAGCACATAGAACAATAATAAAACCCAAATGACACTAAAAGCACTATACTGTTCCCATTGAAATAGTTTCATTTACTCAGTTTCCTTATATTGTTGAATTCAATGTACTTGTGTGGCATATATGATATACAATCAAACACAATACATTCATTTTTACATTTATGTTTCAATTATCTGAATAAGGCAAATACTCAGAGAGGAAGTAGGCTCTCTGAGAGGAAGGTATGTCGTTCCTTTGTCTTTAACAGATATTTTTGGTGGATAACTTTTCTAAATTTCTGATCTCCTAAACTCATTGTGGAGAGAGACAAATAGAAGGTATATCCTCTTAGGGTGAGAAGCACTCTTATGCTTCTACCCTGTATCTTTTACAGATGAGGGGCACTATCATCAGGGGTTTTCCATAGGGTGAGGCTTTCTGAGAAGTGTTGCCTACACACAGATAAAAAGAAAGAACATTAATAGACACAGCATTTTTGTACCAGGCAATCTTATTAACAAGGAAGCTTTCTGGGCACACTGATACAATGAGACTAGCAAAGACAAAGCCCACAAAGAAATAAATGTTGCTTTAAATGGAAAAAGATAGTGCTGTGCAATGTAGACTCTACGCAGAAGAAACTTTCCAACTCTCCCTTCTCCTTTATCTTGGTGTAAGCCTTGGCCCCTTGCTGTTCTCTCGCACTTCTCTCAACATAGCTCTGGTTGGCAACAAAGCCACAATACCCTGCAAAAAGCCTTCTTTCAACCCTGGAAGGTATATACTGATGCAACCCTCTCTGATAGTATCTTCCTACCCAACCCAAACTCACCATCTACATCACTCTTCGCTGTGTTTTTGCTGGATCTTTCCTCAGTGTCTAACGGGATCAATGCAAGTTGTTGATAGATGGGGTCTTGCATTCAGCTCTGAGATGGTGTAAACTTGCTACTGCCTGAGATGCTCTAAGAAGAGCAATAGCCAGCTCAGCCCTTGGGAGGACCATTAGGCATCTGGAAATGCCCCAAGTAGTTGTGCTTTCAGCTATGTGCCTGCCCTGCCTTTTGGTGTATTTTATCAGTGTGATACTGAGGGTCCTCTGAAGCTGTGAGCACGTTATATTTGAAAATGCCATAAATACCACACCATAAATACCACAATAAACTGACAATTTCAGTCATGGAAAGTGCCTGTTGTACCTACAAACATGAGTGGAAACATAGGCCCCTGTAGGTATCATAGTTACTCAAAATCACGTAAATTTTCCTGTGAAAATACACTCTGTTTATCAGACACAACAACCTCCACTTAAAGTATCACCCCAAACAGCAACCTCAGCCACCCCAAACAAAGTAGTACATAGTTAATCCTGCCCAGACTGGACCAGCCGTATCCGCGCTGCAAGCACTTGGCCTGATATCTTCTGTGCTTCATATGGCACACCTGTAGCTCCTATGACGTAAATAAGAGAATAGGTTTGGTGAATTGTGTTATTACAGTCTGACATCAGCACCATTATACCATGGCCTTAACTGGCATTGTCTGGGCTGTGCCATGGGGAAACGAAAAGTCTGGGGCTGGTGGGCTGCGTAGGTTTGATAGAGTCAAATATGAAAGAGGTTCAGTTGTGCAGCCTATGAGCAGTGTTACCTTGAATGAGCCGTTCTTACGGTTGTACATAAGTTTTGTCTCTGCTAATTCACTCGAAAGAGAGCCTAGGAATAAAGTAATACGTATAAAGCATACATGATGATGACATCACATACAGTGAGGAAAATAGAAATTATATTATTTGACAATTTCACATTTGATTTTCCACTTATGTTTATTCACAATAAAACTAAGAAAATTAGTATAGCTATTAAATATATTTAGAATAAATATTGGCAGGATTCTTTCAAGTAATAGCATAAGTGAATGAGAGGAAAATTTGTTTAAAATCTAAGGGTTTTTTTTCTAGGAATAGATTACATTGACAGCATTTATATTAAGTAAATAATTCTATTAAAACATGTACTTGAAAAATAACTGGATATAATTTATAGGTTATGATAGTCTGGGTTGTCATCACTAAAAATAACCATTGCTGTTGTTTCTTGTTTTGAAAGAATGAGTGAAGTGCCTACCAGTGGCATTCTTCAAAATACAAAATGTCTTTGGGTAATTGTTATCCAAGACCATGGGCAATTTCCCACCTCTGCTACATACTTTGTATATGGACTGAAGCCACATGAAGAAGCCTGCAAAGTCCTCACCGAGGCTGGGAAGAGCATCAGCCCCCAGGGCTGCCTCATCCCCTGGGAAGTGTCTGGAGCCCAGGGCTGGGACTGCTCCTGTGCCTCCCAGCTCCTGTGTCCCGCTCCTGGCTGGGGTGGCGGGATGGGSCCTGGCTGCCAGGCCCTGCCCTGATGGACCCTGGGGAGCCCCACCACTCCCAGCCTCTGGGAGTCATCAGCCCTCAGGGCATCCTGAGAGTGTAGTATGGCCCTGGGAGCTCAGATCTTCCTCTGTAAAACATATTTGTAATACTTATAAACTCTCAGGGCTGCTGTGATAATTAATTAGTCTTGGCAAAGTGCTTTGAGGTCTTCAGATGAAAACTACTATGTATGGCCTCATTCCTCAGGCTGCTGCTGATTATTCTTGTTTTGTAGTCATGCTCCTGTCTGATTGTCACACACACGCTTTGTATTACTCTTACCTCATGCTCTTGGTCTCATAATGAAACACGCAGTCTCATGTGCTCAGGCCATCCAACACCGTGTCTGAATGAGAGGGAAGTCGTGCTAGGACAATGAAAACATATTGTGGTACTGGAGAAGAAACAGTGCCTCCTAACAGGCAGAAGAAGCGATGGAGGGAGAGTTTTAGCAGCCTAAAGTGCAATTCAGTTCTTCTTGCATTGCAGAAATCGAGGTTGAGTCACTTTCACACCTTTTCTTTTTCTTTTTTTTTAAAGAAAATGACAACTCTTGACACTCAAGAACCTATTCAGAATTTCTTTCACTTAAAAAAAATCCAACAAACTACTGTGATTGCACCACAGATATTATAATTTTGTCTTTATATGCATCTGTATAGTGTTTCCTTAGTTAAAATCTGAAACTGGAATGCAAATGGCAAAAATTATTTTGTGGTATACATTGTCAATGGAAAGACAAAAGAAGAGGTGGGGGAGGGAGCTTGATTTCATTCCAGTGCAAAGGAATGAGGTTCCTATACCAACAAAACCATTAAAAATGAATGAAAACTAGAACAGGTATAACTCCAGAAAATGGTCTTGTTAAATCAAAACTTTTTGTTCAGAAACTGTGATTCAGCTCCGTCTCAGCTCAACGATGAGGTAAAGTTTATATTACCATCTAAGTGGTGTTTAGTGCTCCATAATCAGTGTTTGGTTCTAGGTGGAACTGCACACCTTGCCTGGTAGTCTCTACCAAGATTGTAAAAAAAGGGATGTCAAATATCCTCCATTCTTTCATGCCGAGAGATACTTTTATTCAGGTTCTTGGCAGGAGGAGAGGGTTGACAATATGCCTGCCTTCTCCACAGCCACATTATTTTCAAACTGACTGTCAGCCTCCAGACCCACCAGATGTTCCCTTCCGTAAGCTCCAAACTTATACAAAAAATTTATTAAAAACACATAAGCTTCTTTTAATATTTTTGGTTTTGCTCTTCCTCATGTACCAATATCTTTGTTTTTTGTAACAGGATTTCTTTTCCAGTTTCTATTTTCTTCACATAATAGCTTAAGAATTTATTCATCAATGCTTAAAATCTATTTTACATTAAGTTAATACATAACTTACTTTTAAAAATTATTATTTTTGGATTATTTAAGGTAACTCAATCTTTAACTAAAAGATTGAAAATGCACATGATCCACTGCCACGGCGTGTGTCAAATCCTATTACCATGCTAAACTCAACTGTTAGGATAATTAGATTAATGTGCATTTATTGATCTCTTTTTAATGAGAAGAAAATAACTTTTCATAATCTTGTGCTTTGATAGATTGTCTGGGTTATTTCTGGTTTTGTTATATCTGTAAAAGTAAAACTAAGCTGAACTCACAGTCTTGCTGTAGAAGAAATATAAAAATAGAACTATTTCCAAGCTGGATAAAAGCATGTGAATGGCTGTCATGGAGAGGTACAGGAGTAGGAAGGCATTCACTGAGTTCACTGTGATTTATAATCAATATTAACTACATAATATACTGAGAAGCACAATACTCAGAGAAAAGGCATGGTTGGTACTGTTCTTTTATCCTATGAAGGTCATAATAAGATGGGTGAAATGACAAGAAAAATTGATGGAAGATAGTTTAAACTACAATGGAAAAAAAAACATCTGTTATGATGAAGAATTCCCTCCAGAAATCTTGCAAAAGGACTGACCTCTGCTGTAAATTTGCTTGAGAACTAGAACGGAAAGTTTAAATGAGTTCTTTAGTGATTTCTGGCCTCACTGAAAGCTGGAAAATGACAATTATTCAATTTAAGAGTCTCTCTGTCTCAGAAAGGTAGAAAAAGGGTCTGACTTGATGGCTCGACAGACTAATGCTACAGCCTGTAGACCCTCTTGCTTTTGAGAACTGGTGTTCTAAACACCGCTAATCATGTCAACACATTTGTTTCTTGTGTCAAGTAGCGGAAGGCTTTGTGAATTGATCTTGATTTCAGTTGAAGGGGAAAAGAGGAAGAAATGTTGACAAAATTCCCTAAGGAATTTCCAGGTAGATGTATGTAAGTAATTTCATGAACTAGAATTCCCATAGAAGCTTTAAAGTGCCTTAATGTTACCCCTAGTTTTGCTCACCTCTCTTAATGATCCCCTGTAGACTTCCTTTTGGATAAATTTTGAAATACTCTAGGCCAAGGAAGGGCCAGTAGTATGAACTACCATCTTATATTTCTCAGGAGGGCAAGGAAGCTGACAATACTATTAATTCTCTTTTTTATTACTGTCTTTACTAATTCTATGTAAAGAGTTGCTTGCTGTACAGAGTTGCCTCTCTTAAGTAAATACTACCATAATGAACATTTCTGTGTCATTCACAATGAAGTGTTCAATGCCAATTAGGGAAACATAGTGTCATCCTGGTCACTGATAAGACTGATAAAACACTAAAAATGGTGAAAGTGTCCTTGTGTGAAGGTTAAATTAAAAAATAATGCCTATTTGTTTCTAATTTCCAGGTGACGATTTCATCACAACGTAGAGGTAAGTTTCATGAAGTCCAGGTTCACAGAGATAAGGCTGTGGTACAAGAGCTCCCTGCTTTTTCTAATCAATCGGCCTCCTCATTATATTTTCTCCTTGTTTCAGAACAGGTTAGTTGTTGATATAAAGGCTTGTTCCTGCTTCCCGCCTTCTAGCCTTMGAATTTTAAAATAGCATTAGTAGTATTGCCTTTTCCTGCCATTCCCAAAGCAGCAGTCTAGCTTCCATTATTATCTGAAATGAAGGTAGATTGAAGACATGGAAGGAAACATGAATTGTCACAGATTAATAAATTTGATTTCTGAAGCCCAATCCCAAATGCTTAAAATAAAATACCAGAAATGCTCTGAGGTACTGCCTGCTCCTTTGCTAACATTTATTTTAAAGATAATCTCTGGAAGCAGTTTCCCCAAGGCTCACCAAATAATTTTGTGCTGGAAAGCTCACACTATTACTGAATGATGATTAACAAGAAATAACTATCAATAATAACTAGGAATTGTAAACAACCCTGTCCAAGTTTAGCATTGAATTCAAATACTTTGCAGATACCTTGGAGGCAGATTCMCATAAGCACCAATTCGTAAAAGGCAATAGAAGACAGTATGCTCATTCCTACTAGAAGGAAAGGTACAAACCTGTAGGCACCATGGTGGTGAAACACAATTTAGCAGCCACTCATCTCAAATTGAAACCTGTCTACTGCTTACATTTCCTGGTCCAACCTGCCCCTAGCAGCTGCTCACATTACATAGTTCTTGTTCTCATTGCRGCCTTTCTCTCTCTCTCTTTTGCTTTCCCAGTTTAACTTACATTGCCCACCTGCACCTAATGTGCAAATGGAGATGCTCAGAAAAGGAGTGGAGGGCAAATATTGCAAATGATCTTTGACAGGTGTGAAATAATTCTCATTCAGCATTAATTTATTCAACTGTTTTTGCAAATTGAAAACTGTTGCATTTGGAAAACAAATAKTTTTTCCATTGTTATGCTTTCATATTTGAATATTAAAATACCAATCCATTTCTTTGGGGATTTTTCTTCTCCTATTTGCTTTTTTAACAAAGCTTTTCATAGATTCAAATTAAACCATAAAATGAATGAACAATAAGAACAACAAAAAATTCCACAAAAATTAACAAAATAAACTGAAACTCTGCAAAATTATCCCTTCACAGTTTTGTATCAGCTCATTCTCATATAAATTGAATGTAGCCCTACAGCATCCAAAATGGGTATTATGGAAGCCATCAAACATGAGAAGCATGCCAAGTGTCCCATTTTCTGCTTGGACAACAGATTCAAGAAGAAAAATTTCACTCAAATTAAATACAATGGACACAGATATACAAGATGTTTTCTTCTCTTTGGTACAAAAGATTTAACAACATTTCAAGCATTTTATCTTTTAGTTCAGTTCAAGTAAAATCAAAACCAGAATATTTTCCATGTGTTTAATCACTTTCCACTGCATTTTCTATATTCATATTCACACATCTTAAATACCYAGAAAGTTTGTTTTGAAAGTTTGCTTAAAACCATCCTTGCAGCAGACTATCAAAGGAAACAGATTTGAGCTTGAACACTACTTTAATTTCCATCTGCTCTATGATACTGCAAATATTTCAGAATGCATTTGGCATAGAACATTGCAAACATTACTCTGCAATGCCCTTTATGCAACATAAATATGCTAGCAATCCAACAATAAAGTGCCACACAGCATCTGTCTATATTCCTGTACAGTACATAGCACAGCTCTCTAAAAAAGAGGATATTCAACATCTGGTGGAAATGAACTGTATAATTTTACTGTTTCAAAGATTCTCATTTTGCCAAAATAAACATCCTCTTTATGTAACAATGACTTTTTAAAATCTCAAATTTTACACATACAACAATAACAATACATATTGTAGGATTTCCACTAGAATGTACAAGGCAAGATCAGCAGGTGGAAATGAGAACATTCCTAAGATCCACTTCTCCATGATAAATTCCCACATAACACAGCACACTTAAAATACTCATATTGTCACTTTTTCCCATTAGGAGCTATAAAAATCTAAAAAGATCTTTTATTTTACTACTTTTCTAAGCAGCCTTTTTAAAAGACAATTTGTGTCCACCATGCTTGCATTCTTAGAGTTCATATAAGATAGGATTTCCTTTAACTAAATTCTAAAAAATGTGTCCTACTTGCCCCCTAGAATTTTATAGTGTTTACTTCTTTGTGTTACTTATTATACCTCCTGACCCAAATCTGAAAGATTAAGTTCCCTCAGGAAAAAGGAATCCTAAAGTTTTGATAAGAAAGACACAGTCAGAACAAAGCTCCTGCTGCAAAGAAGTTAACCTCTTGGCAGGGCTTAATATAATTCTTCTTAGACTTCAGGTTGACGGCAAGACGTTGTTTTATGCCCTACAATATTGTCTGCTAGCAGAGGTCATGTGTCATGCAGATATACTTCCTTGTATTGAGTGGCCTTTTAATTGTCTGTCAGTTTTGTCTGGGGTCCTGCCTGTGTACAAATGCAAATATGAAAAGCATGAAAGGTGGAGCAGAGCCCATGCTTTCATCTGTGTATCATTTTTCAGACTAACTGAAGCTAGCCTGTCATTATATTATGGCCCATGCATTAGGCACTCTTGTTTCACAGTAGCACAAATCATAGTGGGAATAGGGGCCAATCTGTCAAGCAAGGCTTCCAGGCAAATTCTTGTTCAGCACAATGGGAAATGGTACAAAATTCCTTTCTTCAACCTCTCAGTAAGAAAGGTTGCAGGACCTCTACTAATGCTGACAGTTTGCCTGAATATGATGCCCTGATGACTCATACCACGGTGCCTCTGTCACGGTRTCTCAGGGACAACCTCTAAGATTTTTTTGTTTCCTTGAGTAAAGGGCTTTGCTCTTTGGCATTTTGCAACACTGAACTCACAAGTGTAAATTGCTTTTGCATCACTTCCCTCTTTAAAAAAAAGTCCAATTGTCTCTCAGCCCATTGTGCTTTCAAATTGTCTCAACAGGATATGGCAAGAGATGATTTTTACATAGCTAAATCAATCCATTAAGCATGCAAAAACAAAGAGAAGGATAGCTCACCAAGGATCACTACCTACCAAACATTAGAAATTACTATTCTGAAATCAACATGAGGGTTTCCATGAACCCCATATAGTTGTACTGACTATTACCAGCGGACCTGAGGTAAACGCATGAAAGAGATGAATTAATTCTGAAGATGAACTTTCCTGCTGTTCTGCATATTCACTACAGCRAGACTGTGCCTCTAGGCATGGGACTAGCTCTTGTGTATGAAACACACTACTCTGGGGTGGCCCTGTGTCTCAGAGAAATCCTCCAAGGATGCTGGGGGTTGTTTGTTAGTTGCAGAGGCCACCACCAATTATGAGTCCTCTCATGCTGTTTCTAGGTCTAGTGCCTACCCTGCCTCATTTCTTACTCATGGCCCCACTTACACAGCTTCTCCCTGAAACAGTCTGTTAGCATGGGTGTCGGGGAAGTATTCTGGGGGCAACAAATCATGGGCCACCGCTGTCTGGTCGGGGAGACATCAGTCCATAAGTATTCTCACTGAAGACGAACCCGGGTGTTTCAGAAGTCGGTCCCATATAGGCAGCATGTGATTGCATCCGAACCACAAAATGTCACTTCACCTCCTTTAGGCAATTTTAAGCATTAATGAATAAGAAATAGCAGTGAAATTAGCCTTTCACTTGAAAGCCTTCAGTTTGAGTACATTTTCTGGTGACATATGTTGAAATTAAAAGAAAATAAAACTCAGGAAGTTGTCGCTTATGACCTTTTTCTGCCCTTTCAAAAAGTGATAAAGTAAGTGCGTGTATTTGGATTCCTCCTAATAATACACAGACCTCTGCCATGTGAACAACTGAATGATTTTTGTGGGTATAAATTGCTAACATGTGTGTTCACATACTCCACTATGTCTAATGAACAGTATTGTGTGATAAATATAAACACTTTTATAGCTACTGATGTGTAAATTTATATATATACGCAGTCGGTATTAGGCTGCATGATAATGAACAGTTGATTTGACAAATTGTTTGGAACAGGCATTCAGAAAACCATTGTCTAATGAATTTCTGTGGGTTGAGCCACATGTCTCCTTTTTACTCAACTTGTTTCTAATAACTTATGTCTTTGGACTATGAATTCTGTACTTGGTTCATATCACTGAGACGAGTCTCACTGTTGAACTAAAATGGAAACAGCAGGCCCAAGTTCTGCAGCCTTTTTTCTGCCAAATACCACAGTTATTTTAAAGGCGTTTGCCAAACCACTTATGAAAATTTCCATACAGGAAAAAAGGGATCCAGTAAAGTTGTAAATCACAAGGCAAATATTCTTCATTTGACAACTTTGGTCTTCTTGTGGTCTGTAAGAGAGCAATGAGTGGTTGAAAGAAGGCATGATGATTTGACTTTTCATTGTTCGAATCAGTTCACTGGCAGTCAAAAATTTTCAGGAAGCCAACACTGATACATGTACAAATTCTCTTCAAATGTAGGGAAAACTGGCAGTTCGAGAACTTTACCATGGCTTCTCTGGGTCTAACAAACTCCAGATCAATTACAGCACCATCATAAACGGTCCCTTCTTGGCAATGGGTCATGTTTCTCACTTTGCCTACTAGTGGGTAAATGAATTCAGTCCACTAGAGATAACTTTAAAGTACAGAACATAGGTAATTTAGCAGAATGATGAAAATAAATTATATCAGCAGACTAAATCAGCTAGCGGTAGCTTTTAATTTCCACAGACAACTATGTTTACTTTTTTAGCCCACCAGTGAACTCAGTCTTGAATGACATATTTGGAGCACATCAGAAATCTTCTTGAGCACAGCACTATTCCTAAAGAATAAACCTTCAGTATTCACTTAYGTATTTTGTTTCAGATGATAGCATTCTGATATAAACTGAAGATGACCATAATTTTCCTTAGAAAAGACAACCTTGCTATCAAACATCCACCTAGCAAATTCCTCATTGGAAAGTTCCTTTATCAAGATTGTATGCAAGAGACAGAGCTGTTTTGAAAGTCAATGATTTTAGAAAAGCTCTACTTGCTGTGTGTTTTTTAGATGCAAGCTTCAAACTGTCAGAGTTTTGTTATTGTTGATAAAGCTGGCCAGGGATTGATGACCAGAGAGGGGGTCTGAGTTGAAATTATGAGGCAAAGCTTGAACTTAATTCTCTTGGTAGGACAAGCAAAGATAGGAGAGAATACAACCCTGTTGCCATCATACTAATGGCTAATCTATGATGATTACTGGTTGCTAAATACCTTCATTTTCTAATTTAGAAGACATATTTATGCTCCCGTTTTCAGCAGAACTATATTTATACCTTTATTAGCATTTTTCATTTAGAAAAGTGACTATCAAATATAGAATCATAACACCTAAATATCCTAAAATACCTTACTGTACTATGAGTAGAAATGGCTTCAAAAGTGACTGTTACACCACTTTCAATAATTATAAAGAAATTTACATTAATATTTGTGACAAAATCTTTATTTATGCCTCTGTAAAGAGGGTCCACTAGATTCCCATTTCAAACGGACCACCGTAGAGGTTGTGAAAAAAACGTCCTTGCCTGTTAGTCTTCTAACTTGCTAGAGATACAAAAGAGACACCCCAAAAAGGTCAGCATAAATAAACTATGCCTTGAGTTTTCAACAGAAAAGATTCTATAGAAAAATATTTTATTTCTAGGAAATGTGGAGCCCTAACTTACTTTGGCATATCAGCACATATACAGTGTAAAGCAAGAATGTAGCCTTTTTTATTTCAAATTTAGGCACATTCAAACTATATAGCATGTATTAGCACAAACTGACATTCCAAATTGCTCCCCACCATAAATGCACCTCAGAACCAAAGCCAACTGAAATGTTTTACATTAAATGTTGTAGTTCATTGTGGTCATTTCACAAGATTGTAATAATATTGTGGTATCTCTTCTGGGGGCATGACACAAGTTCAAATACTATAACCTCACCGTACAACTTGATGTGAGTTTCCTTGTCTCAGTTTATTTTCCTTCCACACCACAAATGAGTGTGAGTGTGAGTACTGAGTGAAAGTTGCTGCTAAAACAGTACTTTTGAAATGCTGTCTTTTCCAGAATTTTCAATCATCTCCTATTAAAGTATAAAATTCCAGGCCAGCTTATGCTTTACGAGTTCCACCCGCACAGGAAGGTAGGCAGAGCACTAAGAAAATCCCTTGCCTTTCTTCAGCTGTCTTTAAGATGAAGTGTGACGTTGCCGAGGGAGAAAGGAAAGGAAAAAAGATTTTTTGCCATCGTGCTAGCAGAGTCCAGTTTGGCACATACGCGTGAGGTAAGAGCAGCCATACAGTATCCCGATATGTTTTGAGAGATCAAAAGCAGTTGCTGGCACTCTTAGACATGTCCAAGAGGAATTCCTTCCCCAAAGTAGGATCCATCCCCAACATCCCTTGTGTTAGTGTGACTTCAGCCAAAGCAAAGTTTTCATGACTGGCATAACACTCAGCAACTCTACTCCTACGGATCAGGCTTCTGTTGCTTTTGGTACTGTATAAACATACATATAAATTGCTACACATAAATAATTTATATATAAAATAGAAAAGTCTGTATAACAGAGGGCCTATGTAGGACAGAGTTCATGCAAAATATTCCCTGTTTTTTAAAGCTATGAAAAGCTGATGTTTTGGGGCAATAGCTCCACACCTTCAACAGCAGGGAAAAGCCAAAGTCGTCAATGCAAGCAGCTAGTAACAACAAAGTGAAATTAAAGCAACTGCATAACTTTTTTTTCTATTTTACTGGACACTGTCACCTCAGTCTTACTGTTCAGTCCGTTCACCCTACGGAATAATTGATCCTTGGACTTCATGTGAGAGTAAGTTTTTGAGGACTGAAAGTCAAGCCATGAGAGGGAGCAGCAAGAGCTAATACAGCCCAGTTTGGCACTTACATGTGAGCTGAGAGCAGCCATGCAATATCCCAATCTGTTCTGACAGAGCCCTGTCAGAACAGTGACTGGCACTCGTGGATGATGGACAGTAGTATTAAATGGGGCTTTTGAGCCCATGGCCAAGGGTGAGGCTGGTATGGGCCATTAAGGCCTCTTGGTGCACTCAGGGACCCAACAAGCCAACCTTTTGTGTTCTTCACACTGACAACTAACAGATTACTTACTTTCCTCCAAATAATCAAACACATAGGACCCAAGATGGCAAAAATCTAGCTATCAGTAACTTTTCAGTGGTTGACTTAATTCATGACACACATAAATTAAAGATGGTAATCTAAACCGCTGGATAGGAATTTTTTCTTCGTATGTGTAAATAATAATTGTATACACTTGATCTGTTTTAATTCATACTAACTGTATGTAATTTTCAAGAGCGATAAATTTTATTGAAATCTCATGGCTGAATCTCTAATAGAAGTGCAAAGTCAAAAATAAAAAAAAAATAAAAAAAAGCCTGCTACCCATTACTGTAGGATCTGATGTCATCGTTTCACTGGAATAGAGCTTGCACACTCAGCCAAAGATAACTGGGTGGAAATGATTTTCAAAATGTAAACAGAAAAGGCTTGGTTTGTGGTTCAGTTTTTGCTCATTTGGCTGTGACTTGTTTATCTGTGTTTTCTCTACAATGGCTTAGAAAGATATAGGAATAAGAAATAGAAAGTACTTTTTTTAGTCATTTCTAATCCCTTCTTCCTTTTCTGTACGGGAACAAGCTCTGTTACTAGGGTGGGACTGAATGCTAATCATGGTTGTGTTGTGACTATCCGTTATTAGAGAAGCATTTGTTAATTTTAAGATAGGCTTAAAGCACAGAACAAGATTTGTGACATACTGAGATATGCTATGAGTTTAAAATAGTTCTACAAAACTATATGTAAGTGATTAAAAAATGTTGGATTAAGACATACTGAAATTACAAGGAAGAAATATTTCATCAGAAACAAAATCCTTAATTGTTATGCTGTTTCTATAATCCAGAACTCTAGCTATCTCAGCTGCCTTTCAGCTGCACATCTGTATTTATAATAATGAATTCTTGTCTCCTGCAGAATATAGAATAACAAACTCATGTAATTAATTTCATAAAGAAGCACATTTGTTAATTTCTACTATATTCATGTGCAGCAACTGTCTTCAAATGGGGCATGTATTCTTTCACTTCCTTAACCTTAATTTATTTGAATGACCATAGGAAACTGCAAATGGGTTTTTTGACAGATTTTTAAAGGACTACATATTCCAACTGACTGATGAGAAATCATAAAGCAAATTTTGTGTTGACTGGGCATGCATGTAGCAGGAATGGAAGAGAAGTTGAAATATTTTATCAAAATATGAAGGAAATTTTGTCATGTCCCTTGTTACTGTCTGATAGCTAACTACTTTTCTCATGTATTGGATGCTTTTGTGATGTATTTTCTACTACTTGATACTGTCAGTAAAAGTAAACATTTTCTTATCATTTTAGCTATGGCACCCTAAAATATCATACCTTAAAGTCATAACCCACAGCATATAATAAAAAGAATAAAAACAAATATGACATCAAAATGCATCCAGAAATAATTTACATTATCAGCTACTTTTTATAGACCTTCCTTGTTCTTGCCATGGAACTTCAGTTGGTATCATCTTATGTCAGTGCAGGCAGGACAATCATGGTCCTTCAGATTTCAAGGACTATAGCACTGAGACCTTTTGGCCAGTTCTACAATGTTCAGAAGCATACCTCATCCCTCACTTTGAAATTTTGTAGGATTGGTCCCATGTTCACACCTAAGGAAATAATTCATAAGGGAATAAGAGCTTTAAAATCAAACACTTTGCAGTATCATATTAAAGGGATGATGGAAATTACTGAGGCAGAGAGTCAGACAATTCAACTTTCACTACTACACCTCATAAGCTTGTTACAGAAAGTGCAAATGGATTGCCTTGGGCATGGATGGATGATGGAAGCTGGAATGTCTTTTGTTTGCAGCAAAAATGAAAGGCTTTGCTTACATGCAAAGGCATCTGAACAACAGAACTCTAGTAAATTTATTTGACCACTACTGCTTATAACTCTTCTACCACAATACTACTAGAATGAAATAAGTACACTTATAACAATGAATTAGTTTAACCTTTATCACGTCAGACACCTTAAGTAAATGCTTAGTGGCAGTACTGGAGGCTCTCAGAACAGAACAACGGAGCTAAATGTGCAAGAGATCATTTCCTCACAGAATGTTTTTATTTACCATTTCAGTAATCTCACTTACCATGTAGGCCACTTAACAAGTTGCATTCATAAAACAGTTCCTATTTTTAGAAACTCATCACCAGCATCTTGTAAATCAGCAGTAAGATTTAGCAAACCATTAACATAAGAAAGCATTTAAAAATATAAAATTATGCGAGTTGGTATAAAAAAGAAACAAAACCATGAACTTGTAAACTGCAAATTGTGAAAAAGGGTAATCAYGTTAAATAAACAGGACCTTTTTACAAAGAGCAGGAGCTGAGAACTGAAGTACAGAGAGGTATGAAGTTAAAGCAAAAAGTCTTGTTGAACTAACAGATCTTTTCCTGTCCTTGTCTCCTGACACATATTTGTGTCCTCAAGCCATGTTAAACCCTATTATCATTGCTAGTTTGAAAAATGTGCTTTATTAAAGCTTAGGAAAGGCTTACCTTCCAAAAGTAGCTTTACTGGAAGAATGATCTAGAAACTGTTCTGAAGTCCTTAAGTGACAAACAGTTTAGTATGCTCATGAAGCAGTCTGTGAAAGGGCCATTGCATTTTGGCTCTAATCATCTTATTATAAACACTCTTGTTGCACTATTCAAATTTTACTAACCATTGTGTTTGTTATCCCATTGTGATAAGGACATTATTGCTGTACATATAATCATGCTTTTGTTTGCTTTAGGATTTTGAGGTTCCTATTTAAGTAAAAGTATTTATGAAGGTTACAATTTAAAGCACTGTACTACTTTTCTTCAAACAACAGTAATCAGTATATAGATTTAGCCCTAACAAAGGAAGACAACATTTTTCCTGTGCAAATATTCAGCCATGTTTTAACCTTGGCAATTGATACGGCGTAGTAACAAAGCTGGTATATAAAACTTGAGACTTAAGACAACAAATATTTACTGTAGTTGCTTCAAACCTTTCTGTACACARCTGACAATTACAACTTTACTTCGATGTTTTACTAGTAGCATTTGAAACTTCATGCTTAAATAGTTACCCTGAAATGGAAAAATTGGTTTGTGTAAGTTTACAGCAGACCATGCAAGCTGTACGGTCTGTAGTGAAAACTGCTTGTGTCATTAGGACTTTTCATATTTCTTTGCATTCTGTAATTCTAATGAAATTTCACACTCTCCTTTTAATAACATGGGCCCCAATCTAGCAAAGATCTCGAGTTAAGTATGTGCTTAGCTTTAGCTATGCATGTAGTACTTCAGAGGAACAACCTGCAAGGCGGAAGTTAAACATGTGCTTAAAAGGCTTTGCTGGATCAGGGCCATATCTGTTAATCATGCAACTCCTAGGCTACTAAATGTCATTGAAGCTTGAGGAATTTTCTTTCTGTTTATGTCAATAGGTGTTTATTTTGTAATTATTAATGCACAAATACTGTACGCACAAAAGGGAAGATGTTTCTCTCTGTAGTGTTCACTTCTTGTGTTCATACATGAGAAGAACCCATTCTCCCAGGATTAATAGGACTTCTACATGTGCATGTAGACACATATTATGGGAAAAGTGGTAGTAATGTGTTAACACTTTACTAGTTTATTTTTCTAATCAGTTTGATCTTTATATCATGGATATTTTATACATGAAACCTCTGTGTTTTTCATATGCTGTTCTGCTGTCCCTGGATATAGGCATTACTGGAGCACCTGTGTCTTTTGCTGTCAGCATTCGTAAGCAGTGTCCTGTAATCATTCAATCCTGCAGTTACTTAAACAATGACCAAAACATTCAAAATAGGTGTTGACTCCTGAATCAATTTTAAGTAATTAAATAAATATCCCTAACAATTTTCAACAGTGCTTGAGTGCTTTCTGTATCGCAACAGAATGAGTGGAGCTCTATCAGCGTAGAAATCTATTGGAGAGGTACTTATAAACCAGGCTATTCATAACAAAATTTCACTTTTATATTTTTTCAAGATATTCACTCAAGATGAAAGTCACCTTTCCAAAAATGTGTTCTGCTAGGGCTTGATCAGTCAGCAGGCAGAAGCTCTTCACTGGTCCCACTGGCACAAGAATATACTAAAATGTCTTCCCTAGAGATATCCTATGAGATAAATTTTGATGAGTTTTACAGGGAAGTCATTTCTTTCTTTGGGACTGGACAAGATGGGATTTGTGTGCTAAATGAAAAGTATCTGTCCTTCTCTCTCCATTTGTAGGAAAAGTGCACACATACACTTAACTACAGATAGCCTGTCTAAAGGAGTTCAGCCAGAAAGGTGCCAAGTTCCTGTGGTCCTTGCTTAAGTTGGGTCAATGAGAATTACAGATTCTCCCTGGATCAAGCCCAGAGTGTAAGGAGGATTAGCAGCAACTTTTTCCAGAAGAAGGATGAAACTGATTCTTCTCCACTCTGAATGTTTGAAAGATTTACAGTAATGACACATGCCAGGCCTAAAAATCTATTCAAGTACCAGTAAATTCAGGTCTTTTTCGTGTGCTTTAAGAGTATCATGATATCAATTTCTTTTGGCAAGAAATACCTAATGGTAATCTTTTCCTGCATTCCATGAGAGTTATTAGTCAAAGTAATAGTTTATTTTTTCACCAGAAAAATAAACCATAACGCACTCAGGACTGCAGTTCACTAAACCATAATTCTGCTTTGTTTGACTTACAAAGTGCTTTATATTTTGAAAAACTGTTCTGTAATGGATGAGGGATCTGTGAAAAGTTCTACCCCACAACATTAATTTGCTAGCTCTGTTAGAATTGCCACTGAATGAGACCACCAAGAGTTATCTTCCAAGACTATGCTACTGATGAGATAGCATAATGTATAAAAGAATTCATGTTGAAAACAACTTTAACTGCCTTGGCTAAACTTTGGTTACAATGTGAAAGCAACACTGAGTTAAAAATAAGTCTTCTATAGAAATTGCAGATCCTCCAGTGAAGGGAAAGCTGTAATGTAATATATAAGAAAGGGCTGTAACAGGTTAATAAAAAGAAAATAAGTGTTAATAAAAATTATGTTTACAAAAGAAGATACATAATGTATATGCTATGTTATATGAATTATATGGCATTCAAAACCTTCCTTGCTCTACCTTAATAATTATGGCATAGATGTGAAATGAATTCAGTTTTTATAATAGTTGAGTAATAAAAGCTCTGAGGAAAAGACAGATGTGTATGTATGGCATGTAGGTATATAACGTATACCAAAAAGCATACATTCCAACATCATATACATCGCTCAGGAATTTAATAGACTGCCCTTTTTTCATTTCTCACGAGAAGAATTTTTCATTTTTGACCTCTTAAATATTGCATCACTGTATTAATAATTTTTATTTCCAAAATCTAAGGAAATAACATATATGTATACTATATATAAATATATACCAAGCACTCTGGGTCTACATCTTTAAATGACACTTAATAAATTCATCCAAACGCATTGTTTCTTAGATAGAACAGATAAGATACGGTTCAAACGCAGCAGCAGTGGATTTTTTTTCTCTGAAAAACAATTTTATTTGCTGAGGACAATGCCGTAAATCTTAAGAGCATCCATGGTAAAAGACAGCAGCGATACAATAGTCTTTAGCATATCAGTCACAAGACAGCAAGACACAAACAATAATGAAAAGAATAGGATTCTATATGCAGCTTTATTATCATCTATTTCATATGCAATATTTACAATGACCCTCCCCACAAAACAACAATACTATTTGAGGAATGCTCTAAGAAGTTGTTTCGGTTTTTTTTTTCTTAAATCTGGATTACTTTTCTACCCACTATGGTTTTTGTTTACACATGAAGTTACCCTCACAATAGCTGTTTCTCAGTAATTTTGCATGTGCATAAACACTTCATTACCAAATGACAATGTTCATGAGGCAAAAGATGTTCATGAATTGAAATAAATAAACACTTTCTACCAAATGATTTACATCACTCCATATATTTACTATTGTCATGCTTTGAGAGCATTAAGTGATCCGTGTCCTGTTAAGAAGCAAGAAAATTTTTCCTTTCTCTTGGTATGGAAATTCCATGTTCAGCTGTATTGGTTAGTGAACTACACCAAATTTTTGACATTCTAGTTCTCAGAAATTATGTTACTGATCTAGAACTGAGTTTCTTAGGCCTTTACTCTCTCTTAGATAGATAACTTGGTATGACTTCAAGTAGAACCGAAGAGAAAAAAGGGAAATGCCTCTAGAAGGGGACTTTGAAATAGCATCTATTTGAAAGTGCTATGAGGGTAAAATGTTTGAGTAAGTTTCAAAAGGGATATATTGGTGAGCAGGAAGCAGGTGCTCTGATCACAGATGCATGAAAATTCATTGCGTGGCTCTGCAATTTACTATACAAATGTCATTTCTACATACATGGTGTGCAAAACAGAGAGAAACCCCACCTCTTCTTCTTACCCCACCAAAGACAAACAAAAACTGAACCCACTTACGTTAAAAGAATGTTATTTAAATTGTGAAATGAAGCACTTCAAAGTTAGGAAATGCCAGAAGGCAAGTTATCCATGTAATGTTAAATACGGCCTCCTACAAAGCATGCTTTATAATGTAAGTTACAGTTTCAAAAGTACCTAAATGTCTTATGAGCTAGACTTTTAATGGCACTGAGAAGCCTGATTGATTTCTGCATYGGTAAAAGTCTCATCAATTACTTACTCATACAGTATTTTTTCAGTAAGACTATACCCTTAACCAGGGCACAAAATTCACATACAGTCATATGAAGCCAGTTCTCACCCATACAAAATTTTCCTTTGTAGTATGTGAATCCTTCCCAAAACAATACASTCATTCTCCTGGTTATCATATTACTACAAATGTAAAATAAAAAACAGTTCTTCACTGGCTGAAAGTGTCACACACTGTGAAACATATTTAATATCCTGTAAGCATCAATTTCATCCAGAGAATTCCTAACRTTTCCAAATTTTATGTGATTACTTTGTTTCTCCTCTCTTTGCTTTCCACTTTAAACTACTTCTCACCAACAAAAACAGCATTAACTGAGATCAGTAAAGCAGCAGTAGTACATCTACGGTTTTGTGGGTTTTTTTAAACAGTGAAGCTATCCCAATGCCAGCAATTTTATGATGATGTGAGCTAGTTCTATTGCAAAAGGATTTCACACTCAGCTAACTATGTTGGTTTTTTTCTTCTCTATACCTCTACTCTTGAAGAAGATTGACTTGCCTGCTGTTTAGCAGAGGATTAAAAATTCACTGCCACTGCTAGAACTGCTGTGAACACAAGTGTTTAGATTTGCTTAGACCAGAACTACGTGTTATGGCAATGTTTTCAGAGGCAAGCACAGAAAGCCTAGTCCTTGTCTGCTTTCCAGCAGCACCAAGAGAATGTCAGATATGTACTTTAATTACTCATTATTTTGAAAATATTATTGTTATTCACAATTTTTCAGCACAGCTTGAGATCCCTTCTGCTCTGTAAGTCTGGATACCACTGTGGAAGGCTCCATTAATACTTGCATAAACTGTTCAAAGAGATGGTGGATTCAGGTAGTTTGCTTCACAATATGAAACAAACCATCTGATATTTGTCTGTCCCTAGTTAAAATTCTGTTCAGTCACTTTTCTTTCAACCTCTCATCTCAGCTGCTTGAGCATGCTTGGCAGGAACTGTGACAAAGAAACACTGCCAAAATTTCAATAAAATATGACTGAATCATGAAAGAGATGAAAGAATGAAGTTGTACCTTGTGAAGCATATATTTGAATGTAAAAGGAACAAGCTTGCCTCTTGTATCACTCAAATTGTTTTAAAATATATCCAGCCGGGATCACCTATGGAAAAAAAAGAAACAGGTTGAAAGAAGGCTGCATCTGAAAACTTTGCTTCAAGTGTTTAACGACATTATCTTTTCTGAATAGCTTTTTCGAAAACTGCATCATTTAGATTTTTGTGATCATTTTCTTTACTAAAAACATAAATAATTTAGGGGTTGGGTTTTTTTTTCTGACTTACTTGAAAAAAGAGGGACTCAGCAGTGCTGGAGGATTATTGGAAACATAACCTYTATATCCCGT
Organism: Phoebastria nigripes; assembly: GCA_035582835.1. NCBI lineage: Eukaryota > Metazoa > Chordata > Aves > Procellariiformes > Diomedeidae > Phoebastria > Phoebastria nigripes. The sequence goes on along the minus strand of JAYKAV010001167.1, from coordinate 1,292,481 downwards.
TTTCTGAAGCCAAATAGTTAGAGGTGGACAAATATTTCCTTGGATATATCAGTTTCAGAATGCAACAAACTTTGCCTCAGTGTAGTGCAAATGGTGYTAAGCCAGGATTTTTTATTTATATGTCATTTTCTCAACACTTCTAACCAGATATTTACAAAGCTTAATGCACTACTGTGGTATTTAGGCAGTGTTGCAACCTTTGACAGTTCCATGTAGGTTAAGCTAGTGTGAAAGTGGAACAACACAATAAATCAGGTSTTGGAATCTATATGCAATAGACAAAATTCACCTAAGTGCTGAAGTTGAATGAATTCATCTTATTTAAGCTCTCCACAGACCCTGTAGGAGCAGTCTGGAWGCTGGTATAATGGTCATGTCATTGTGCACAGGATATTTTTGCCTTTCCTTTTTCCTTTTGTCTCCCACTGCCAGCCTAGCACCCACAGAAAGGTCAAATGGAAAGTCACTTAGCTTCTGGAAAATAGTGTTTTCCAGGTATTCAGCCACCATWTTTTCACTTTTGCCTATGACCTTATATTTTTAAAATTTTACAGGCTCAAGACAACTTCTGAATCTAACCCCATCCTCAAATCAGATATATTCAATTCAAAACCAAAAGCCAGTATGTTTCTACACTGTCCTGATACAGATCTAGGTAAAAAGTTGAGGTCTGTGAAAAAAWGTACAAGAGTTGCAATAATGTATTGCATCTAAATTAACAATGACTAGGCATTTTCAGATTAGGCAAAATAATCTAAAAATCCTCTTGAATTTGGACTAAGCTGTGCAGATTTCAAGGTAAAATTTGTCTATTGACCATGCATTCTAACAGAGGTGTGACTAATACAGATCCAGGTGAATAGCTGAAGCAAATAACATTTATGGTGAACAAAAGCAAGGTGATACATAAACTTGACATTGAATTATATGTCTTGATTTTATGTCTCTTCTGTCTCTTCTTGATTCCTTACTCTTACACTTTTTTCAAAGGATAGAGATATGTGGTTCTATGTTATTATGCTTTGAAAATAACAGTAAGTAATGCAAATAGGAAAGAAATAGATTTAGTACTATAAATTTCTAGAATTTAACCATTTAACCAAGAGTCCTTCCTTGTCATTCTTCCTATAGAGAATGAACTTTCAGGTGAACTAAAAACATTCTTTAATTACAGGAGTGCTGTGTACATTGCTCATCATCCTCTTGGATACTTTAAATCAATGTTTAATATATTTTATGCTCTCCAGCAGGATCTTATTCAAAAAAGGAGCAAATGGTCTGCATGAGTCAGTTGACACTCACTGTCATACATGAGGGGTTTGAGACCCTCCCTGGGACACCTCAGTGGCTGGTGCATAAGGCACCTTCCTATATCATTTGTGCACATCTTTTTGCAAAGATGGCCTGTTTTGTTCACAACTTTGATCAGCATCTGTCAGCCTCCAAGTCCTCAGAGGCATTTTATTTTAAAGCATTACTTTAATATATCAAAATCCATTATTACATCGTGTTATTTTAGATTATGCCAGGAGGTGACAGGATGTCAACAGATGGAATAGTATAGTGACAACTCAAAAGTCAAAATAAAAAGGCTGATTTAGACTGTAATTTGTGACAAAATTATTTGATCTGAATCATTATGGACCAGAATATGAGGACACAAAAAAGCACACGTTTTCTCCCCTATTGCAATCTAATGTAAATGTGAACAGTAGCATATCATTACGTCTCACATGGTGAACCGGAGCAGAGAGGAGAACACTCTAATAAGCTTCAGTGAAATTACAAGTCAGCATAAACCCGTCCTGAACCAGTGGTATAGCCTCACTATAGACAATTTACAGTAAGCATTAACAAGAAAGTGCTGACACATTGCAATAAAGAGTTGTTAATAAGACAAAGTCAACTAATGTATTTTGATGCCCTGTTCTTAAATTAAATTTTCAAAATGTGAAGCTACCTAGCAGCATCTAGCAGTGAAGGGTACATCACCAGGAGGCCTCAAACAATTCAGCTGCAGTAAAMAAAGAAATGGTCAACCTCTGTAAAAACAGAAAAGCCAGATACTGATCTGCAAACCACTTTAAGCACCATAATTAGAGCTGAATGCAGGAACAAACACATAACAGAAATAAACATGTACGTACTTTGTGTTCTCTACAGGTAATTGAAGGTACATCCAAAGTAACCAACCTGGCAATGCTTTAAGAAGGCAAACGGCTATTTTCTCATCAGCTCTTCTTCGTGCACTACAAATTTTTTCACAGCAGTTACATAAGAGGACCTCATGATTAGATGAAATAACAGTGCTAAGAAATTATACCCTAGAACAAAGCAACTGAAGGAATGTCAAGTAAGCAAGATCCACAAGATGACATTCAGTGTCTGAGTTTCCTGGTGCTTGAAAATATTTCCCACATGACAGGTTGCTTTGGTCCTCTTCCATTCTTCATAGCCCTAGGAAACAAAAAGCAAACAAAAACTTCATTGCTTTATATATATGAAAACCAAATAAATAAGAGTTGATAGTTTTCCCCAATGTGTCAGCAAAATTGTTTTCAGAGGGAAATTTGCACAGGCAGATTCTTATAGCTCAATGTGTGTCTTCTTAATCATATTAACATGGAAACATAAAAGTTCATAAAGCAATACATACTCCTTTAGAAATAAAATCCACATGAGAAAGCTAAATCCTGAGGCACTTACTCTTTTAACAAAATCTTTATCTGACAGTCTCCTATTGAAATCAAAGGAAATGTGCTGGAGTAAAGCATTTAGGATTTACTCAACAGTGCGAGCTAATCTGAACACACTGATATCACAAAGACTAATTACATAGCTTACAGTAATATCATATAGTCCATATTTTTTCCTTTGAAATTCATATAAACATCCATGTCTTTTGCATACTATCWATTGAGAGAGATGTTTCTAATACTGTATGTCTACAAATTATATTATGTTACTGGAGCTAATTGTAATCAAAAATAGCTTCCAAGGAAGTAACACTTTTGAATGAACTTTTGGTTCTGGGTCCTTTTGTTGGGCTGGACCCCAGCCCTGTGGACTGTGTCCCCCTGGACATAGATGGTGATTTGTCTCCATGCTTAACCAGATGGAAAAAGGGAAATTCCTGCCATGTCCTGTATTTTTAGCTGGGGATGTATCCCAGGAGCATGGGGTAGCTTTGGGATGACTCCAGCTCACCCTCCTGGCCAGGCGCCATGCTCTGGAAGACAGGCTGCACTGGGAGGTTTCTCCATTCTGTCCTTCTCCTTCTGGCACCACCTGCACTTCCAGTCGTGGGGAAGGGTTTGCATGTAGAATAGGGAAGAAAGAAGCTGTGCAGCATATATACTGCTGATCACTCAGAAACTCCTTATAGCCACAGATGCTGCTGGCAGCATCCCCACCTGGCCCCCAGGTTTGCCTCCTCTGAGATCTTCTCTGCCAAAGCACACACGTGATATCTAGTTATCTTTCTCACATGCAAGCACAGTGTGCAGAGCCTACAGTGGGTCAGCACATCTACTCYATGTGGCTGGACCTCTTAAGCCTTTTTTTTAACCCTCCAGAAGAGTCCAAAATGCTCAGGATTCATCAGGTATTTTACAGAGTGTTTTGGCCCCTGTCAAATCACCTATCTTCATGGATTCTAACCATACACAAAGCACTGCCAGAAGACCTTCCCTCTGAAGTTTCTGCTTTTGGTTTCTCCCAGTTTAGTTTTTTTTACATTGATATTTTTCAGAAGAAGCATTTATTCGTGGGACATGTAATACAGGGGGAAAAGAGGAAGAAAAGTGATCTTAAGAGAGAGACAAAAAACTCTACTCAGCCAATTCTAGGTCATATGGATGTGTTAAAATAGCCCACATCTATGTTTAAAAGATAGACTCCAAGTGTTTTTATCACTCAAAGTCATACGTACAACAGCACATGTGTCTTAAAACCCCAGACGAGGCTATTTATTGTCTCAAATAAGTAATCTGAGCTTTGTCTTATCTGTGAAAACTTAACTTTGAAGTGGATATTGTTGCCTGTCTGTGTAACGGTAGCAGATATCTAGAGCCTTTTGAGCTGCCTTTACCATGGAAAAAGGAAATGGATGACAGGTAATTTGAACATACTCTGAATGTTTCTTGGTTCCTGCACGCCTGGCACAGGGTTGGCACTGCTGTGTAGGTTTGGACTTCCTCCCCGTCCTGTTCCCTTCAGCTGGTGGCACTGCACTGTCTCAGTGAGACACTTGCACTCAGCACGGACAGGGAAAAAAGGATGAATCAGGACATTCACAAAGGGCCATAGTCGATCGAGCCTATGCCTGGAGACCTCATATGATGTTATCAATGTCCTGGCCTACTTCAGGTAAATGGTACCTGGAAGCTCGACTCTGACGTTGCCACTGAAGATATGTATGTGTGTGTGTGTTGACATGTGTATTCACTCACATACACAGCAACTGGTAAGGCTATAGAGGTGTCTACTGCTAACATACAGTCTCCGTATACTAAGAGAAAAAGTATGAAATGGGATACTTCGTTATAATTTACATTATGTGAAAAAGGATATTTTTGGACAGGCTGGATCCATTCCCATTAGGATAGCCAGTTGTTTTACACATCTGTTTGGACCCTGATGGCTCCTTATCTTTAAGTGAAGAAGAGTCCTAAACATCAGTGTAGCTGGGACAATATTGATATTGGCAGGTTACAGCATTTCTGGATGCACATTTAGGACCCACTGTAAGCTGTTGGGTCTGTTTTGGGAGAGGAACTGAATAGTCAGAAATGAGTTAGAAGGAATCTGGATGTAACCTTTCTTGGATGACCATAGCACAGTAGCTGTAATGGTTGTGTAAAGGGCTAAAACAGAATATACATAAAATCACCTCTACCTTTCCTCAATTGCACCAGAGTTCCCCTAACTTCACTGAATTGGTCTGTTTAATAGTGAGTCCACTTAATCAACTGGTTTTACTTCTTAAATTAAATATATATATATGTGTGTGTGTGTATTTCATCATTGACTTTTTAAAGCTATTGGTTGAAGATCTTAAAAGACATGAGGCTCTATGTTTTACATTGATATGACCTTATCATACGACCTTATATTTCATTTTCCTTATACACATCCACTTACACTGAAACATGATTTTAGACTATGGATATGTTACACATACATCTTCACCCACTGTAATGCCATATGATAGAAAATCTTATTTTATTACTCACAGATTCTCTGTTGCCCATTATTCTATTACAAATAATTTCTTTCAGTGCAAGTGTTTACAGTGTAATACTTAGCAACATATGTAGTCATATTACTGAATTTGTATTAAAATTATGGTTCATTTAAAAAATTACAATTTAATATTATATGTATAGAAAAAGTTCCCTGTACATGAAAAAAAAATTATTTCCTAATTATACATACCTCTGTAAATCCTGAAGTCCTTCCAGCATAAATTCAATTTCTCAATGATTACACACAGTATCATTTCTTTGAAAGAAAAAAACAAAAAACTAAAAATAAATTACAGTATTAGTTGTACTTCATACAGATGGAGTAAATTTTTAAAAAGGGATTGTCACAAACTTTGACAGAGAAAGTTTGCTTGACTGTTCCATATATGTAAATGTAATATACAACCAAAGTATTTGTCCAATATTATCTACAAGAAAGAGCAAGAAGAGAATTAGCAAAGCAGAGATTACTTTTGCTCACCAGCTTGGACAGCGTAGATTTTATTGGCAATTAGAGAAATAGGCCCTTGGAATGTGGCTTCTCCCCTGTTCTGGCTTATCTTCACATAGCAACAAAGCATGAACAAAGTTGTTCAATTAAAGGAATATACATTAAAAAATACAATAACTGAGTTGCATCATCCCAGTGATTTGGGATTGATGTCTTGTACCTTTTAATAGCACAGCTTGATTATTCAGTCCTCATTGGGTCTCTTGCCAGTCATCAGGCTTTTCCAGCTGCAGACTGTGGTCATTTACAGAGTTTTATAGACACTGGAGAGGTCTGTCTGAAGGATAAGAAAACACAAATTAGCCTTTGCAGATTGGCCTCAGTCAATGCTGGCTTTGTGCTACAATATCCTCATTCAAACAGTTGGATAGATCACTTTAGGCATGTTGTGTCAAAGAATTATACAGAAAATGACTAGAAGGATGGTTTCCCTTTTTGTGTTATTATGTTTTTGAAGCTTTTGAGGACTTCTGAACATCTTTGAAATGCAATGCTATATGTATATGTTGCAAAAGGGAGCAGTAGCCAAGCTCAGAATTTTAGGTCAGACATTTTGCAAAGAAACAAGAAAATGCAAATAATCTCTTCATTAGTTGCCAAAGCAAAAAGGGAAAGGCCCCTTTTTACAATTTTTCTCCTTCTAAATGAAACTGTGAGAGTGCAGATGATAGGTTTCCAATACACAGTAATTTCCTAAACTGTGTGMTTTACAGAGAAATCACAAAATCTTTGACTTGATTCCCTAAATTTATTAATAAAAATAATTGTATTAATGAGGGGATTTTAACCTAATAGTGGAAAAAATCTTGATATTTTCATGACTGTAATATTTAAACACACACAGTGAGAACTTACTCAAATTTTGGCATCTTTTTAATTCAAGATTTCACAATTTGAAGCCCATTCTTTGTTCATTAGTCACACATATCATTTGAAGAAGCCAAAGGGCTATTGCTTGATCTCTGAATAACCATAAAATGTGAACCCCACTTTGTGCACGGTGTGTAGAGCAAGAAAGTTTCACTGAATACAGCGCATTTTTAATTCGACACATATAGCTTGAGAATTTCAAACTTTTTCACAGGAAATTTGCCCAAACATGTGACATTCATTATCTAAATAATTCATTACAACCTATTCACTCAGCTTTATTATTAATAAAATTTTCTTTGAAATAGTTGAAAATCCTATGGATTTTAAATTAGTTAGAATCTGAAATTTTTAGAAGTGACTGCGTTTCTGTTCATTTTTGACAGTGTTGATACTGTCTTTTTCTGGTGGAATCAAAGAAATGATTCTTTCCTCTAAAAGTAGTGACAATCATAGCAACCCCCCAAAACATTTGCTCTTCTATAGTATTAGCCTGAATGTTCAACAAACCTTGCAGACTGGATCTGACAATCATTTCTATTTTCTTTGAACCACCTCCCTCTTCCTGTCTCATAATAAAAGGGGAACATTTGGCGGGGGGGTGGGGGGGTGTTCATTTGCACATGGACTGGTTCATTTTATCCATCGTGTATTAAGTCAGTCAAGATAGTTTCTAGAAAACACTATTTGCAAACAGATACTTACATCTACTTAATTAGCTTTAAACTACGTTCATTTTATGGGGTGTAATCAAGATCTCATTTCTGTTACCAGCATATTCCTCTGCTTAAGTAAACCCTTTACAGAGTAGTGTAAAGTTAAATGCTGTTCTTAGTGACGTTTTTCTCAATTGGGTCATAATAACAGACATGGCCCAGACCTTGCTTGTTTTGTCCAACTCCTGACTCTACATATGAAAACCATACACCTTCYTGGAACAGGGCTCGGCAAAAGCATTTTTGTCATATGTGGCTTTGTATTCTGATGGAAAGTCAGAGACCTGAATTTATCACTCCATAAAACACCTACTACTATTCCAATATGTTTTGTGCTAATACTTAAGTATAAAAACAAGATAAAAGTCAGTGTAATTACAAACATTCACCCTTTGCTTCTAATACATCTCCTTTATTAGGTTTGAATGTCCAGTAGTATCAGTACTGAAAACCTTTAGAATTATTTCTGCATGGACCAAAAACGCCTATTCTCTAGAGAGTTTTTATTTGCTTAGCTGGATTGTTCCCTTTTCATGAAGAGAAATCCCGTAATTCTGCAGCTCAAAGTTCTGTCCATTTATTGAGTGGTTTCCTGGCATCAGAGGTCAGAATGCACTGTCAAATGAGGGGGGCGGGAACACTAAGAAACAGAAAATATGAAAGCAGAGGATAAAGTGGCAATACTAAAGAGATATTTAACATTCCTATATGCTGCAGCAGSTTTAATATACAACCAGTGTGGTCATTCAAGAAAATGAATAAGACAGACAATCATATGCTGCTTTGTGAAACCTTTTCTTTCAGGGACTTCACATTCCCTAATATTAATTATGTAGTCAGATATGGGATTTTGATATGTGTAGATATAAGTAAATCTCTATAGTGACTTTTAAAATGTATATTTAAATACAAATATATATATGTTCTGACTGTTAGCACGTTCCCTTAGTTGATTTTAAGGCAAAGTCATAATTTCTACAAAAGTTGAGCTGAGTAAAATGTGAGTAACAGTACCTTACAGTGCCAGATTTTCTATACATACAGTAAAATAAACATATAAAAGGAAAGAAGGAAGGAAGGAAGGAAGGAAGGAAGGAAGGAAGGAAGGAAGGAAGGAAGGAGGAAAGAAGGAGGAAAGGAAGGAAGGAAGGAAGGAAGGAAAGAAAAGAGAAGCAGCAAAAACAACCTAATAATCTGAAAGGAATATTCCAGAAATGCTAGAGGGATTTTAGTGCTTCTTCTAGTGACTGGTGTTAGCACTTAGTGTTGGATTGAGCTGGATTCTGACTGATATGTAAATGTATGCTTTCAAGGCTTTATGTATCCATTAATGTAAAATTGCAATATGTCTATGGTATCACAAATGTATATGCAAATGAAGATTATATTTGTGGTCATCCAAAAATGGACAATTAAAAAATTCTAACTTCTTATTCTGAAGGATGTAATTTAACATTTAGACCCTATTTTTGCCTCTTCTTCCATTGTTAGGCATTATTTTTGCCTCTTTTTCCATTGTTAAGCATTTTATATCAGAAATGAGATACACTAGCAAGGGTAAAACAAAGCAACCACAATTAATCTGTAAAGAGAGAAGTCATTTATAATTTTTTTCTCTCAAACACATTGTACAAATGCATAATATTCGTCTGTTAGAAATTATGTTGCATTGAGGAACACAGTAAGTATTGAACAGTATAAACCAACATGTTTTTCACTAGACATTCCTATGAAATTCTGTTCTCATTTCATATTTTTCTGTTCAGTTTGACAAACTGTAATACAGCACTCAGCTCCACTTTCCCTCAGGTGGGTATACAATTTCTACTAAAATAATTTAACCATTAAATTTGGCTGATACTGAAAAATGTTGGCCGAGACATTGATACAACAATTGTAAATTTAAATGCAACTGTTTGAGTAGATTTAGTAATGTAAGATATACATTCAAATACCCTGAATACTAATTTGAGGTCTCCCCTATAGATTTTTGTTTACAGGCAGACTCTTTCCTACAAGCTTCTGGTGCATTGGGAACACCAAGAGGCATCTCTGGTGATATATTCCCTATTAAAACAAGCACTTTCAATTAAGTTTAATGTATTATTTCCTTCTGTATTGCACTTCTGTAGTATTTTTATACATTATCTTCAAAATGTACAAAAAATAGGAAATAGAAAATACTGTATGAAAACTCTCAACAATTTCTATTTAAAAGCCTTGAAAACTTAAGCCATTTCTTTATCTACCCATGTTTTTTGTGCTGGCACTGTAAACTGTTGTTGTAATTAAGTTATTTCCTACAGGTTTTAGAAAAAGATTAAAGTAAGACCAGGTTAGGAATGAGAAATTCTGTCTTATTAATGAGTTTTAGGCAGGTTCTATGGAAAACAGTAGTTTCTGTTGTTATTTGCATAACATATGTTGTAGCTTGCTAAGCAACTTACATGGAGCTCAGTCTGAAAGTAATTAAGAACATAGTTCGCAGTAAATAAAAGTTCCAAATCAACAATTTGTTCTCTGCTTTAAAAAATAAAATCATTAACATGCTTAACACTTGAAAGTTTAGAGAGAAACTGATAGTGAACTGCCAAAGGAGAGTGGGATGATGTTCTTTTCACTATTCCTTATGTACAGCAGAAATATAACATACCAGTAACAGCTGACTAATACAGCTGTTCAAGTCATTATGGACAAGTTACACCTCGGGAACCAAAAATCCACTTAAAATTCCAGACAAAATCTATTCTGTTGCTTTTTAAAACTGCCTAGCCCTATCATATATGAAATTACTAGACACCCTCACTCTTAGGATGAAAATCCTCAGGACACCTTTGCCTGTTCAGAAGCATTCAGATGAGCCTGTAACGCTCATCTAAAACATTTTTGCGATCTAGAAATAGACAGAGAATTGACTCAACACTTTGCAAGCGCTAATTTTAGTCTAGTGAATGGGACCCAGGAAGACCCACAGAGGTCTTAGGTCCTATCTAGAAGTAGACCTGCACTGAAGTCCCTTGCTGAGAGCACCTCCTTCACTAAGAAAGGCCAGAAAAAGCATTGATGGAAATATAAGAAACATGAGTTCCATCAGAGATGATGCAAGGTGACACTGGACTCAGCCCCRTAGAGATCAGGGCACTCTCCTGAGAAGTGAGAGGACTAAGGTTTTGGCTTCCTGCTCCCATAACTTTTAAAATTTTATTCAACAATACTCTAAGGACAAATCCATGTACATTCAAAGAAGCCGTGTCTGGGACAACTAAGCACCATAAGCAGTGCAGATCACAGCACAAAACCAGAGCATAATTGATATAATAAAGAGGACATGCAGACATGGACATGTATATGGACCAGAGCCCAAGTTTACAAACAGTAACATTCAAGGAGGGTGACTGACCTTTCTTTGATTTGCAAAGCTTTAAGTGGACCTCTTGGAGAGTTAGGTGACCTCATAAAATGCAGCTAAGGAATGAAGTGTATTTACTTAACACTATTTCCTCCTGGAAGTCACCACTCTCCTTTTAAAAGAAGACAGACAGAACACATAAGATCTGGCTTAGGATTTGTCCCCAGGTTTGTAGAGTCCCTTTATATTACAAGACCCTTGAAGGCTTTTGCCATCACAATCTGTGATACTTGATAATTGTTTTCTCCATGTGTTCATACGTTAAAAATCTAGGTTAGATGGAAAATTCTATCCATTTTTATTTTCCCTTTTCATTTGGCCAGTGCAAGGACAGGTATTCTTAGAAACCAATTTTTAAGGCAAAGGGCAAAAGATCCTGGCGGTGATCAGTTTCCTCATTACTCTTGAATGAGGTCAGTGACTGGCTAGGAAGAGCACAGACTTCAATTGCCTAAGCCACCTCACCTACTCCTGTTTAGCTCCTCTGTGTGGCAGAATGAGCCCAGGGACCACTGGGCACTTTTGTCTTCTGGCCCACTTACAAATGCATAATCCTTCATCCAAACAAGACAGACATTCCTATGATGGGAAGCTGTGATGTATTATTTATCAAAAATACAGGAAAGTAATAAAAAAATTGAGTGTCTATGTACACAAAGAAATGCATTTGCACTATACAAGGATCTGGAAAAATAAATTTTTGACATAACTATTTCTCAAGATTTATTTCCATGTTATTTTGTATCATCAGCTAAAGAATAACATCACAAAATTTACCTTAAGAAAATTATTCTTTCATGATTTAGTGTATTGTTCTAAGCATGTATATTCAAAGATAATACTTGATTGTTTCCTGAACTCCTTAAAAATGCACTTCTGATGTCATACTTCCAATACAACATTTTCTTTTAAATGTAACTTCAAACTACAAATTAATGTTGATGTTAAGGGGTAGTTCTGGAAATCAGAACTAATAAAATAAAAACACTATATACAAATTATAACATTGAATCTATTAAATGCCTAGGTAGAGCTAAGGCTGTGAAAGAATTTCCCTTATAAGCATTATAAAATTCCTCAGATTTCCTTATCAAGGAAATATGATAAAAATTCAGCCAGTAAATGATCTTACACCTCCAATGCTACTTAAGGATTTCTGAACAATTGTTAAAGTTATTAATACATGAAGTATTCAGGAAAAATGAGGGGGTTTTCTTCTAGTAAATATATAAATATTCAAATTATAATACAAATGAAACAGGAATTAGTTGTATGAGCATTATGTGTGTAAGTCCTAATTAAGTATCATTGCTTAAGTGGATTTCAAGCTTTCAATATGAGTAAAGTCTAAGAATGTATTTATAGATATTCATATACTGAGAGCTTTATCTCCAGTACAGGAAAGCTATGATGCTAAAAGCATTTTAACAAATGTTTAAAAATCTTACCAAATTAAACATGCTTCAAATTAAGTATAAACTTTGATGTTAGCCTCAACAAGGATTAATCACATGGCTAAAGACTGTCTGAACCCCTAAAAACTGTTGCTATGAAAATCTGCACAAATTTGTCATCAGTATAAACATCTGCAGGATTTTTTCAAACAGATCTTTACAGAATGCACAGAAAACAGGTTTAGATCACATAATGCATGAAAATTACCTTAGATATTTGAAAAATTACAGTCAGGATTCAGGATTTGAAATACTCATATTCTGATCTTTTCAGGATGGGATCCATATATATTCCTAAAATTTCCTTCTAGATTATCCATATATTTTTACTACTTGAAGGTAACAAATTCTTCAGTTTCTGCAAATGTATAAACTGTAATCTGGTAAATATTCAGTAATGTAGATCACTTGGAAAAGAAAATTGCTTTCAGTAAAGGAAGGTGAGGTAACAATATGTATAGTATGAGGTTCAGATTTTTAAGCTATAGATTTATTTTTATGCAGGCAACAGCTGCTGTGATTCTAACACACTTAATGAAAGGCTGAAGACTTTGAAATGTTGTAAACTAAACTAAACAAAAACAAAAGGATACAGACACACAAATCAAAAGCAGACAAAAAAAAAAAAATCCATATTTTTGTCAGATAAAATCTCTGTGAATCCAGACAAGGTCCCAAACTGCTGTCTGTGCAATTCTGGTTTATCCAGAATTAGAAGATGTAAATACCATCTGCGGATTTTACTGCTTGGACCTCTTGAACTTCTGCACTTCCATAGCCAAAAAGCAGATCTAAAAATATTAAGAATCATCCAAAATGATCTGAGGAATGTTTAAGCTAAAAAAAAGGGAAATAATTCATAAGACCAATATATTTCAATTCCATAAGGGTCTTGGATAGGAGAATTACACTTTTATCTCTTTTGCTATGCTTTTGCAAGGAAATGAAAGAAAATCAGTAGCAAGTAAATACATTAGGTAGAATTTTGCTTTCAGTTACACCAATGTAAAATGAGTGCAACTGCACTGATTTCGGAAATGTTATTCAAATCTTCATGGGCTTCACTGCGAGCACACTTGGACTAATTTTCTTTACTACACTATCATTAAAGGCAAACACATAAGGTCTTGAATGTGGGCACTGACAAACATTTTTTTGTGAGTCGATTTTCCTCTCATTTGGAAGGGCTAAATTGCAGAAAAGTATGTGTATCAAGAAGAGTTTTGTATTAATAGTAGCTCTGAGATAATATATTTCAATTTATCAATATTTTGAGAAAAAAACCTGCAAATTTGCTTTCAAAGTACTTTGACTTGCTTTTACACATTTTTATGAGTTTTATAGAAATAATCTTTTATTTTTGTAACAGTGTTGTTCAGAGTGGCAATTTGTGCTCATGTGCACCCTTCAGAATTCACAACTAGGAATTTGAACAGCTGTTTAAGCACAAAATGTTCAAACAATCCTCTCTAAACTCTTCGCATCTATTCACACAGTGCGAGGGATGAATTAACTATCATCAGTAGTTTTCAGACAACCCATAAGCTGAAAAATGATGGCATGAAGAATCCACTGAATCATTGCAAATATCAAAGTTGGTAAAAATCAAAATRTAAATTATGAATAAAAAAGATTAGTCTGATCAAATAAATTATAGTCAAATAAATTGTCCAATCCTATTCTACGGATGCAGATAGCAGCCAAATTCTGCTCCATATTCTTCTGCCATTTCAAGTAAGTACAAAAGAATGAAATGAATGCAGCTGACTGGAAAAACACATTGAATGAGGAAAAACATTAAGCTGCTGAATAAAGAAGTTGGAAAGTAAAGTGGTTAGGAAGCTAACCTGAAAGCCAAAATGACCTGATTTTAAGACTGTGAGTCATTCAGAATGGCAGTCCAAGCAAGGCACAATAGCTACAGGGTTTGCTTTTTTCTCTCACACTTAGTTATTCCCACATACCCAAAAGTGGCTGATCAGGCCTATGGAATGTCAGGCACCATGTATGAATACACCAAATGGCACAGCTCACTTCCTGGAGGCCCATGAAGCTACTGTGCTCAGGGGACTAACACTTGGCATGTAGGAATAGTATGACTTTGCTTGTATTTGGTCATTCACACTCTAGTGGAAGAAATTACCTTCTAAGTACAGAAGATATCAAATATTAGGGAATAATTATCACAGAAATTTAGTAGACACTTTTGAAAAAACTTGACTGACAGGAGAATTCAATGAAAAAATGGAACAAAAAATTTTCTACAAACCCCTGCCTTATTCAAGACTAAGTTCTTTGACCCAGGAAAATGTCTACAACATACAGAAGAGGCAGATACTACATTAAGAGAACCAATAACTTCATTCACTCTGAGCAGTGCTGTATGTCTTTAATGAAACGTAGTACAAGAGGCACATCCATGCTGGTCAGAGTATTTCATCTTTGGAAGTGAACTGCCTGGTTAGCCCTCTCACAAGAATCAGGCAATGTCTTCATCCATATGAAAATCAATGAGTGACAAAATATCAAAGGGTATTATTTGTTAAAGTTAATGGAGTTGGTGGTAGATGTCGTTGCCTGGGAGTACAAGATCTAAAGACATGAGAGAAGATATTCCAAGTCTCTGAAAAGCTTGAATTTCACATTAGCATGAACTATTCACCCATATTTTTTGTTATTGTTACCCACGGTAAAGAGATTAAGTTAGCACATGCACACCACAGTTGTGCCTATATTTTGCTGGGTAGTCCTCCAAAGTCCACATGGAGGGCAGGGCATTTGTAAATACACTTTCTTTACAAGATGGGAATCCTACTAATGTTGGGTAAGATCATATAACTTTGCTTACACAGTCTCTCTGTTAGCATATTGTCTCAGCTTGAATTCTCCTTACTACTATTAATAAATTTTGAGCAGGGGGATATTGAATGAGTTGAGTGTGACTCCTCCTTTGGAGATGATGGTCATAACATAAAAAGGAAGACTCTCATGTTTCATTCTAGATCTCCTCAGAGTAATTCCACCAAAAAAGAAGCACCAAAAAAATATGTAGTTTTGTTGAAGCCAAAGTGATTTTTGGAAACGTACAGGATTTCCATAAAGCTTTCAAAACATGAGTTCTTGGGCTGAAAGGGAGAGACATTAAAATGCCTATTTGCTGTTACAAATTTGCATTTCAGCATATTGAGAAGTTTTAATAAAATTTCATGCTCTGATATACACAGAGAAGTATTATAAGTGGATCACTAATGCTTGCTTTATTCACAATGTTATGAACATGCTAGTCCATTTCAAGTGTGTTGAGACTGTAAGAGCCAGGAAGAGCCAAGTGACATCCCTACAACAAGACCACACTCTTTGTCAGGATGCTCCCAGTTCCTCTTTATATCACGTTCAGATCCAAACCCTTCCCCCTCAGCATTAAAATCCCAGAGCTGCTTCACCACAACTCCTATAGCTCTCTCAGGAGCTCAGCAGGGAGGAACTATTTTTGCGCAACCAATTTGGATGAAAAAATATTCAAAACTGAGATGTCCACAGCACAGCCTGACAAGAGGGAAAGTATTACATTTCCTTGAGAACGGAGAATCTGATCAGTTGCCTTCTCAGGAGGAACAAGAATGGTTTTAGTTGTACAACGTGCTGGATGCTTCTCCCTGCTGGGAAGATAGCTACCAAATCCCCATAACATCAAAAATACTATTAGCTCCATGTATGTGTCTATATTATTGAGCATGCCTGTCTGCATGTGTAAGAGAATATCAGTTCCCCACCAAGGGCTTTGAACGTATTAAGGATATAATTACAGCCAACCCTATCAGAGGGGTTTTTTTTTTTTTCTTTGCAAAAATAAATTCCACATCTGGATTAAAAAGTTCACTAGCACTGATAACATCACAAATTAAAAGTAAGTTATAAAAATTTAGTGGTTATGTTACATTTTCATGGACGGTTTCTGGGCCACAGAAAGACTCCCTGCAAAGAGAGAAGTATCCAGATCTCAGACCTCCCACATGAGAGCCCTCATTACAAGGCAGCAGAGCCAGGCTCCCTGTTTCTCTCTGCCCTAAATGAATATTGGATTCTCATCTGTGCAGTGACATTATTTTAATCTCTTTGGTGTAAGAAAATGCAGAGGATATTACTGTGACTCTATTACTGTACCTCAAACAAGATTTGGAAAAGGGGATGGTTTTCAGGAGCAAAAGTCCTCAGTCCTGTAACCCAGAACAACAGACAGAATTTTAACTTCTTATTAAAAGCATGCCAAAAAGAAAAAAGAAGGTAAGCATTTGAAATACAAACCTTTAAATAAAACTTTTAAAATATTTCTTCCTTTCCTTTTAGCTGTGCAATTTCTAATATGGGAAAAAGTAACTTTTTCAATAATCTTTTCAACGGTATTAATAAGGAATTTAAGTCCTAATTCTCCTGGAGCTGACTGAGAATCCAAATAATACCTAGCAGATTGTAGACACTACTGCAAAATTTTAGGCTGGAACTCCCTGGTTTTGTCGATTATTTTTGCAAGCATTGGTTTGAAGCCAGTGATTTTCAGTCCCTCTTTCAGCAGGAGGTGAAGATCTTGTGGAAGAAACTGAGAACCCCTTAATGAGATCCACAAAAGTGTGTTTCTTGCTGAAACTACTTAAGTGAGTCATTATCTACCCTGATGCATAATGTAATATGTGTGGCGCTGAAGTACAGGACTAGGAGTTGGAGTTTAAAGGATTAAGGTGAACATCCATCATACTCTTCAGCACTTACCGAATAATTTGTGACTCTTTAAAGAGTTTTACAAGGTTAAACAAAAGCTGTACAGTATATTATTGCCTCTAACAATTACATCACTCCTTTAGAAATGTTTATACTCCATGGCACTTTACGGTGTCATTGTCAAAAGAGGTGGAAGAATGCAATCAATAGCTGTTAGAAACTACACAGCATAAAAGCCTGAGGAAAATAAAGTTCACAGGTGCATTGACTGCAACACTACTGCAGTAACTGTGTTTTTTAGTCAGTGCTGAAGAATTTTAAAAGAGCATTTTATGAAATAAAATTCACATTTTCTATTGACTGTGCCATTTAAAAAAAGCTTTCTTCGTACACTAGCCCTGGACACTTCTAAGACCATTTATGAATTTCATTTACTACAACTCCACATACATTCCCTTCAAGTACAGTCTTTTTTAATGACATAAAATTCTTGCATAATCACAGTGGAATGCCTAGGATATTTTTTTCTTTTGTTATTTTTACCTGTTCAGGGCCAAGTATCCGATGAGGTATTAGATGAGCATCTTCAGCAGCTTCTGGAGGGGGTAACGGTGTTTTTCCAGCTCCTCCTTCCTCTGTGGAAGGCAATCAGTATTGCACATAGCAGAAGGTAAGAATCCTTTTATATGAACAGTGGACRTTACTTATCTCATGTCTGTCTCTGACATGAGGTGGTCATTACAAAAGGCTCCATGTGTCTGTCAGGTTTATTGCAGAATTAAAAACTAACCTGTCCACAGGAAAATTCTTCTCCTCAAGCCCCCATGGAACACAGGTTTGGTTATATCCTAGGGCAGAGATTCCTGTACCTTATATTTTTATTCTTGTGTCTGTACCTCTTGATGTTCCTGTGCACCAGGAAAAGAAATTGATACCTAAACCCACTGAGACTACTGACACCCACAGGTACCTAACCAGGAGACAGAATAAAATACACTGATTGCCTTTGCTACTGACTGCAGCCTATCAACCGTGCAAGTGCTGCACAGCATGGTGAAAGAATAGAGATAAGTTCAGCATTAATTACACCTGGAATATGTCAGAAATTTTCAGTTCTTTGTCAAAAGACCACTTGTTGAAAAGGGAGTTGAAAACTGCTGGCTTATTGTTAATGAAAAAATTATCATAAAAAATGAAAGGAGCAGAAAAGTTCTGTATTTATTTTGAGATAATATTACCCACCTTTTGCTGT
Source organism: Phoebastria nigripes (assembly GCA_035582835.1). Taxonomy (NCBI): domain Eukaryota; kingdom Metazoa; phylum Chordata; class Aves; order Procellariiformes; family Diomedeidae; genus Phoebastria; species Phoebastria nigripes. Next base: position 1,274,307 of record JAYKAV010001167.1, on the reverse strand, counting down.
TCTCTTTCCTTCTTTCCAGTCCCATTGCTGTAGATTATTTGTACAGGACCTTCTGCAAAGAATGACTTAAGGAATTAGAAAAATCGGCACACATTTCCAAATTCTATTTGAAGATGAATAAATGTTTAAGAATCTTTAGGGATTACGAGACATCTTTTTACCAGCTAGAGTGGCACCATGCAGATGTGCCCAGGACTCCAGACATCTGTGTCCCAGCTCAGCTGAGACTCTCAGCTCACACTGGCAAAGAATTTGTAGGTGCTGACTCACTACCAACCCTGTAGAAGCCAAACCTAGTGCTCTTCAGCATCTCACCTTTAAGCGTACATATTTGAGCTGTTTGAAATGCTGAGACAAGAAGGTCCTGCCATAATTTGCTTTTTTTTTTTTTTCATTTTGGCTAAACCAGGGAAAGACAGGGAATGTTTCAATATTTCATTCTATCACAAAACTGAGAGCCCTTCTATGGTAACATATACTTATTGCAACCAGAATAGGCTTCAAAAGAGCATGTGTCTATTCCATGAATACGCAGGTTTACTGGGAGGAATATGGGTTTTCTGTGCAAGCTACTATTAAAATTCTCAGTATCATGCCAGAGGATCCTATTTCTGGAAAGAAACATGAAGTATTTCACTAATCTTGTCTCCATATATTCTGCTGATGAAAACATTTCACATGATAATGATAATGATAATGATAATGTATTTTTTTAATGCTGCCCGATGTCAACATGCTGTTTGGGTAACAAAAAAAGTTTAATTCTTACTGAAGTGCTGCATGACATTTCTCCCCCTTAAAATAAAAAGATGGCAAGGCCTAAAGCAAGGCTTAGAAACAAGCATTTAAATATTCCAGCTCTAACCACACTGCTTATAAAAGGGGTTTTGAATAAAGAACCTCCCTCCTCCCAGGAGCTGCTTTTAACTTTCAAATGAAGCATGACCAAATTCTAGCAAAGCAGATTTGATGTTTCCAATTAGCTCAGGGAGTTGAAAATAGTTGTGATGTTATCAGACAGTGGGTGCTGTGAATGGGAGCCACATCCTGACACAGCCTGCATGCTGGTAATAATTTCAGAAGAAACATTWAAAAAGTGACTTAATAACATAATTGTGCATTCTGGTTTTTTGTATTATTATATATTTTCTAAAGAACTGCTGYTCAAAACCAAACATCTGCATTTTATTGTTTGGTCATATTTTTGGCAACCAGTAGGTTATGAATACTAATATGTCTTAAAACAGTAAGCCTCCATAACATTTTCACCCAGGGCCTGATCCAGATTTCTCTGGAAAAAAGCCTCCAAAAAAAATCGATATGAGTCTTTCCTGGTTTTGTGTCTTTTTGTTAGTTTGCTGTAACTTGATTGCAAGCAATAATACCAGCTTAGGCCACTATCTTCCAAAGCCTAATCTTCGCATTAAGCATGATTACTGCTATTGGAGACAAGTGGGACAAGCCTGAGTCTTATACTTTTCCTAACATTGGAAAATGTAAATAGAAAATGTTATGCTACTGATGAGTTATTCTCTCTTCAAATTGTGTTTAATAAAATAAAAGACAACAATGCAAGCTGTAATGTAAGAATCCTTTGTTCACATGCTGTATTATTATTACTGTATTATCGTTGGCTCTAGSCTATGGCTTTTTTGTAATTATTATTATTTCGTTGTATTCTCTGTTTATTTTTACAGCTAGCAAAAAACAGGCTCATCCAGGACATACAGCCTGGATTAAATGGAACAAAGCCTTTTTAGAGTCAATAAACTAGTTGTTTAGCAGTTGGAGTTTGGTCAATAAAATGGCTCTTATAAACTGAGCGCAAAATGAATAAGCAGTATTAACCTATTTTTGTGAATATTTTTTATTTAATTTTAGTGTAAACACAAAGGACAAAATAGAGAACACCACTTTTGAACAAAACACGCACATTTTCCTGGGTTTCCTTCTCTGTAGAAAACACTACAATGTTGTCATTTGCGTATGTGATTGCGTGCTAACRCATTTCTGACTTCTGTCACAAGAAATCAAGTGGTGGTGCATTTTTTTCAAGACTACACTAAATCTAATAGGATTGCACAGTGTGAGAAAAAAGTTAAAAATTAATTTGACAGAACCTTCGTCTGACTCAAGTGGTCAAATCAGTCCCTGCCATGAGTGTGCATGGTTTTGAATACACAGAACTCTAAAATATTTCTTCTTCCAAAGAGAAATTGCTTCAGAAGTAGTACCCATTGCATAAGAGCTTTTCAGTAATACTTCTGCCATTTCAAGTTAATTTCAGAAGTCAATCTCAGTTTTTGGAGGAAAAAAAACTTATTTCAGGTGAAGAAATTGTATTTAAATTGGTGGTAAACTCTGTGGGCCTTCAGGGAGGTCAAGTTTTCACTAGTTTTCAATCTGCAAGTATCAATGATTTTGTGATCTAATTGACATTATTTTGCCAGGAAAGTTTTCACAAAGTATTTCAGAAAAAGAGAGTACCTTTTCAAGGGCTGAATATGGTACGAAAATTGGCATGTCATGGAATACATTTTTACCAGTGTCTCTTTTTTTCCAACATAGGTTTAGAAAAATACTGATATTTTTCTTTCTTTTTTTGGCTTTATGGAAAAAAAAAACCACCCCTGTGTTTTCTTCTAAGAAAATGTCAATGTCTTCTAAATGTGAAACCAGTTTCAGCCAATAATTTAAAAAGAGCCAGCAAATTATATGCAAGGTTTCTCACCTGTTATACTCTATAACAGGAGCTGTTACTGTCCTCCAGTTTTTCCACTAGTTTGTGAGGTTTGTTTCCTTTGAACTTGACAGAGAGCTGCTCCTACTCCCTGGGAAATCCCATGAAGAAGATGAGGAAGTCCAGCCACTTTGAGCTGAAGGACTTGTAATATGGTAGACCTCTTCTCTCTGCACCTATTATACTACAACTGTGTGCAAACCTCTTCCTTATACTAGCTAGAAAGACAGAAAAGCAAAAAGTGTAGGCTGTAGAGTGAACAGGAATGGAGCTCAGCTTTGCTTGGAAGGTGGGTTTGCCAAATGAAATAGAAAGTTGATAAGTCTGAAAGGGGAACTAGAAAAAGCTAATCCGTGAGCCATCATTCTCCACTCCTGATGTACACACCACTGTCAGTATCCCCAGGTCTGAGGCTTTTTCTGCTCAAGAAGGAAATACGTATCAGACTRCTCATTCAGTGATTAACAATAAAACAACCCTGAACCCAGCACTGTAACTCTTGGAGCCTCAGGTATAGCTGCACACTTATTCTGAAAATGGAGACGATCACATTTGATTGCTTCCATGCGTAGCTGGATCACAGATGTGACAGGCACTGTGCCTGACCACAAATTATTAAAGAAAAACATTAGCTGGTATAAGTCTTGTTTAGGAAAGAGTGCCAGTGGAAAAAGTCACAGGATCATGGTCTCCAGCTACTACACAGATGCCAAGGAAAAGCGTATCAACAAGGGCTGAAGTTTATAAAAAGTTATGCTGTGCTTTTTGGAATAAAGAGGTTTCTGACTGCATTAACTTATATTGTTGTTATTTTAACAGTAAATAACATGCAGACATCCAGYTAGCTAATTGGCTGCTGGAGTTTTCATTTGGAATAATTTACAAAACCACGACATAAGATATTATGTAACGATCGGCTGTCCACGAGCATAATTTCACACCACGGCCCTATCTAAACAAAATATCAGTGGGGCAGACATTGTCGATTTTTTCTCTCATTTGGCACCAGGTTAAAGACGTTAATTGCTAAGCGTTGGGCTAGGCCTGTTAGTCACTGACCCAGCCCAGGCTCTGCAGGTTCACGTCTCCCCAGGGGGAGCCTTCAGTAATGAGTGTCCTGGAGAAGAACAATGCAGCTCCAACAGGTAGCTGGGACACCGCCTCAGGCACATCGCTGAGGGGTACAGCAATTCACCGCCTCAGGGGCTGGGAAAAGGGGTCTTCGGTTCCCAGGATTGCTTGCAGACCGTGGTACAACAGGAGGCAGGAGGTGCAGTGGCAAGGAAGTTCCCATCGCTCCCTATGGACTTCTGCTTGAGGCTAGGGACTGGTAAGGAGATAAGGCTTTTTCTTCATTCTCCTGATACCCATACTTCCTGCAAATTCTTCTTAAAAAAAAAAAAAACAAACAAAACAAACAAACAAACAAAAAAAMCCCCGACTCTTATTTCCATGGTTTTAAGTTCCAAAAGAAATGGGAAAACTACATAGCTGTATTTGTACGTCCCCTCATGCTGGTCTCAAAGATGTGCAGAGATTTAAGGCATGATCCACAGAGGCTACATTTGCAGTGGGATTTGTTGCTATTAGGTGCCAAAATACAACTTTCTGCTCCACTCCTTCGTCTCTACACACAATTTCCAAACTGACACAACAGTAGCTGTGGAAATAAATGTCTTAGATCCATTAAGCACCTACACTTGGTCCTAAATTCACTGGTACCGTGAAATAGTTGAACTTATGCTCCCAGGTATGGGCAAAAGAACCCCTGCAAACCTGGCAGGCACCTACCTAAGCTCCACCATGATCCAAAGGCCTGAACTTTAGGTGTATTTTAAGCAGAGCTGAATGCACATGAGCAGCAACGAGTGCTACACAAGACAGTAGCCAAAACCCTTTGTTCATTTGAGTATGTGGGTACTGTGTAAGCTGTTACATGAAAGACCACTTATCAAGAAAGTGGGAATCCCATATTAAAGCCTTTTTCTACCCCTCATTTCCCACATGACATCCTTGCCACCAGCCTATGAAATGATTGATGTGGAGGTACCCACTGTAACTGGGTGACCCTACAGCTAACAATGCTTAGTGGGAAGAACCTTATTTTCTTTCCCCCAGCAGACATGCTAAAAAATAGTCCAGTCAGCACTATTCTGAGGGGGAAAAAAATCCAGCCTCACCTTCACTGCTACAAGTATTTGCCCCATGGAGTGCCAAGTAATGCAGCAGCTTATATTTGCAATGTCAGCTACATTGACACTGCATCGCACTTTGTCCCATGTGGCATTCCTCTGGCCCTAAGACATGATTATTTCATCAGTGTACATTTTTTTCTGGCTCAAAACTCCTCAGCTATTATGAGTTCTCTGTCTCTGGTCAGAGTGGTGGTGTTACAGAAYGAATGTGGAAGATGCATGTTTTGGGCTCAGAGCAAGGTTGTGAGAGAGTATTTGCTTATGAGGCGTGCTCTGATAATGTTGAAGGCCTACATATGGCAGACAGAGTAAAATGACCTATAGTAAAAATTTTCTGGCTTGAACTGCACGTTAACTCTATCTTGGAAGGGACTAATTGATCTGCAACAAAATTGCACCTGGTAAAGAACAAACACACAGCAGTGTGGTGATGAGGAAAGGATGCTGGCGTGAACCATAGCCAAATTATTAGATGGTGAAATTACATCCTTTGAGTCCTAATGGAGAAAGACTAGTACACAACCCTGAATGAGACACATTGTTTAACAAAGGGATGTACCCGAACTCCTCTTTTCCTCTTCAGCTTGTCCTTTTTGCTAGCTTTCTGTGCCTTCCTGCTCAGTCTGCTTCTGAATCGCTCCCTGTTAGGTGCACAGGAACCACAGTGGCTTACATACAACTCTGACCAGCTGTAGAAAAGCTTCAGAATGGGAGCAAAATAGACACACATAAAGGAGTGTCAGTATACTCAGTACGCTTGTCCCACCTCTCTTTTTTTAACCATCCAGAGGGCTAAAAATGACTAGTTTCCATCTTTTTTGATTTTTGGTGTTTTAAATGGAAAAATTTGGGTTTACATCTATTATTTATCTCAAGTGCTACCGCCCTCATATGAAAGCAGGCAGTGAGAGCTTCCTCTTGTCTCTCTCCCCCATTGTCTGCACTAAGTCTTGATGGAGCTTGATGGAGTAGTAGTGCTGTTGCAAGAGGGGCACAGGCAGGGATATTCACCCCAAAAAAAATCCAATATACAGCCTCTATCTGTCATTTCTACATCTTTTTACAAAGATCTTGATCTACATCCCAGAACTGAAGACACAAATTCTTCAGCAGTGAACCTGCCGCTAATTCTGTTGACATGCTGCTCTGCTTGAGAGACTCAAAAAGTGCTTTTCTTTCCATAACAGAACATGTGCCCTTTATTAAGCCAGGAGGAGAAGATTTTCCAGTAAAGTAGGAGAGCACTTAGCGTCCATTTCCAGCTTCCACATCCTTCCCTCTATAGCTGCTCTTAGTACACCTTTGCCTAGTAGTAGCTGGCAAAGGAAACGACCTGTCCGATTACCAAGTCCATTTCCTTGCAAAGGTAGGACAGTCCCATGGGAGATAATGTATCAGATATTAAAGTGATTTCACACTTGATCTTAGCCAAGAGGTCAGACCTAATATTTATTGTACATGGCAGTTCTATGAGTTTGGCTACTTAGCCACGTTGCAGTAAATAGACAAAACCTGTGTGGTGAGCACACACTCACTGTTTGGGGCAATGAATCCCACAAACTGACCCTAGTTGTAACTGCTTTGATTTTCAGGTAACTCAGGATCCTGGGAATCCAAACAAGGAGTGTCACAGAGGTATGGTTTCAAAAACCTCCCAAAAGCCTCAGTAGAGTCCCAGAGTTAAAATACCACATGTGCATTGGAAAAAGCACTCCTAGCTTATAGTAGGTCAGACATCATTACCCATATGCCCGGGAACTTAATATCAGGCAAGGGGCATCCTCTATTAAATCCTGACATAATGTATTCAATAAAAAGCCTATTTAGAAATAAATTAAAAACAAAACATAGTGAATTAAAAGCCACAATGGAGGAAAATAATTTAAAGAATGGAATAACGAGAACAGTTTTCAGCCATGAAATGTTTTTATCTTTTGATAACTTGCAAACGGTAAAGCCATGAATATATGCATAAGATACAATACACAACAAAGAGATAATTCATATTCAAATCTCATGGTCCTCCATCACACATCCTTCTGTTTATATGTAGATAGTCTTATGAGAAAATGACACCAGGCACAACCAAAATTATGAGACAGCAAGTCAAGCCTGAAGATAATAATTACTTAGTTCATGCAGGCACAGTGAAATTCTTCAGCTCACTGTCTTGGTGGCCTGCAGTKGCAAATGTATCATGTGAAAGTAGTAAATTAGAAGGACATTCTTTCCTTTTTTTTTTTTCTGAAACACTTAATAAACTAATAACTGTTTGACAAATGCATAGCTGGTATTTAAGAGGGAAGGGGGAACACGAGGCTGACTGAGAGCACCGAGAGCACAAATCCATTCCCATTTACACTAGTATAAATCTTGAGCAAGTCCATTGGCTTTAGCTGAGTTACTCTGGATATCAATGGCATAAGGTGGGGAAAAAAATGTACAAAGGCATTTGCTTCCAAAAGAAATGCACACTATATAAACTGCAAGGAATACTCAGTGTCCTAGTTAAAGGTAATGTGGTAAAATAAAGCAATGAAAAATTAATCTAATCTCATAAAATAAAAGCATTAGAAACACTTATTTACAACATTTTCCCCTTGATAAAAGGGACTATTTATAATTTTGTCAAGATGCTTAGCTATTCAAGGTCTTTGTTAGACTAGCCTATTGAGATATATTTAGCAATTTACACAAGAAATGCCTTAGTCTTCTCTTCTTCCCGAGAAAAGTTTGACTATTTACAGTTTCATCAACACTCAGATTCTCCTTTTTTTTCCCCTCAAAACAGTCAACAGAGCAATTAATTATGACATTTCTCTCAAGATGACTACAGGTTGGAAAGTGTGCAAAGCGTCTGTTTAATATAACGATATATTTAAACTTCCTAATTGCTAGAATCATGATATACAACAGTCTTTTCTCATAGAAATTGTGATTAAATAGTCATAGGCTGTCTAAGAATAAAGTACTTCTGGCACTTCTGTAAGAGAAATTTAACATCAAGAAGATTTTGTTCTAATGAGTCTTAAAGCAGCAACATGTTACTGTTAAGAAATGCCAATACATAATTCTGCCGCAGGATTTTTTAATGTGAATGTTTGTATTCCTTCTCCAGATAATTTTTTTCTTTAAAAGCACCTTTCTCTTCAAGTCTCCTAAGTCACTTATAAAATGAACAATAATGTATTTTCATTCCCACTAAAGCTGTAGTAAAACTTGTAACAGTTTTCTCACTGTACTGGTCAAGTTCATTGCAAATTACTAGTTAGGATATACTGTACCTTGGCTCCTAAATGTGATTTCACCATTTGCTCAGTGTAAACCAAATGCCACATATTCACCGACTTTTAAACCAGCTGAGACTCTCACAAGAAATGTGAGAGGACACTGAGAAGAAATATTTCTTTTTGAAAGGATATGAAGTGCAGTTTGTAAAATGGAGTGCTTCTTCCAGAATTTCTGGATCTGCTCGTGAACTAAAGAGGACTAAATGTAGCAAATGAATACAAGCAAGTGAATGCTAAGACCACCTGCTGAGATGAGTTACAACAACAAAAAGAAATATTAAAAGATAGTAGGGTGTATAAGGTATAAAGTATGATCATAGGAAAACACAAAACCACAGACAATTCAAAAATCTGGACATATAGGAAATTCATCAACATGAAGTTAAGACAATTATCTTAATTCACAAATCTTTTAACAGAACTTGTCTAAACATATGCTAATATAGACTCTGGATTTGGAGAGATTGGCTGCACTGAAAAAATTAATTTGAACTGATTATTTTCTTCTTTAAGGTTTTGTGCAGGAAATTTGAATCTGATTTTAGAAGTCCATATTCATGCAGATGGAAACCTGGGGAAAAAATACTGATGGGGAAAATTACTGCAAAATAATACACTCAATTTTGTATAGTTTTGCTGGCCCATTAAGTTAGCTTTGCATTTTCAGGTATCTACAGAAGTGATGAAATTGTAGTAGAAGAAGAGCTATTAGAGAATCTCAGTTCAGTTTTCAATGAGAATTTCAGAAACTTGATGGAATAATAAAAGGCAGTTCAAATTAGTACTATGTACTTAAAACCTTAATCCAAATGTTGCATCCTATTCCATAAAAAGTGTTAATTCACTAACATACTGCCGATTACAGGCTTTCTACTTTTTCCATTTTATTTCATGCTTTCCTGGCAAATACCTATCAAGTAGTTTTAAAATATGACTAATGTCTTTTATGGGCTTATATTTACAGAATAATTTAAAGGTACCAAGCCTACCATTTAATACTAATATGTCATAACAAAGACAACCTTCCCAAGACAGTTCAATAAACCCAATTCAGTTCTTTAATTCATATTATAATAAATGTTTAATAAAGATGAGCAGGTAATTAAAAAATAATATTTGATTTATTTAATTTCTTTTTTTCTGTTCAAAAATTATCTGCAAACAGAACACATTATTCTTCAGTTATTGAATTATTTGAATTACAGATTTATTCCTCAAAAATATACCGTTAATTTATTAGATATCTAACAACTCTGGGGTAGCTTATTTTGAATATTTAATTTAAAAATCAGGTTCTTTATATTAGCTACACAGTTCATTTTTCTTCTTAAACTAAATAAGTTCAACTATTAAATCTCAGGTGTCTGATGAAAATTATTTTGATAACAATTCAGCGAGTTTTCTTCAAAGACGGTTATTCACTAGAATATTTTACAGAACATGAAAAAAAAATGTTTGTTTCAAAGTCTAAAATTTCCATAAGATTCCACAGCTTCCAAGTCCTTAGTTAATACTTGCTGTATAGGAAGGGATATAATAATTTCTTCAGTGTCAAAGTTAAATGTACAGATCTAGCTAATGTGCACTACCAATACACCTGGTAGTGCAGAGATACGCAGCTAAAAAGGTGTGCATTACGGCAGTACAGCTACTGCCATGAACTGTAAGTACTGGATAAAATACTGTTCGACCGGACATGCACACAACACAGTCTCAAATCAGAATGCAGGTGGCATTAATTCATTATGTTGTTTAAATGAGTAAGAAAATAGAAAAAGAAGAAAGCATAATTTCTTCTCTCCTCTTACATTCTCTCTATCAATGCAGCAAAGTTTAATAGGCTTTTTTTTTTTTTTTTGTCCCCTGGAAACAGACTACCCTTTTTGAAGGAAAAATTCTCAGACTTCATTGCACTTTCTTATCTGCCGTGAGGATCTCCTCTGCACTCCTGCTCTCTCTGGAATCCCAATGATGTCAAAGCCGGATCTGCATGCAGAGCAAATGCAGAGTAAGCACCTGGGACACATCCTGTGGGTAATTAAAAGAAATCCTACATCTTTACAGGACAGCAGATTCAAAAGACTTATCAATTTTAGTGATTTAACTGTTCACAGCCACTACTGTAGAGAACAATTTATTAACAAGATTTAATACTGAAAAATATCGAAGCTAACTTAAGCAATATTATTTCTTCAATACTTAGAGCTCAGGCAAGCCCTACAATAATCATTTTGAAAACCTCACCAAACAATATACCAAAGAACTCCAATTCCACATCCTGTGTGCCTTCTGTAAATTACTGGCGTCGCAGGAAGAGTTAAAAAGGCCAAAGGAAGCAATTCTGTAGTCATCCTTTGAGACCATGTTATGGAAAACCACCCAGTCCCTCAAGTTGCACATAATTTAATTTACTTTTGGTGCTGTGTTATTTTTGTTTTGTTACTGCTGTCTGTACATCCAAGATTCTTTCAAAATTAACTTTAAAGGCCCTTATTGTTAAGGTTTTGTGAAATGGTATGGCAAAGGTAATGGGTGCTTATCGTGGCTTCATAGTGATGAATGCTCTGGAAGGCATTTTCACGTCACATTTTTCAGCTCTATGTCATTTTCTTAACATGTTTTCCACTGAAATGAATGTTTCTGTTATTTTCAATTTCATTTGAATTTGAGTTAATATGAATTTTTTCAGAGGTTTTGATAAACAACCTCTAGTAGCAGAAAGAGCACACAGACAAAACATTTTTATGCAATGTAAATTAATGCAGTTTAACATTTGAAACGTGAGCATTGCTTACTTGAAAAGCAAAACAGTGCTAACTTGAAGGTTTTCTGAAATACCACAGTGGGGTATTGTGTTTGTTGTGTTCCAGTAGTTTCCATGCCAAGTGTGATGACAGTCCTCTTATCTGATATTCATTAACGATACTTGAATCTCAGCCACCTGGGTTCTTGCCTAATTGTGGGCCCAAGTCTTTTGTCCCTCTAGCATACTGTATGCACATTGTGTCGTATTTCAACAGTGATGACCTCCTATTTTGTTTGTTTTTTTCTACAATGAGTTGAGAGTTGAGACCTCAACCTTCTACTCCCACTTCCCTGTTTCCATACCCTTCAACAGTCTACAGTCAAAGTACCATCTAATTTATTTATCTTTTTTTTTAAGCTGTTCTGGAATATGAGGCAGCAAGTCACATAAAACTCAGGCTTTCAGGAAAGTAACTATATTGAAAATACGTATAACAATTAGAAATAAACATGCACCTACCTAGATGAAAACAATGGTTCACCTACACGTTCTCTGCCTTATTTTCTTTTCCCTTCTGAACTTCAGAATTCAGGTCATTGTCTTCTAAGGAGTCCTACTGCACATAGCTTCTCTTTCAGAGCAGAGAGCCCCACCAGGCCATACCTCCTGTGTTTGAAATTAACTAGCACGAAATCTGTTCTTTTCCTGCCTCTGCTGACATGTTCAACTTCAACGGAGCGGTGTGACTATTCCTAATAGAAAAATGCAGTCCTTTAGTCAAAATATAGTTATAATTATGTTGATTTTGCACTTCACTGACTCCATGCAACTAGCAGAAACAAAACAAAACAGAAAAAAACCATGTTCTACACATCTATTTTTTGCCAATCTATTTGCTCTATGGAAGTAGAAGTGTGACTCAGCAGAGAGGTGGCCAAGGTGTACTCTCACAGTGATACTGGCAGAGTAGAATACCATTCTTAAATGAGCATTAGTTATTAGATGATATGGGACTAAAGTAAGTTAAAATTACCAAGTTGAATTCAATCAGTGTGTTTCAATTTCCTGCAAGTATTGATAAAAGTACTATCATTTACCAGTACTATCAATAACAATCATAAAACCCTAAGTCATATCAGGGCCATATTGTACTAAAACATACATATATATATGTAATTAACAACTGTTGATTCTTGCCCAAAATTTGCCACAAAATAAATAAATAACATGGACAAAAAGCGAGTGGTCAAAAAATTATTTGCATGAGTTCACATATTAGATGCACTACCGAGAAGTTGTATCTCAAATCATGCAGTTCACTACCTGGTCCCATACACAGCAGGAAATACTGACTTTCAAATTCTGCAGCATTTTTTAAAGATTAAATTTTCTCACAATCCAAAGCAGATATAATTTTTGATACTCTACCTTCCTTTTATAAATATAAGGTTTTATTACCATTAATGAGGCGTTCATGGGTGTTCCATGAATGCAGAGAACAGAGTCTAGGGGTGGAGATTTTCCATGCATATCCCAGAGAAGAATTTTGTCTTGTGTTTTTACAAAAAGTTTAATAAAGTTCTGCCTCCATTATGTTTTTTTGGCCTGCATTTTAAAAGTCCACAGCATTTCAAAATCCTCTGAAAAAAAAAATCCTTTCCCCTGAGGACTTCATAACATCATACACTAGCTCCAATACATAAGGTATGCAGACTCACTGTCACCATCAGCATAAGAAAACTTTGACAAAAACATTAAAAAGAATTTGAAGGGAAAAGGGAACATGAGAAGTCTGGGTAATTGGGAAGACGACAATGGGCATGTGAATCTGAGAAGGCAAAAAACCGGCATCTAAAGGATAATTTTCCAATGTGTCTGTAAAGAAATCCTGGGGAAAAAAAGTAGGTAAGATTTATTCAGTGGTAAAATTGTGTTGATTCTCATGGCAGAGTAACAGCTTGGACTGCAGGACAAGACATTTGCTGTGGTAATAGTAGCTGAAGATGGTAATCTTAGATACATCATTTTGGGTAAACAGGAAACTGGAGAAGTTAAATGAGTGGAAACTAGAAAAGGAAAGAGGGTTACAACTACAGGCTTAGAGGAGATCGAGGTAAACACTACAGTTTCAGAAGCAGGAAAGGCAAACACCACAGTTTCAGAAATAGGATTCAAAAGGAAACACAGTTTTAATTGCATTTCTTTATGCAACAACAGAAGCTCCTAAATAAATGGAAGGATTTTTAAAGTTGCTGAGAACCCACCGAGTCCTGTTTATATCAATGAGGGCTTCTGCATATTATGGACTTTTGAGAATCATGACACTTTTGATTTGTGCCGATGACATTCAGAGCTTAACCATTGACTTCTCTTCCAGAAAATCTTGGACATAAGTTTCACCTTAGGATCTGATTAAGGGAGGATAAAGAGAAGCTAAAAAATCAGACAGAAAGGATGAGAGTCATGCAACACTATTCACTACAATTCTTATGTATGCTATCCCCGGTTTTCATTTTTCTTAATATACCCATCTATTTTATTTTGCCTCAAAATCCAACTGAATATTTGAAAACTTTTGTATAAGGAAAATGATTTTTACAACCTAATAAGGTGGTCAGAGATAACGAAAATGTCCTTTGAATTCCAAGCCTACCAGGTCTGAACAAGTGTTAACTTTCAAAAAAACAGCAATATTAATAACATATTAGCTATTAACTAATTTATATTAATAAAGATAAACAGTATTATAATTATTTATAGTTGTCCTGTGCCTGAAATATGCTAAATGAGTTGGTAATCTCTCTTCAGATCATAATATAAAGCAGGCACCTGTACTTATGCTTCATTATTAGAAGCCTCACTAAAGAGGCCATGAATAGAAAGAAAATATTCTCTATTAATTCTGAAGGATTATCTCCTGGTAAAATTGGGTTTGTTGTTAGTCTCTCACTATATTTACTCTGAGCATTAAGAACTGTCACTCTTTGCATAAGTTACAGTTCGCATAGTATTTTTTCTTCAGTTTATTCTACCTTACAGAAACAAATTTACCATATAATATGTTTTTGCAAAGTTTGGATCTTGGATTTAAGTGGCTTGCGAAATACTTGGTTACTTTATCAAATTAGCAGCTTGATCACAGCTGCATATAGCAGTGAGGTTCAGTTGGTATCATGCTGGTCTCTTATAAATGTCTCTATGAAGCAGTAAGAAAAGAAAGGAGGAGAAATTTAATTGATAATGTTGGCGGCATCCCACCTTTTTCTTATAAAAGGCTAGTTCTGCTTGACCCTCCACTCTAGCAGGGAATCATTCAGTTTATGTGTATTTTTCATTCCTCCCACTGGTTCTGAGAGCAAAGAAGAGGTTTAACTGCACACTATAAATATGTAATATGAAAGCTATGTAAGCTGTCAGAGAATATTCCAGTGTTTAATGACAGTTTTCAGAATGTAAGGCTTGCAGATCTCAGATAGCATGCATACCTTGGCCAGCGAAATATATCCATACTTCCGCTGTATTTATTTGAATATTTCAGTATTTTAAACTATTCCCATCCACCCAAGGCTAACCAGAGCCTGAAACCTCAGAGTAAGCGCTACTCACAAATCTTGTTTTGGAGTCACAAAGGAATAAAGTCAGGAATAGAGCCTGCGTGGAAAGTCTTTCCTGAATATCAACCCTATTCTATTGAGGAGACAAAGCTGTCAAAACCAAAACCTGCCCTACTTTTCAAAACCCTTGGAAAAACAGCACACAAAAAACTTACTAAATAAAACACTCCTACTTGCTGTAAAATTAAAGCAGGTGAACAAAGCATTTTCTTCGGCATACAAGATCATAAGAAAATTTACAGTTTCTTATTGGCTTCTCAGATTCAGATCAAGCTCTTTGGACAATAAAGGCTCAGAAAGATTAATTGTGCCTACAGTCAAAGTTCTGCCACATCGAATACAAAGTATTTGTGTTAACTTTAAGACTGAGGGTGGACTGAAGTTTTCTGCATCCTTTAACTTCAATTTAATAAAAAATAGGAAATATTTTAAGTCAGTTTCTCAAGAATGGCAGAGAAGTAGAAACATACAGCTTGATTTTGATGCGGAAAAGTAATATCTTGAATCAGATCTATAGAGCTTTGCTATGCATTTAATTATCATATACTCAAAATATTTAAAGTATACTTTGCTGATAAATAGCATACCTTCTATGACTTTTTTTAAGGAGAAATGGGCACAGTCCTTTACTCTGACTAGTGTTAACATGAAATAGTTGAATTGTTCCATGTTTTAAAGCCTAAATCCTCACCTCTATGAGCCTCAGTAGTGTAACTGTGAGACGGAAAAACTAGCAGAAAAGAAATGGAAGATGGTCATTTCATTTTGGTCATTGTAAGGAGGGAAAGAGTCATTGTACAACCACTGCAACAGCACACAAATTAGGGTAGTTTCCACGGCCTCAGTGTCACCTTTACATGCAGGAACGTTTCAAGAACACATTTGTGGTTTGGTATGTTGCTCCACTCCACCTCATTTCTGCCCACTCTGAAAAGCAAGGCACCAGCAGCTTTCCTTTGAGTTGTTAGGGTAAGGAATGGACATGAGGTAAACTGGTTTGGACTCCTGCTGTCTTTCTGCTCCAAAGGCATGATGGCATTTATTAGAGATAAACCTTCCATACCTCCGAGAGATGGGGAAGGATTTCTATGCACTTTCAACATTGCAAGAGACCTGACCAAGCAGTCAATTCACTTCAGTACATTTTATCTATAAAGGAAATTTGAAGAACTGTTCAGTTTCTACAACTAAGATCATGAAGATCGGAGAGATGCTAATTTCATCAAGGATTAATTATTGTACTCAGAGGTGAACTAATTAAGAAAATTGTTGTAAATCATCAAAGTTAAATAATTTTGCATTTAGAAGGTACCCACCATTATCTTTAATTTATGACAGTCTATTTTAATAATAGACTGCTGACCAGAAATTCTATGGAATGCATAATCTGACCTGTCAGATCCGAAAGAAGTTGTGTCCAAAAAAAATTTATTACTGGACTACATTTATTATGATTTAAATACATCACACACAACCTAGAACAGATTCAGAAACGAAACGATAGTCACTTTAGCTTGTAATTTAGCTGCAGCATTAGAACTAACACCACAATTGCAATATTCCACAATTGCTGAGAGATATCAGAGATCGCCTAACCTAAAATATATGAGCACACCTTTTTGGCTTAAGGACACAAATGACTGACATAAATACCTGACTTTATTGCTTACCATTCTTAAATTTCTAGGGTATGAGCTAAAATCATGGGGGCATCACAGTAAAACCACTAGATCAGTAAACTTAGGGTTGATTGAATGCTATTTCACTGGGAAATAACACAATTGGCATTCTACAACAGAAATATCTAATATTTAAATATTAGATATTTAGATGTTTATTAAATATTATATTTTATTAAATACTTTAAAGTGTGCAATAGATTGAAAAAAACAAAGCGATCAGAATTTCAGAAATATTTACAATTACAGCTCTCAATCAAATACCTTTATATCAAAAGGAAGGAAGGAGATCAGATAGATAGAAAACAATAAATCCAATAATGTTCACGTGGATCTTGGTTTGGATTTTATCTGTACCAGCACCTCTATCAAGGGTTGGAACATTCTCTGTCTAATGTGGAAGGATTCAAACTACTTTTTTTTTTATATATAAAAAAACAGCATAGATTATTTTTCTCTTAACAATATCACAGGCAGAGACACTTATCAAGGGCTGGAGAAAGGCAGACAGAAAGAATGCTGCAGATTTGTACACACTGATGGTGTACAAATTGCAAGCAGAAACCAAATACAAAGTAACTGAATTTTTGAGTAAATCAGTGGATTATGGAGAAGCAGTCTGATACAGTCTGATAGCTTTCTATAATTATAACATAGTCTAATTGGCAAATAATTGGAAATAATCTCTTAAAAACTATTCCTGAAGAATAAAAAGAAAAACATTTCTGGAAAATTTTAAGTTGTGTTGAATGTAAAGCTAGAAAAGAACTCAGTAGGAGGTAGGAATTTAGAAACAGTCTGTTTTCAGAAGCTGTAAATAATAGTTTTAATAATGTAGCATATCTCATTGTTTATTTCACAGTTTTTCTTCGCAACTTCTTAATATTGCAAAAAATGATTATAAGGTTTAGACTATTAAGATATCATCATCTGATATTAAACTATCACAAAGTTCCATCCAAAAGCTTCTCTGAATTTTGGATTCGAGAAATTAATCTCTTCATAAAGCTATAATTATTTCATTACAGGAGATTCCTTGTGTTTTTTAATCGTCCACAAAGCACAAGTGTTCTTTTCACATCTCATGAGGTTAGTGTTAACACTGTGGATACTGAAGACGGTGACAGAGTGGCAGGAGAAACAGCACTTAAGATCTGCTTCCTTTCTTCCCATCTTTCCTTACTTGCAGTCAGGGATGTGCTGAACTTATTATTCTGAACAGTTCTTCTGAATAGGCTTTATTAGCAACTTCTTAAAATTAAATAGAAGAGTAGTGGAAAACAGAGAGGAACCATTTCACAAAAATTTGTAGCCATTACAAAAGGGATTGGAACACCTTCTGGAGTAATCAAATAAGAAACAAAATCAGAACACTAGTTAGGGAGGAAATACCAAGAAATCCCATGTTATATTGTTCCCAGTTTGACAAAAGCAAATATGCATAACATTAATTTGTTTTCAACAGCATACTGGTTAAAAAGGATTATAAACTATTAACTGAGAAGCAGATTTATTTATTGGTATAGGTAGCCTTCACTTGAAGACTGACATCTGACTGTCATTGCTTAAGAAAACGAGAATATTTAGAAAGCTCTTTAACAGAGGTTATAATGCACCCCTATAGGAGGGACAAGGGCCACTAGATCCTAAATATCTTTGTATAATGCTCTGCTGAAAATTAGCCTAGAAGAAGAGTTTAGGAAGCCACTGCTGAGGAAAAAGACAATATCAACAGGCTGCGTATCCCAGATGCGCGCAGTGCCTCTTCTCCCGGTTCAGAGAAGCAGGGAACCACAGGGCTGGGGACTGATCTCCCCTCTGCCCCACAGCTCCCCTCCCGTGCGCACCCATGTAGCCTCTCTATTCCCCAGCGAGCTGATGGCACACAGGAGCTGGGTGAAGGCACGCAGGCTTACAGACTTGGGAACAGCTCTAGGCTCAGTTCATTATTACTTTCCTAGCTTTCATTATTACTACCTGGCTTTCATGCTGGTGATTTATTTCCATGTAGGCGTCTACATAATCCTGAGTACAGCTGCTCCCACAGACCCGCGTTAGCCCTTGTAGAGTGAAGAAGTCTTTAAGGAGACTTTTAAATGACAGCTCCTTACTTTCACAACTGTGAGCAAGTTTTGCCAGCCTCTGCTCACCTTAATGAATTAGAGAATATTGGGTATGAAGCAATTAAAGAGATCAGTGTTGTCATCTGCATTTTACAGATAGGAAAACTAAGGCATGGGAATGCAGTGAAACTCCCCAGCGTCACTCAGGAGACCAGAACATAGATTAAAATATATACCTGCAAATGCAAAGAACCCTGCTTTGGTACTCTGACTACCCAAAACTATAGACATGAAGAGGCCTAATACAATACTTTAACTTTGGAATGATAATTAGGTTTTAATCTTTCATTAATTAAAATAAGAGGTGTGCTATAAAAAAATTAGAAAAAAACCCAGAATACCTAAGCCTGTGAACTTTAATTTCACATATATTTATTCACTGCTGTTTAAAACTGAATAACAATTAAACGATTCTCTCTTTTTTTCTGTTTTTAAGTACAGCTTCATTTTATAATCATCTGAGATAATACTAGTGAAAGATAAAAGCTTCCATATAATCATTAGTTAATAGAAGTGGAGCATGCTGAAAATCACTAAAGTTAAATGGAGGCATATGGAAAACTCATTTCTTTAACCACTGATTGCCTGATTGTCTATTTCCTGTGCATACATCACTACAATAGATGTTCCTAAACTATGTCAAAGACACCCCTCCTCTTCATTTTAAAGTTATGCTGTGAGAAATGCTAATAGTAGCACAATACCAGACAGCTGATTTTCCTCAGAGAAAAACAACTTTTGTGCCCCCTTTCCCATCAGTTTTATCTCAGCTAACATTGTCACAGAAAGAGATCTACATTTGAATTCCAGGTATCATCCTAAGCAGTAAAAGCCAAGTTGTTGTGATCAAATCTCTTTAACAGAATGGACAGAGACAAAAGCTGAAGGACTTTCTGAGGACAGCACACTTAAAAATACCTGTTGTGCGGTACATCGAGCAATTGCTGCCTTTCAAGATTTGAGAAGATTAAGGTGAGCTCTATCGGCAATGAGTGTTAAATGAGTGCCAAATCAAAACCATTAGCAAATTCTGTTTGAAAGTGGAGCTTTAAAACAGAATTAGAAGGGAAGATTACATGCGTAATGTTGAGAGATGATGAAAATTAATCTTCAGTCAACTGGAAAGCCAAATCACTTATTTACCCTACCATGATTYGCCATTGAAGCCAGCCTATGGAAGGAACTGGGATATAAATAAATTAGGTTTGGGAGAGACAGCAGGTATAATTCAGGTAAACTGATATTTTACAATTGACTAGATGCTTCTAATCCCTGAGGAGCACTGCCCTTCATGCTGTACCTGTTTCCTCCTTTGTTCTCAAACAATTCATTTTTATGTTTTTCAACTTTAATTAAATTTCCTTTGAATCTGTGATAAGACCTTCTCTAGAGAATATGCTGGAAATTGTTGGTATTTGGGGGAAAATTACTGATGTTGAAACAAGCCTTGAAAAAGCTGGCTGCCTTCTGGTATCAAGAAGTGTCTAGGCATTGTTACTCTCCTAAACAACTTCTTTCTGTATTTCCCACACCTGGCTGTTCTTGAGTATCAAAAAACAGTCATGTCTCTCTTCACTAATATTCAATCTTACCCTAAACCAGGCCACATTCACTAACTAGATGGGTGTACAAGGCTTTACATAAAGTGGATTTTATTCAGCATATCTTTGTTTCTTGCTTCTGAGGTCCCTGAAGACCCAATAACTACAAAGCAACCCTGAATAACAGGAATGTAGGAACAGATGTTATTTGGGCACTCTCACATAATAAAGACTTCTAAGAATCCCTGATGCCCAATTATCTAAACACTTATTCTTAAGTTTCCATTCAGTGCATGATGAATTTAGTCTATTTTAGCTGAATACAAAAAGAAAGTAGTTAGTGTGAAAGTGATGTCAATCAAAACAGACACATAAATGGACTGGGTAACACTATCTCACAAATCATACATAACATAATCAAATAGGTAATTTAAATGAGATCAGATTATCCTGTAATAATTAAATAAGTACCATGTGTAAAGAAGGTAATTATTATCTTGTTATTTTCAAATTATTTTGGATTATTTTGGATGCTAGAGCATTATCATATATACTATACTATTATAATAAAAATCCATAGTCACATGTTCCTTTTAAACTATAATCTTGGAGTAAAAATAAAACCACAGTGACCCAGAATACCAAGAGACTCCATTTTGATTTGGAAGATCTTCAGTTTCACCAGCATTATGTCCTGCAGAGGACTTCAACAGGATAGGTTTGCAGTGCGTCAGAGGTGGCACATCCATCTTCAGTGACCCCCAACAGCCAGAATTGTTACAGATGATAGTAAAACTACCTTCCTCTTCTCATCTCAGCTACTTCCAGACACTAGCTTCTTCAGCTCCTATCTGCTCATGGATGGGCAGGTTATTCCTAGTGACAGGATTGCACTGAAGGGAACACCACACAATTAGGTTTATATTATATACAAGACAAGGGGTTAATTTGTTCAGCACTTTTCTTTGTAATGCCACCTTCCCCTACATGATTCCCGAAGATGGAGAGAAAAGAAACAAACTCCAAATGTAGTTGAAATATTTGAAATTCTAACTCTAAAATTAGAGCAAGCCAACTGTATTGTGTCTTTATTTTTTGAGAGAGAAAACCCAGAAAGTTCTCTACAAGTGGATCATAACTAAGCAGAACTTAATGATCACTGAATCAGGACACTGGCAGTATTTTAAAAAACAGTAGTAAAAGGCATGGTCATGCTGCCTACACAAAGGATTGAAAAGGCCTAGGTAAGTTTAAGGGCCTACCAACAAGAGTCGGTGTAAACTCACAGAACTGCTTCTTGTTAGCTAATTAAAAACAAGCTTTAATTTTTGAAGAAAAAAATTAAATGTGGTGTTATAAATTAACAGCTATTTCCCCTTCCACTACTCAATGTTGCACAAATAAAAAAAATGGAGGAGTAATGGAAAGAATTGATAAATTAATTATTTTGAGGCCAATAAATTCCATCTCTGTTTTTTAGTATTTTCTGTGATGGTTGGTCATGACTGACAGATTGTACCAATAGGTCTTGCCATGCCTATAACATATCAAAAAGCAACATGGAACACTTATCTGTGCCTTCTTCATTAGCCTCTTTTTTCTTTAATCGGGATCATTAGGACCCAAACTGTCTTGGAGGAAGCAGCATCACTCTAATGTTAAAATTCATCTTCTGTCTCAACTTCTTAATATACTGCTTTCACTAAGGTAACACTTCTAAGAGGAATTTATACACACAAAATCCTAATGCTATGGGGATTTTCCTTTGTAATATACATGAATTCAATACAAAGCAATATGGATTATTTTCTTTACATTTGTATCTGCCGGGTATGTGAAGTCCAAATAAGGACAAATAGAAGAGGGATAGACTCAAATATGAATAAATGATCTTTTATGAATGAAAAACAAAGAGGTTTTCAAACACTGAGCATGTACATTCAAATCACCTTGAAGCAGGTCTAATATATGCAACAAACACTGTTGAGACAGGGGAGGCACTAAAAAGGTAAGATTTTTATTTGAAGTAACTTTGAAGAATCTGGTCAAGAGTATCTTACTGTTCGCTTGTTCTCACATAAAAAACATCCATTTCCAGGCAATTTGTGTTTCCTTGTGCACAAGTTTTACCATCTTGTTTATTAACAGACTGTGAGAGCTTTTTTTGTATCAGGTTTGGATTTCTTAGGATACTTGCCTCCAAAATATGTCATAAATAATGTTTTAGTGATGTAGGCCAGTAGGTCTCCCTTAGTGAGATTAAACTTAATTTTCTTCATTAGCAACATCTTTCACCTTTCACTTCAGAGTGGGCAACACTGCAGCAAAGCAGTGTGTTAAATCCTGATTTTGGAATAGTAGTAGAGAAAATATGTGCTAAGGCGCCTTTTGTAGCAATGCAAAATGAAGGAAAAAGCTGTTCAAGATGCACTACTGAGATTTATTTATTGCAAAGCTCTACAGAAAGTGATCCAGTTCATCAGGCTGGACTTTGGGAAGCAAGTCACTGAGAGCAAGTCAGACTGCTTACATCCAAGTACCAGCAAAACCCTGAAGCACCTAAAGCAAGTAGTCAGCTCCTTCCTATGGGCTAAAATGTTTATTCAGTTACACAGCAGAGCCTGGCTCACAAGGTTGGACATGTCCCAGTCAGACATGAGAAACAGGATTCAGGGACCCGTTTTGTTATCCAGAGGCAGACAGAACTTCAGTGCTTTCTTTATGAAGACCATGGTAGACCCTTGATAGATCATCTTGATAGAGCTTTGGGCAGAAAAGACTCCAGACACAAGGCACAGAGTCCATTTTCCAGACAGAGCTTAMAGTCAGGGCATTGCACTGGAAGAATCAGGGTCTAGCTCTACCTTCACTCAGATAGGTTTGAGCAGTCACCTCAGGAAAGTGCCGTAATCATCACTCTACAGGGTGTCCTAGGGAGTGAAAGACAGAGGACTTTGCTATTCATGAAGCTGGATCTTTGCACAGCAAAAATAAGGCACAGAATCAGACTGTTTTCAGATGTATTTTTCCACCTTTACAAAACAAATATCTTTATGTTAAGTTCTGTAGCTCTGTTTTAGGATAGTATAAAACATAATGAAAGATTTGTGTTACTGCTRCATCAGATACCATTCAAAACAGGTTTCTCTTTTGACAACAGTGAAGATTTAAAGTATACAAGTGCTAACTGTAAAAAAAAGGAAATAAAACTGCAAAAAAGATTATGAGACTGGCTTTAACTAAGTATGTTTTTTGCAGTATGAAGGTAGTCTATGATTACACATATTTATATGAATGTGAATGAGGCCAGAAAGATAGTAAGGAATTATCAAAATATTAACTTTTACTGAGTGTTACACTTGTGTAGGAAGTACCAGAATACAAATACAATGTGTAGACATATAGCACTACTGGGACTTAGTGTATACAGTAAGTACAACTTAAGTACACTCATGATTTCAAACATGCAATACATGAAGGTAAATGATACATGGATCTTCTGGCTCCAGCTTCCAGAGCAACGCACCAATTTCAAGTTTTGAATTTAAATTACAAATATACTTATTTCCAGTCCTCACGTTCACAAAGAAAAACTTGAATATGAGAATAAAACTTTGCTACATTGACAGACAGACCTAAGGCATACCTCAGGAAGAGTCAAGTTCAGCAAGTGAACTTTGAAACTGGCGGATGTTAGGAGGCTAAACTGGTTCTGCAGACGAAGGTAAGAGACAGAGAAAGACGCTATGACCATTTCATCACAGGCCATGCCCAGACAACCCCATTAACAGTACTGTGCTCGGCTTGCTTCAGCTGTGAGCCTCTGCACAGGCAGTAGCACTGCAGAGGACAGGAAGTGTAAGGATAGGGAGCTGATGCAGGTTACCCATAGCATGGCGTGAAGATTGTGGCTTATGAATCAGCACACCTAGTCTTAACACTACTGTTGACCTTTCTGGGCTGTACAGCAAGGTGAGGGGCATAAAACATCCTCTGAATAGCATCTATAGCTCCAGACTGCTTTAACCCAGCCAAGGGCAAGAAGTCCAAATCCACATGGGAAAAAGCAATAATGAAAAGCAAGGACTGTGTTAGGAGCAAGAAGTATGTTTTATGAAAAGCTAACAAACCTAGTCAGTTGAGCATTTTGTACCAAAATCCATTTGGCCACATACAAAGCACTGTCCTCTACCATATGATCCATTTTTTCTCATCCTTACTACGGAGGATTCATGGAAGCAACTCCATACAGCTTACTTGTGAGATTCTACACAAAAAATGGCATAGTTTTCTAGGACAAACAAACGAGCTATTTATCTCACTGAAACAAAGGTTTACCATTCAGACAGGCAGGAAGGGAGAAGAGGAAAGTGTGCAATAGTGAATTCTGCTATTTTAACATACAGGTTAAGATATAAATGCAGTAAGACCTTCAGAGCATGCATTCCTTGACAGTCAGTAGATAAGTACTTTCTCAACTTGTTGTCTGTCAGTTGTGTAATGTGTTTCCGTATTCATGCTTTGGTTAATCTGGAGGCTCCTGTTTTTTATCCAACTCTTTATTTCTTACAAACATATGGCCAACTAGGTGATGACATTGATGGAAGAGGGTGAGAAGAGAAGAAGAACAGTCAGATGCTTTCAGGAAATTCTGCATCTAGGTCAATAAAATCTCAGTTTTATGGTCTTGCATTGATACTGAGCAATAGGATTGAATAACATAGTATCTAAGGTACAGCTTTTTTCATAAGATGAAGGATTTTAAAGGACTTTTAGAAGATCCTGCCCATCACAGCCCTCTGACAGCTGTGATGAGTGAACAAAGCCAATTTAAAGTGGTTTTGACAACCCTCCCCATGTCATGAAGTTAGGATTGTGGCCAAATGTAGTGGATTATCCACAAAACACCTGAGGAAATTAGTAAAATCCTTTGTCTAATTCTGGGAATATTTAGCAGCTGCTGCAACTGCTGGACAAAGACAAGACTAGAACACTTTCGTCAACTGATGCTACTCATGTTTTCTTGCCATTCTTTGGCAAGAACTTTGCCCAGGAAAGGGGAAGCAAAATCTGAATTGTTAATGTTACGGCTAGAGTTCAGCAATTTATATTTAAGCACTTGCTAGATTATTGTATGTTTCACAGTGTTTGGGGCATCAGCTTCACTGAGATTATCCTCCATAATGATGGAGGAACTCCTCATTTGCCTGTTGCTTTCCTTGCTAAAACACATCATGGAAAAGGACAAATGTCAAGGAAATCCTGAAGTGGATCAAGTGTGATCTGCCTCAAGTAAAGACTTTTATATTTCCACCTTAGTGAAGACAAGCCCAAATCAATGGAATAACAAGTTGTCTGAATTTCTGTTATTTTTAAATTGATTCATCATTTTGTATGCAAATTCTGGCTTTAAATAAGTTCCATATTCTGAACCTTGTGAATAAGATTTCACTTAAAACATTATGAATTAAAAGTAGAAAAACAAGTTAGAATTTAAAAAAAAAAAAAAAACCATAAACACTGATGCGATTTGATAGAAGATTTGCTTTCACAAAAGAGCACAATGTAAAATATGATTCCTGGTGTGAGGTCTGCCTCTCACTTCTTTCAGGAACAACCTAACACGGCTATAGTATACCTAATGGATGTTAATTTTTTCCATTTTGCCTTCTCCTTTTCTGTTTTATAAAAGAAACAGATAGAAGCAGGCCAATAGAAAGAAAGAAAAAAAAGAGAAGAAAAAAGAAAAAACACAGCTTTAATCCTTCKCTGATTGGCAGACTGGAAAGCTCTAAATTATTTAACAAAAGACATAACTTCTAACAGCATAGAAGTGACACAGAGAGGAAACCTTCAAACAGGTGAGAAAGCACACAATGAAAAGTGAAAACCACATTCAGCTGTATCCCCTTCATTCCAAACAGCACTTCATTTCCTCACTATTGAGTTCCTTCTGTCACAAAGCTTCACCGCTTTGTGGCGATTGTTACAAATGATAAAGCATGCTTTTCTCTTCCATAATTTCAAGTGCTAAGAGTGAAAGCATTTGAAGAAGGCTTACTAGTATCAAATGTGAAAGCAACTAATACTCAACCAGTTCTTCCAGACTCAGAATTCAGGCAACCAAACATAACCAAGGCATGACAGACAATACCTTTCTAGGAAGCAAAAAAAAACACATTTCAGGCTAAGAAAGAGAGAAAAAAAAATTAACTGTAAATCTTTGAAAAATTTCTGTCACCCTGTTTTTCAACTGATAACTGGATTTCTACTGAACTTTCCGTCCACCCCCAAATAGAAACACCTGCTTTCTGTAGTAGTTTTCAACTTTCCTTTGAAGAATTCTTAAAAAATGAAAACTTTCTGGAGATAGTGTTTTCCAGGTTTGGATCTTAAACCAAGTCACAGTTTTCTCAGAAAAATACTGATGAAAATATCTTTCCTTGGCCCTATTGCCAAGACTTACCATAGCAAAAACTAAGATCAGCCAGAAAAATCTGAGCAGGTGCACCAGTAACCTCCTATTCTCCCTGCAGAACGGGAGGCTAGCAGGAGGTTCTGAGAAGTTCCCCGACTGGAGTTCATAAACGCATCTGGTCAGCTATACTGTCAAAATATTTTTCAAGCAGAGAGCTTTGTTAAAATTTTCATTTTGCATCGGGTTTGCTATAGCAAAATCCCAAACTATAATCACAGAAGTTCCCAACCCCTCTTTTTAGGAGTTTCACCCCAGTGTAGCAAAGTTATCTACAAGTCTGTGGGAGCTTTAACTGTACTCCTCTTAATGCCACGTGCTCCACCACATAAACCTGCTAGACACAACACAATCAGAGTTGCCTCTGGTACTGAGATCTCAGTCTCATACTTCACATATGTCATTAAACACTGTATTTGTACCCTCAAGAGGGACAAACAGCCAAGGAGAACTGAGCACAAACTGTGCAGAACTGTGGTCTGCCACCCCCAGAGTTACCTGCTTTGGGCCTTTATATCCATGGGACACAGGTGCCTGCTAGCCTAGCTGATAATTTGCAGTTACAGAAGCACATAAGGACATGCAGGCAGCATACTATATTGCTAAATGGCTGCATCACAGACAGAATCAGACAGTTCWGGAAGCCCAGGGGAATAAGAAGAAAAAGAAGCTTCAGTAACACAGACATTAAGATCAAACTTAAGCATGACCTAATCCACAGGTTTACCGAGTTTATTGTTGGATCTTAAGCAGCTATAACAAACTGAAATCATTACCACAACACTTGGAGTCAAATTTGAACTACCTGCTTTTGCATTCATGGCCTTGCCCAAGCCTAATCTGTATCATTTGTAGAGGGGATACCTTAGGCACATACAATGATGATATGAGACAGCTTTTCCCTTCCAGAGCTGGACCTACCTCTCTGCTTGAGCATGCGTTCATGCATAAAAATAAAAACCACATGGATGGCTGAACTTGAAGATAATCTTGACCTGGTGACTAACCAACATTGTAGACATACATGTGCGTGCTCCTGGGCGGGGTGAGTGGGACTAGTCCACCTTTCTGAGGCTACTCCATGAGCCATCCTTCATGAGTACACACTGTGGATTCTGGTCAGGAACAGCAGCAGAGAGGCACGCAAGTCTGAATGACCCAACATATACATAACTGCCTTTGAGGCAAAGGAAAACCCAGAACTATGATGTGGATCAAAGCAACATTTAGGTGGATTTTACAACCAGAACATGTACAGGTGGAAGTATAGGTAGCCTGAAATTCATACCACAAATTTTTTTCTTTGTTGTTCCATTTGTCATTTGTTAAAATGAAGGAACTGCTTACCCAAAATATATCATAGCTCATATTCTGAGTACTGTTTGGGAATATTGCCTGACTAATTTAAGTTACATGGTGACCCTAGTCATTGTAGATCTTTAATAAAAATTAAGTAGTGCTATTAGCCTTAGGTATAATTGTTTATTATTTCTCAAATATTAACCAATTATCTAGGAGTCTTAAAGTGCAGTTCTACCACACAAACACCGTGGGAGGTAATTACTTTTTCATTTTATCAGTTTCTTTCACCTGAATATGGCATCTCTTTTTTCCACAGTTTAGACTTAATGAAAAAGCACCACCAACAGAGACAGTGGTCAAAGAACTGCACGAGTTTGCAGGAAGGGGAACATTTATCAAAACATACTGTATAGTTAATGATAGTATGCACGGATAAAGAAGCCTGTAATATATAACAACAATAAAGTTGGATTAGTGTATCGAAGGTTGTTTGGACAAGATTCAGTTCCATTTTCAAGAGACTTCAATTTCCTTTCACATAAACTCTGTGAAATACTTTATGTGACATGTTTATGACTAGCTGCTTTTATGAATGTTATAATTGCAGACCCTTATGAAGGCTGAGAACAGTSTTGCCCCTTCAGCAAGCTAAAAAGCAAACAGATGAACATGACAATTATTAGTTACAGTAGAAGAGACAAACCCCCCATACCCCAATTACATTGCACCAGATTACAGCACTATATGGTATATCCTATATTACTTAGGATTTTTGCAGCTCCCCATAACCAACACAAAAGGTATACTTAAGTTCAAGTGTAGGCAGTAGGTATGAAATTTAGAATTTCTCTCTGACTTCTTAGGTTTGTTTTATCAGCACATTATATAGTCACACTTCAGAAATCAACCATCAGATTTACAGTTCACGTGTTGTTAGTTTCTGCTTAAATTTTCTCTTAGGAAGAGCTCATAATATGCTTTAGAGAGATATGATTTTGTTTCCCCTGTGAAGTGTCTGTTTTAGTTTATCATTTAGATAGCTCAAGATATTTAAGCACTATAGGCTATAATCTGGCCCTGAACATACACTTTTATTGACTAGTCATTGCAAAAACAGAGTCCAGCACTACGCAAGTATTTTAAGTCAGAATATAAATCAGAATCATCACCTCATATGAAGGCAATACAAGAAAGCTATAAGTCATCTGTTCTCACATCCTAGATACAAGTAAATAAGGTATCAGTAGAGTTTATTGCTTCATATCCATAAATTGAACTAAACCACATTTATGAATTTTACAGGTAAAAAGCCAGACAATGACTTAAACAAGGAAATACAATGAAATCAAACTGTAAGGCTCTATAAGTTTTTACAGACCTCCACAGCTCCATATCCCAAGGAATAACACAAGTTACATGCCTAAGCCCATCAGGACAAGTTCTTATCCACAGAACCACATAAAAGGTAGGTTGGAAGGGACCTCCAGAGGTCATCTAATTCAATCTTCTGTCTAAATCAGGATGAACGTYGAAATTAAATCAAGTTGTTCAGGGCCTTGTTGCAACTTGTGACTGTTGCATCCTGGCCTTCCACTGTGCACGACTGTAACCTGACTGAAGAATATTGTTGACATTTTCTGACTGCTGCCTGTACATACACATTTCATGACTCCTGTATATGTCACAGATTCACCAACATTATTTCAGATGCACATTTTACATACTCTGTGGAGTTTTTCTCCCCTGGACTGTGATGGTTTGTATTGTAGACATGTTATAAATTCATGCAAAATAAAAAGAAGTACAAACCTAAACAGTATTCTATTTCTATCTTCACCTGAAATTCTTCAAAGTGCTTCCCTGACACACCAAGGTGTATTTAACTCTAGAAGTTGTAGATCTTCTTCAAACAGCCTCTTGAATGGCTATATCCTCTATATCTCTCCATCTAGCACTCCAATAATAAGTAAGAAAATCAGATTTTGCTTTCTTAAGCTAATTGCTTGTATAATCCAGATTACTTTAAAAAGAAAAGAAAAACAGTTCAAACAAGAAAAGGCTGAAAACATACATAAACAGGACAGTAAATTTCCTGTGATAGAATTTCATTTCTATCTCAGTTGCTCATTCACATTGCATGTAGCATTCATTCGTGCAAGAAACATACCTTCCTATTACTTTTTATTTCTTCTGTTTATTTTTAGCTGTTAAAAATAGCTGCAATTCATATTCCTCACTCCACCAAACCCTCCCAGACCTAGAGAGAAAGAAACGCCTCAACTGAGATAGACAGACATTTATATTTATGGTCCAAGTGGAATAACTACATTTTGTTTACACATGCATTTTTAAATTGTCACTGATGTCTGGCTCACAAAAATCTAGATGAATTCTGCATGCTGAAAAATCACTTTCACTGGCACTTTATCAAGCGGTTGCATCCTTTTAATGAAGACCAGGATGCAAATTATTACATTTATATTCCATTGAAACATTCCCCTTCAAGTAAAATGGTTACAACTGTATATGTTAATAAAAAACCACCTAACTTCCTGAGGCTGCATTGTGGGGAGAAAATAATTACTGTGACTGATCACAGAACAAATATTACAGTGCATTTTTTCAGTAACTTTACTGTGTTACCTGTAACATCCCTACTAATTCATCACCTCTAGGTCCACTTCTAACTTTTCAACACTCTCAGTACTTTAAAAGTTTCCTATTAAAGTGAAAACAAAACCAAAACATGACAGAGTATTTCCCATTCTCCTCATCTGCATTTTACACTAAAAGATCTAGGATGAGTATTCATTGACTATCAGCTTTTAAAGGAAGACTATCACACTTGTCCACTGAAAACCCTTGAGAAAGGTTTTTCCTGTTCCCTCTACACAAGTYGACTGATCGTACTAAAACAGTGCTCTGTTGGAAGATAAAAAGCCTTCTTTACTTCCAATATTTTTTTTTTTTTAAATCCTTTACCAAAGAAAAAAATTTCAAGTGACCATTCTTTATATCAAAATGTGATGTATGTAAAATATAATCAAACATATTGCAAGATATACCTTCCAAGAAGTATTCCTACTGTCAGGATGGATTTATTCACCACTCATACAAAAAAACCTCTTAAATATTTAGTTATATGGCCTCTACATCACACCACCATGTATATATAAAAACACCTAGAAAACAAATGTAGAATAACTTTAAGATTGCAAAGTCAAACACTGAAGTTTTGAGGTGTCAGTATTAAAGTTGCCAGTAAAATTTTAATTCAGGGCTTTTGCATATGTGATTTTTTTAAATAATGTTCAGTTAATTAATCACATGCCATTCTCCACAGAAGATAACCACTTCATTCAGCACGCAGAATGGCTGACATCATTGTGATCCTGAGATAATGTTTAATACTTTGCTTTCTTCAGTGTGTGCTTCTCCCAGCTTTTACTTTAGCTCACTCTTCAAATCCCACTCTGAACATAGATTCTTTCATTTTCCCTRTGGGTGTTTTCCTATGCCACCGTGATATAAGCATTTATTTTCAAAATAACAGTGTGAAGCAGAGAGATGTAACTACCTTCACTTTACAAGGTGCTGATGCACACAGACACTGAAGTCAGAAGTTTCCAATCATTTTAGGTATCCAGTCTGAGACACCTTATGCAACTAGTTTTCAAAAACACACCAGAGTTATTCTCTAAAGCACAGCATCCACTGGCTTCATTCATCAGCGCAGCTGCTCCCAGTACAGTGGCATGAGGTCAGCCCAGGTACACAGAAAATGAGGCACATACAATTAGAGATCCCTTGTGAAAAGTCTGGTGTTAGGAGCTTGCTAAACATCATGACAGGGCAGTAAAGAATTTGGTTCTCCAGGGTGAAACAAGGCAGTAGCAAGACAGTATTACCTCTCTTCATCGGCTGTAGTTACATGCTACATTCACTAATACCTTCTCATTTCTGCACTAACGTGGGGGTGAAGGAGACAACAGCTTTATTAATGACAACATCATTGGTTCATCCCTGTTCTGTGTCACAAGCAAAGGTATTCATTGGAAAAACAGTCAACAATCACATAATGAAAAAATGCACCTAAACCTGCCACAGTACTTCTGCACTGAATTCAGGACTTGCAGTTTAAGGTCCTGCCTCCAAAGCTGCAAACGCTGGGAAACGACTGTCAGCTGCCAGCTAATCCTAGAGGTACTTAAGGTTTCATTATCACCTTCTCTTTCACCATTTTCAACTTCAGAGCTCTGCAGGCACCTAGTCCAAAGCATGCCAAGTCTTTCCAGTCTGGGCAACTCAGCAACCAGCTTGAGCCGAGGCWCTTGTCAGTATCTAGAAGTCATGCATTTGTCTGCTGACATCTCCAAGGGCTTTGCCTCAGCCAGTGCTCTCAAGACACATTTAATATGCTCCAGAATTATCGGCTTCTCACAAAAAGCAATGCTACAGTCAGGAGGAGCTTCTTCTCTGGCTGATTTTAAAAAGTATCGACTCCCTTTTTCTTTGTAAATAGCATATAGTCACCTGTCTCCGTGAGGTGGCTCTGAGCTGTGCATCCTAAATATATAAAAATACATCATTTCGCTCCTGACAATGCAGTTAAACTGCAGGAATTAGGATGCACCCCTGTTCCGACCCGTTCCTACTTCTTAGCTCCAGGCAACAAGATGGTAATTGGGCTGTTCAGCATGCAAACATTTTGAATCTCATTCCAAAGTACATGATGTTCTTATTGGGTGATTAATGAGAGGCCAGTGTCTCCGCTTCTGAGATTAATTCTTTATGTACATTCTCACTACTAGTGTAACATTCTTTTAATTTCTGTAGCACTGTCTGGTAATTGGCTGCTTCTTGATCATTTTAATGGAAAACTTTTCAGCAAATCTAATGTCATGGGCTTAATAAGAATAATAAAAAAATCCCATTTTCCTCAGTTTTCTCTGTAGCTCCATTTAATTTCACAAAAAGTTAAAATTCTTATATTAATCTCTTTCAGATGGCTGTTGCATGTTTGGAGAGTTCAATTTGCAATGGGGTCTTATGTTGTTTCTGCACTTTTTTGTCAACTGTATATTTCTCTCTCAAGAGCTTTCTTCACATTCTTTCACTTCTAGCATCAGGTAAGCTTTACAATTGGTGGTGAAGAATTGTTTCTCTGTCATAATTAAGTCTTTTGTACATTCAAAATAAGTTGCAAATATTTAGAAAATCTTAAAAAGAGAGAACAAGAGGTTTGTATGAATTGGCTCCTTTATGCCAGAATATCTCCAAGAACAAGCTAAACCACAGCCAGTACTGACATATTGCAACACATACATACACACAGATATCCGTATATCCAGCTTCCCCTGGATGGGGGACATGTCTTGGTGCTAGATACCAATGCAAAGTTCAAATGCTAAAATATAAGGCCACCTTAACTTTTTAGTTGTCTAACTGCTTTGTTAGTTTTGTGTCATAATGTATATGGATAGGAGCTGAATTAAGGTTGCTCAAGCAGCTCCAAGTGTGGCAGTACCTAATTGTTCAGTGTTTGACTTCATGACCTTCATAATGTTTTTCAGTGTAGTTTTGCCTGTAATTTTCTAGTTTTTAAAAATGTGTAGTGACCTCCTCCTTCCCTGTTATTCCATGGCATTATTTTGACCCTTGTGTTGTCCCCATCCAGCTGATGAGCTGGCCTAGACTATGCATGGAATACTATCAAAGGAGCCCACAGGTATGCATGGAGACTCTTGTCCCCCCATCCATAAATAAGAATGGGATGTTTTTCACAGATATTTGCCAGTAGCAGAGAATAGAAATTTTTAATTTTAAAACAAGCTTAAAAGCATGGCCAAATCTGAGTAGGTTTTAATGGGATTGGCAAAAGCATAAGTCTGACACAATTATCTTCTTTTGCCAAACTTAAAGTCTTTGCTCCAAAGAAAGTGGACTCTAGATGAAGAAATGATCACAGAGAGTGTCATCACATTCATTCTTAGCACAAAAGAAAATAAAAAGTTCATTCATTTTTTAACAAGGTAAAAACATTGCTTTGCTTTTGGGGGTGGCTGAATTCTCAGTTCCATACATGCCCTTGCTCCACCTTTCTTTCTCACCTTCCTTTTGTCCTGCCCCATACCAAAAAATCAGACAAATTTGGACACTGAGAATGCAAAAATGTCAGACCAGGGGTTAAAGCTGTGGAGTTATAAGCAAGGGAAACCAAGATCCTTCTTAAAGTAGCAAGAAATCTTCATAATTATAAGAAAACCTGTTAGACAACAATAAGATCTCCTGTTATCTAACTTTGGCACTAAAAGAGATAAGGAATTTACCTAATTTTTGATTCTTGCTTTATTCCTACCTCAGTCTGCAACAAATAACTGGAGCTCAGATAAGGCTGAATACACAAAACCTAAGAAGATAAGAATTAACATGGTAAGAAAAATGTAGCATTTTCCCCATACAGTAACAGAAAGCTGACCTTAAAAGGCTATGGTAATTTTCAGTGATTATAGCTTATTTCTGCTTGTATTTGAAATAATTTTTTCTGGATTAAATAACTATATATATATATGTATATAAATCTATTTATACATATATAAAATTTATAAATCAGATGACATATAAAATTTAAAAATCAGATGACTTAGTATCAGAATATTAACACAGAGGGTTAATTGAAATCTGTAAGCTGGATTCCTGTGTTTTTCCTTACGTCCTTTGCAAATTAATACTTTTTGTCATCTTTTCCAGAACTGAAACAATATTCTCTCGAGAGCAATGTGCATAGTAATGTGTGAATTTTCCTCAGAAAATATGTTATTTGGGGGCCTGAGTATCTGGTATCTAGTTTACTGCTTTGGCCTAAGAATTTCCTTTCTGCACCATGGAGAAGCGTTGCATGGATGAGGCCGAACACTTTTGATTGCCCTTTCATCTTGACAGATGCAATGCAGAGGCACATAAGTGGCACCTACTGAGAACAGTAATGGACTTATTTCCTGGATTTTAAATCTTGACAGAGCATTTGGAATCTGGATTCGGATGAAGACCATGAAAAATGCATAAATCCAGACATCTCACTCAGTAAGGTAATAATAATAATAAAGAAATCACTTGCCAAGCATCTTTTGAATAGTTTACCTGCATTTCTCACTTCAAAGAGTTAAGAGTCTCATTTTAATAATTCTAACTGACTGGGAAAAGGAGCCCTGCTATTATTGCAGGGTGTACTTGTTAGGCTAACATCTTGAAACTGGTTTTGGCCAGTGTGTAATCATGAAATATATTGAAATTGGCCAATATATAATCACAAAGCCAATGATTTGAAGTTGTCCTGGTTTTGTATATCTGCGATGTTAAACAGATGCCTATGATTTTGCAGTGCAGGTTTGTGCCTATATGGGTGACTTTAATGAAAGAAAATTCACCTTCAAGTGACTGACTTCATAGTGAAGTTCCCCGTAAAAAGCGTTCTGCTTGGTTCTGGAGAAAGATTGCCTGGATGAGGTAGTATCTGATGAGCTGAAGGCTGACAGGGAGAGGGAGCCCCTCATTCAGAGATATTTCCTCTTGTATCCATCCCAAGCTTGAGAGGTTTTGTTTTGACACAAGATGATAATCACTATGAGAATGAGAGGTTCACAGGCAGAGCTGGGTAGTGTGGGAGAAATACGTGACATGAGAAGAGATAGAGGAAGGATGACGTCTGGCATCAGAATTGGTGGATAATTTGTTTAGACATGGCACTATAGACAATCTTGGAGGCCCCTGTACTGAAGTTTTGAGGTAACCCTTTGGTAGTTGCCTCAGGATGAGTGACAGGAATGAAAGCAGCCTGTGTGCAGATGGGAGCAGGGAACAGGGTTCAAACCTTTGTCCTGAATGCAGTCATGAACCATGGGCATACCTATATGTAGGGCCACATAGTAAATCCAGGTTTACAGCTGGGAAACGACTTTTAGCTCACCCATTAACCTTTTCCCCTATTCCTCCACGACTGGACCCACTATTCACATTTCTAAGCTAGCCCTCCATGGACCCTAAATCTGGTGCTTGAGTCAGGGAATTAGAAAAGCACTGTGGTACTGGGATAGGAACACAATCAGTGATGGTGCCATGACAGAAGGTCAAGAGAAATGGAACCAAAGGTCTCCTGAACCAAAGGGAACAGGGAGGTCTCCCAGTAATCCTGTTCATGACCAAGATGGCAGAGCAGAATGGTGTTCCTGGAATATATTGGGCTCGGTTCTGAAAGTGTCATCTATACAGTTCCTCAGTGCCCTGTTAGGGGCCAAGCAGAAATAAAAATTAGGTCCAGATAATTTCATTTCATTAAGTTGTTCCCACCTTCGATTATCTTTTAGCATAACAGATGTCATGATCTTTTTCCTACATTCAGTTTGACTGAGGAAGAAATTTTAGGTGTGTGCAGAGTCTACTATTCATAATTTAATTTATACTGTGTACATAAGCAGGAATGCATAAATAAAGCCTGGGTTATGCAAAATTGTCGGGACTGTTTTGGTGCAGCCGTCTAGTGAAATACTGGATGAAATTTTCCTTCTGAGATAACAATGGTAGCACCCTGGCGTGCTTAACATCCATGTAAATTACAGCTATTATTGTATCAACTTTCAAGATTTCCTTTATAACTATGAAATTTTCCTGGGTCATTCTGCCTGAATTCAAGTGAGTAAAGTAGCCTGGGTCTGGTGTGGGCAGCGACTAAAGGGAAAAGGAATTGGCGTTATGTTTTTGCRGTGGTTACAGCTGAAATTTAGCCAGCTGAACTTTTGAAAGATGGCAGACACACTGGTCCAAATTTCAGATGATATATTAGACTGAACAACTTAATATTTTCCCACTTCTAACTTTAGTGATTTTACTAAAACCAAACAACAAACAAAACAAAAAAGCATATAAATAATGGATGCTCAGAGCACCAGTGACTTGTGTAGAGTTGGGAGAATTATTCATAGTAAATAAATTATATGACAAATTTTTCCTTTTTTTTTGTTGGCAAATTGTCTGTGAACAATTCATCATTTTCTCAGATTTATTTATTTGAAATTAATTAATTAATTATTCATGTAATTCATTCATGGCTGTATCTTATTCTGAAAGAATTAATTGGAAATACGTAATAATAGGGAATTATAGGGTCATGATTGCCCAAATATTTTACTGAATTTATTTCTGCTCTAGGTCAGCTGAGTGAAACTTCAGCTCCAGTTTCCAGATGTTCATGTCTGTGAATTTTAAAATCATTTGACAGTAATATTCTTCAATATTTGCTTGTGAATTCTATACATCAGTGAACATTCCTGCTAGTAAATCTCTCTATTAAACTATTTGTAGAAATCAAACAAAATAAAAAGACTAAGAATTGAAGGAATATTTTCCAGGAAATAATGCTGAGCTGGATTTTTAGTGACAGTGAATTTTTTAATAAGCTTTGTTCATTCCTGATACTCACACAAGCATGCACTTACTAAATGGTATTAACATTTGGCAAGGCAGCAAATGTGCTGGTTATGCTGTGACTCCTGATGGGAAGAGGAATATTAAGGAGCTAAGGGATCAACAGAATGAGGCTTCAATTCATTAGTCCATTGGTGATAATTTCAGATGCTGAGTACCAGAACTCCCTGATTGACATTCAACATTCATTGAAAGACAAGTCAAAGTCAAAAAAGGTACAAGAAAGGGCAACCAAAATGACTACAGAAATAAAGCAGTTGCCTTGAGAGGAAAAAAATTTAAAAAATAAAAGATGGAACTTCATTTTGGAGAGGAGAAGGTTAAGGGGAAATACAACTGAAGTTTATAAAATCATGGCAATGATGGAGTAAGATCAGTGAGAATCATTATTTAGCAAATTCTTAAAATCTAGAATTTCAGAGCTCTCACTGAATCTAGTAGGAGATCATCTAAAACAGATGGAAGAATTTTTTTTTTTTTACTGAACAGGTAGCAAACTTTTGAAATTTGTTGTCACAGGAGATTGTGCAGATGGTATCAGCATTTCAAAAAGAGATTAGACAAACTCAGAGACACAGTTCCATAAACAGATACTGGAGAGAATACGCAGAGATGCATACTCTATCCCATATCTACATGTATCACATATCCAACAGCTGTGAATCCCAGGACAGAAAAAAGGCAGGTAGCCAAACTCACATGTTCTTGCTAAATATCTTCCCCCACTGCCAGTGTTAGAGACAGGGTACAGTGTAAGCCACTGGTCTCACTCAGTAGGATGTTTATCGTGTTCTTGTAGCATTTGAAACTTTTCTAGTATGCCCACTTTCAGTTTGTACATTTCTGCTCAAAATTAACACTGGTTCCCTATGTAACATTGATCAGTTTCTTGTGATCAGGTCACATGAGGCAGAGGTTATTAAAATTTCAGCACCTTCACAGAGCAGGGCAAGCCCTTATATCTGCATACCTTCCTTATAGATCCTGTAGGGTTTTACTGGGGCATATTCATTTCACATCCTCCTCCCCATACGAACTCTGTACAGTTTCATAGTCTCACAAGACTCTGGATCTCTAGTTGTTAAGCCTGCTGTTTGTGAAAGATGAAGTATTAATTTTGTTCGGTGAGCAATTTCTGTCTTCAGGGATTGTCTCATCCTGTGCTTTATTTGCTGGACATGGGAATTGCACCTGAGCAAGTCCTAACCAGTGTTCGTGCACTGATGTAGCTCCACTTGAGGTAGCAATGAGAGCAGACTGGAGAAATTCTGAATGAACCACATTCTGCTGGAGAATACGGGTCTGTCACTATTGAAATGTACCTTAAAGCATGGTCACCTCACCTGGAAGTTCCTTAGAAAAAAAATGTGTGGACAAAAGCAATGGTACAAACATATTTTTAAGATCACAAGGGTCAGAGCAAGCTTGGTTATACAAGCGTGTTTAAGGAAAAAAGTCCTTCCAGGCTCCATAGCTGGCATTCTCTCCCCTGGCCGACAGAAAGAGAGAAAAGAGACAGTTTTCCTTTCATGCCCTATACTTTCTTCCTCATGACATAATCAGGAAAAACAGGGAATGCCAAACAATTTTCTGCCACCCATTTATCTTGCGGTAGCAGCGGAGAATAAAAGTCACTCTTGAAGTCTCACTCATCCCCAAATCTTTAACTTATCAAAGGAACATGGAATTCAAAAGTTCACATACTTTTAAACAAAACAGCTAAAAAGCCCACATTTTCTACTTTACCTAACAGCGAGGAGCTGATTACACCGTTCCGGTTTTTGCCTGTAAAAAGTACTGATGACTTTGCTACTCAGGCTGCAAGAAAAACAAAGTTCCTTTCCCTCCTTAGCCACGTGTAATATTATCATGGCTCTGGCAGTGAAGCCCTGAATGCAAGCCTGAAACAGTAACCCTTCAACACAATTCATGCAGTTACATAAATTTATTTTCTTGTCAGAGAGATGTTTTCAGTTTAAGGCATACATTTAGGCTATGTAGCAACTGAGATGATCTCTCTATGTTTATATTTCTTCAGAGAGACACTATAACAAACTTTCAATACAGAGGTCAAGCATCAAAGGCAGTTACAGGTTGTTGGCATTCATTTGTCTTCTGGGTACAAAAGAGAACACTTACTCACTTTGAACATGGAAGAGCTGAAGCAGAGTTTAAATCAATTAGAGGTTAGTTGAAAGAGCATGGAGTATAGCACCATAGAACTGGTCTATGAATGGAGGGAAATACATAAGGACAGCAAAAAAAATTAATAAAAAAAGAAACAACCCCAAAACATATAGTGTCTGGAGAGATGCTGTTACAAGTGAGAGAAGAAAAATTTTAAAAGTATTAAAACTTTTACTGAAACTGTAAATACACATACAGTGTATATTAAATTGCTACCTTGTGTCAAATATTAGCTGATTTAGCACRAAACCCTTCTATAATCATGCTAACGGGAGAAGAAAAAGAATGATGAGAGACATATTTACTAGCAATGTCTTAGATTAGCAATTGAAAAATATAGAAATATACAGGGAGGGGGAGTGTTAATGATTTAAATAGCCTTTGAGAACAAACTAATATTCTTCCCTTGGCACCCTTGCAAATTGTAATGCTTTTCAATTCTATTCACCCAAACACTTGAGATGTAGATCCCTGCGATGCCTCTTCCTCTCCAGGCACTTTGTTTACTCATCACCATCAAGAGGGCTCCAGGCAGAGCAATAGAAGCAGGACTGTAGTTACCTGGGAAAGTAGTACCGAAACCTGAATGCCCTCTAGAATTTGAGTGRTTTTAGGGTTCAGTGAAAACTGAAGAGGCTTTTCAGCATGGCCGGACTTATTAGAATTTCTAGATTCTGATTTAAGCCTTTCTAATTTGAGTCACCATCCCTGGAGGTATTTAAAAGATGTGTAGACGTGGCACTTAGGGGCATGGTTTAGTGGTTGGACTTAGTAGTGTTAGGTTAACAGTTGAACTCAATGATCTTAAGGGTCTTTTCCAACCTAAATGATTCTATGATTCTTTGATTCTATAATTAGATGCCTAAATTCCATTTTGGGTATGGGACAAAAAGATTTCAGATGCTTCCTTTGTTTCTCTAGTGTTCTCTGTTCCTCACAAGTTGACATACAACATACTTCTAGAACTAGAAGTTATGTACTTTGTTTGGAGGTAAGCAAGGTGCCTGAATCTTTATTTCAATGAAGTTTAGATAAATATTTTCTTCTGACCTTAAAGTCTAGTAACATCTGTACAATCGTGGCTCTACAGTTTTGCCTTGGAGATATCTATCTTTTTGACGCCATAATCAAGTTCTTCTTTCAGAAATCTTGCAATTTGTTACAGAAATCTTAATGTCTAAGCTTTGCCAAGAAAATCCCAGTGTTAACAATTTATTCATTAATGACAGATTAAGCCTCATATAAAGAGTAAGGTCCTGTGTGGTACCTGCAGTTCAGTTATACTTATTTTGAGAACTAAAGTGTTACTTTTAAGTGATACATCATCTGTGAATACACCCTTTGCTCATGGTTAAATTCGCCTTTGAAGAATATGAAAAGTTCTGTTATTAGACCAAATATGACCATTCCAGTATGAATAGGCTCTGCTTTCACTTACCTCTCTCACAACACAGCACAGACAGTTGATTTATATGCAAAACTCATTTTTCCTAGTACATTCTTATCTATATCTTTATTTTCAGCTAAGCAACATATATAATTTTTTGTGTCCTTATGTGGGATTTTCATGCAGTGCATCTTCCCATACAGCAGGCATGTTTGTGTTAAAAAAAAAAACCAAACAAACAAACAACAATTTTTTATCCTGTAGACTACGCGACAATGGAGCTTTAATTTAACCAGCTCAGGTACCATGAATGAAGTTTTGGTGACACTGAGACTGGCATTTCATGAAATAATTAAGTAAACCTTAAGTGCCTCTCTCCTCTGCTGCCTATGCATACCTGCTTCCTCCAGATCTCAAGCCCATTGCACCATTCTACCCAGCCAATTTAGCTCACCAACCTGGCAGAAAAAACTATGCAGGAAGGGAAAAACAGCTTGATACCATCTTCTGGTCTACAAAATACAACTACTTCATAAGCCAACAAATGCTATAGCCAGTTTAACAGAGGAGGACTGTGACCATGTGGCTAGAAGCAGGAGAGGTATAAGGGAAGAGTGAGAATTTGGAGGCCAGGAAGCTGGGGAAAGGCGTGCAATTATCACCCTCTTCTGTCAGCAGCAAGGCTCAGCTACCTGTGAAACTACAACTTGGGTACAGGAATTGCACAGCCCTATGATGAAGTCTGTGCTGCTGCATTTTCACAGCTATCAGTCAAGTATGACAACATATGTTGCTATTACAGCCCCGATGGCCAGTGTAGGTACCATCTGAGATGGAACCTATAAGGTCTATACTCAGTGAGTTAGCAGAGTGGCCTTGAATCTTTATTCACTGTGACCTTGTGATTTCATTAGTAATGGTCAGAACTTTTTCTGGGCATACAGCACTTCTGTTTGTTGAACTCAAAAACAGTTTCTTTGAAGAATTAGCTAATATTTCCTGATTTTAGTAATCATTTTGGTTTGTTGCAATGTCTGCCACTGATACCAAGGTGATATGCATAACAACTTCACCAAGCACCTGCAGGGAGCAAGAAATCCCAGTTAATAGAAAATCCTGAAAATATTGGGTTTCACTCGATATCAAGGACAAACGTGCCTCCATGATAAGAGGTAAGATGATGATTGAAGTCTTAAGTAAAACTTAAAGTGATTATCAGAAAACCAGCAGTTGCTCCTCAGCCAAGCTACTGTACCTGAATTTGTTAAGTGGA
The DNA here is from genome assembly GCA_035582835.1 of Phoebastria nigripes. Classification (NCBI taxonomy): domain Eukaryota; kingdom Metazoa; phylum Chordata; class Aves; order Procellariiformes; family Diomedeidae; genus Phoebastria; species Phoebastria nigripes. Next base: position 1,232,275 of record JAYKAV010001167.1, on the reverse strand, counting down.
GGAAATGCATCGTCACAGTGTTCTTAGGTTATCTGATGGACCAAAATACCAAAAGGAAAGGTACCTGAGCCAGAAAGTTAACAAAAGCTCAAAGCTGAAAGTCTGAAATGATAAAAGCAACTTCTGTTGTAAAGTTCAGCTCCGCAACTTTTGAAGTTTGGCACCCAGCTCCAGGAATGGAATTTAGAAGGTCAAATGAAGTATTTGGAACTCCTAAATACAGAAATTAATTAGGCAAAGTGAAGTGAATGGATTTGGATTCATAGTAAACAGCATGTTGAGTATAAAGGTATTTAAACTAGCTAATAAGAAAGAACAAAAGAAGGATCTGTCTAAAACTCTGCTTCCTTCATGGAAGCCTATATCACTGACTTGTCACCCAGCCAATTTTGGCATAGCAGCTCACTGGCTCAAGCTCTTGCCTATGAAATGGAAAACTTCCTCAGTCAGTGAGAGATTTTTACACATTTATCTACATTATGCACATATATAGGTATAACCTCACCACCAGCTAATCTGGTGTTATGGATAAAAATTCTCCCTAGTTAGTGAGATACCCTGCAATTCTTAATGCAAAATTTATAAGGGAAGAAAAACTGTGAGACAGAACAAGCATGACCTGGCTTAGTAAGCAGTAAGTTGGTTTGAAGAGCAAATTTTTAAGTATTACGAGATGTAGAACAAAATCAGTTGTCTGCATTTAGAAATGTTAAGCTCTGACATGCACTTGTACATTGGTTCACTTGGTCCTGTACTCATATGAATAGTAAGACAACTTCTTCACAGGGCAATCATCTGCACTCAGCCTCAAAGCAAATGGAACGCTTCTCAGTGTTAAAGAGGACAGTACAGCAGCCAACATAGTAGCAGAAACCACAATATCAACACTAAAAGAAAAGCCACAAGCAGGAGTATGTATGTATTTGAAACAAAGTGTCAGTGGTGAACTTATTTGCACAAAGATAATATRTAAAGTGTTTGGGTGAATAGAATTGAAAAGGATTACAGTTTGCAAGGGTGCCAAGGGAAGAATATTATTTTGTGAAACATCTCAAGTCCTATWGGGCTAGGATCGGAACAACTGAAAAGGATTTTAATGTCATGCTCCGGGGAATAAAGAAGTTAGACCAGTTGCCCCAAGATACATGCATCTCATAGGGGAAACCATTCCATCCTATGATAGAGGATGGAAATGAAGTTTAATAGGCTCACAGCTCTGGAAATTATAGCATGAGAAGAGAAACAAAGGGAGTATGTCTATAAACTGGTCACCATAGGTGAAAAAAACAGTTCTCACATTTATACATAGACCTGAATTAAAAAGAATAAATATTTGTCATTGTCCTAAAGCAGGAAGGGAAAGGAAAATTGTGGGAGAAATGGTTGGCATCACTTGTTTTTCTAAGTTTGATTAATCAGGGAGGTTCAACTGGAGTGCTTAAAAAATGGGACATCCGTTCAACACTGCTGTGAAAAACACCATTTCTTTAAATTGCCAATTGATTTATATACAGCGCCTATGACATTTCACAGGAAAATATAAAAAATGTTTGCTGCTCTAGAACTTATGTTAAGGTCTACAGAAATGACATCTTGATTTGAGAAAAGTGGTAGAAGGCTGTGACTGGTGGCTTAAGATAGCTTTGCAAAGAGCAAGAGCAGTTGAGTCAAGAAGTCTGAGTAAGTCTAAGAAGTAACATTTCAGGAAAAGAAGTGAATATAGTAACCTGTAAGGGCAGTTCACAACATAGTCTAGGCCAACCCCCAAATCTGTCCTCCAGCAATTATGATAGGGTCTTGCAGACTCATTGGAATGATGAACTACATAGAAAAACGTAAGTCCAACCTCTTTGAACCAGCAGCCAGAAAACTACAGTACAATGATGCTGGATAGCTTAAGATTCTTAATGACGTGTTAGATGAGCTGGAGGGATAATGAAATACCCTAACGCAGAGGTACTATGATAGTAAATGAAAAACGAGGCAGCCCATGTGTAAGGAGAGCACAGACATAGCACAAATAAGTTTTCACTATCTTACAGTATGGTACGAGATCTAAAGAAGAAACCCACAGGCCCACAGGACTAGCTCAGGACACCTATAATCCTAATATTGAATTCCTTTGTTTAACAGTCTGGTTATACATATTTGAAACATTTCAGAATCCTAATATGGCTTGTAAACTGTTATTATTTTTGTACTTGATTAGGAATAGAAGATGTGAAAGACTGGACCTTTAAGAGGTTTTAGCAAGAAGTTGGAGCTGACTATTATCTCATGCTGAGACTCCTGGTATATGACATTGCTTGGTTAGAAAAAAAAGAACCCTGTCAGCCTCCTTGGCTACGAATGATTTCTGAACAAACATAGCTTTCCCATATGAGGTGATGGTTTAAAAATAGGAATATATATTTACCACATACAGTTTTCTACGAGTGAAGCAGTGACATCAAACACAGTAGTTGTTGGTTTATTTAAAGTTGACTTCTTAACATGGACTCTCCACTCAGTGTGACAAAACACTGTTAAGAGCGGAGCAGTAAAATTCAAAAATTTTCCATGTATACAGAAAAAAAAATAATGGTAGGTTGAACCATTCCCAAAATTAAACTYATAATAATTCTGAGCAAATGACTGCTTTTAACAGTTATTTACTATATTTTATAGCACAATGTTAACCTAAGCCATAAAACATAATGACTTGGACTGCAAAAGTGGCAGCACGTTTTAATTTTCATTCCAAAAATACTAATACATACTGGTTTTAACTTTTGCTTTAGTGCTTTGTATTTAATGTGCAGGAATTTGTTGTAAATTGCTATAAAAATTGGAATTAGTTTCTAAAGCAAAATAAAAACAAATTATTTCCTTCTGACCCCCTCAACCATCTCCTGGACCCATAAAATAGTGTCTTTTATTGAACTACTCATGAAACCGTAGTCTTTTTCCAAAGTAAAGTTCTCTGCAGTGATGTGCCAAGTGATCTGATCATAATGAGGGAGCTGAGTAACCATGGAGTTTGTTTTCCATCTACTTCATAATTACATTGCTTATAGTTCATGTTTTTAGCCTGCAGCTACCATGAAACCTTTTTCATCGTGTCTGACAGCCAAATCAGTTTTTCTGTCCTTGGTCTCCACAGCAGCAGTAGTTGGCTGTAGCCTTTCTGATGGGTATCTAAGTGGTCTCAGGCATAACACCTTGTGCCTAATTGAAGCTAAAGTACAGTACAAGGTGAAAATCAATGTGTGGAGAGGAGAGAGAGCAGTAGAAGCTGTCAAATACCATTTCTGACAAGCACTTTTGGCTGTAAAGGAAACACAGGCTTCTCATAAGATGGAAAATTGTGGTCCCCAGTCTTTGTTTATTAGGTGTTCTCATCCTCCACCCCTAGGAAAATTAAGTAATTGAGGCAGTTTGTTTATTTTTAACAATGAACAGAATCACCTGAAAATTTGACAGTGACAGTGGCCTTTACTCAGACATCTGCTGAGAACAGAATAAAGCAAGAACTAAATGTCTCACAACTTTTTGGAATACAAATAGTGAAGAGAACAAGAAGCAGGGAAGGAGGACTTTCTAGATTCACTTCTAACCAACAGGGAAGAACTAGATGAAAATCTGAAGATGAAAGGCAACTCTGGTGAGACTGGCAACAAAATTACAAAATTCATTATTTCTTAGGAAGAAAGAGAGGGAAAAGAGAATATTAAGACAAAAAATATGTGAAAGCAGACTCCGATAAACTCAGAGCTTTGTAAGTAAACTCTTATGGAAAATAAATCTAATGAGGTAAAAATTGAGTTCTGAAAAGTTAGCTATTGCTTTAAAAATTACGTCAAGGGCACAAGTGTAAATTACATTGTGGCAGATGAAGGGCAGAAAGTAAAATTAGTCATAATGAGTTTTTCAATCACTTAAAATTTAAGAATGAAGAATAAAGAAGTAGAAACTAGGTAATTTATGAAGGAGCTTAAAAGAATAGTTGGAGCATGAGGAAAAGAATAGAAGAGCCAGGGCTTAGAACAGACGACTGCTGGCAAGAGACGTAAGTAGTAAGAAGAACACCAGCAAAAGGGCTGGCCACTTCTCAAGGGAGCAGGAAGCTATCAACATATGATATCAAGAAACTGAAAGTAAATTTAATGTCTTTTTTGCTCCAGTCTTCACTAAAAAGGTCAAGTTCAGTCAAACAGGCAATGCAGTTAATGCTCATGACAAAAGGATGAGGAGTCAGGCTATAGAAGGGTAAGAACAAGCCTGAGATTGCTAAAGTTATTTACACGATTTTAAGTCAGCTGGACATGCCCATTTCCACTCCAAGATACGTAAAGAAATAATTTCACTAATGTCAGAGGCATTAGAAGTCCTTCTGGAAAACTTGTGACAATAAGTGAAGTTCCAGAAGGCTAATACAGGACAAATAACATCCACCTTTAAAAGTGCAGGAGGAACATAGGAATTACAAGCAGTCGGTTTAACTTCACTCATACAAATGAATTACAAAATTTGTAGAAAGAGAGAAGATAACATGGACACAAACAAAAGCCAACATAGTAGTCAAACGTATCTCATTTTCTTCTACAAGATGAGGAGCATTTGTGTGTGGATGAGATACAGTGTCTTGATGTCAATAAAATACACACAGTTGTAAGAGAGCAAACCAGGGATGAGAGTGTGCTGAAATATTTTGGAAAATTGTATTTTCACTAGTGAATCAGAAGGCAGATATTGTCAATTTCCAAAAGGCAAACAGCACACTGGGAGGGGTAAGTAGGTGTCCTTTCCCAGAACATGCAAGGCCTCAGCCAGAGTGGTCTCTGGTCTCCAGTGTGGGGCATTGTTCAAAGAAGGCTTGTAAGGAGAAGGCAATGAAGAACCGTAACAGGTCTGAGAGATGGTACTTACAAAGAACATTTGAAACATTGGGGCTGTTTAGTTTGAAGAAGATATACGGAGCAATAAGTATCTGATGTGCAAATGTGACTGAGAAGAGCAAACGAATAAGTTGTTCTCCACACTGAGTGTGGGTAGGGAAGAAATAAAGGCTTTAAACTGGGAGAAGAAATTAAGCTCCAGTCCAGGAATAAAACTTCCTAGTGGGAAGGCCCAGAGAGACAGTAGAAATCTTACTTTTTAAAAGCAGATTAGGAAAACATTTTCAACACCATAAGTGAAGTTAACCCAACCTGAGGTCAAGGTAATGGACTGGATAACCTCAGTTTCCTTGTACATCTATCTGCCTGACTGCTGAGGGGAGGGCAGGAGGGAAAGACAAAAACAGTTCAGGGTGGAAGATCTTACAGAATGAGAAGATTGGGTACAATTCATCACTGTGCAAAACATGAATACCAGGTCTGTGTAACATGAAGATTTCCCTGAAGTCCCACATATTAAGTGGTGCTTAAGTGCTTTGCTGGAATTATACTGACCTTCAGAACAGGAACTTTCCTGCCTCTTCCAAAACAAAGTGAACCAAAATCTCCAATTACTCTCATTATTTTAGTTTAATCTTGTTTACTGTGGTATTGCCACAAACTAACCAAAAACAAAGCCCTGCTATGTTAGATATTACATAAGAACAGAAGAGGGGATAGTTCCTGCATCAGAAAGCTTACAGTTCGAAGGTGTATGCAATATATTCTTCCTGCTTCCTAATGATAATGCTCACCTACATGAAGGTGGAATTTTTTAACTTTGAGATCTCTGAAGGTATGTAAATATGTGTTTCTATCAGTAGAGATGCATTACTTTATATCTGAAATCTCAAGGAAAATAGTTTTGTTATCACTCTGATTTTCAGTGTTTAGTCTTTTCTACAAYGAGTATTCTAAAAGTTGAACTGTTTGGGGACCATTTTAAATAGGTCAGTTTTTGAGTGTTTTGAGGTTTGGGGCATTACCATTTTAACTGTTTTCTCTATGTAAGATGTCTTTGCACTTGGAAGAAGATTCTACCAATTTGCAACTACCAGTACTTCAGAACAGAACTAAGTACAACAGCTACATCACACTAGAAATTGTGTCTGTCATTTCTGAATTACATAACCTGTATCTTCTCTTTCCAGTCTGAATCTGATTTTGTAAGCCAATATGGTTTTAATCTGGTCCAAATGTCATTCATGTCTATTGTCAAACTTTCCATATCTTTAATTTGAGCTAAAGAAAACAACCATTCACATGAAGAACATATTGCATGAAATGACTGTATGGGTTTTGACTCTCTTAAACTTAATTGTTTTATCTTGATGTTTTTCAAAACTGGCCACATACTTTCAAATTACTGGAGTGGTTTTGCTAAATTGTTAGCATTTTAAAGTATATTCTTTCAACATAGTTTTGCTGAGGAAATGAAAGCAACATTACAGCATTAGAGAAATGAGGCTCGTGATAGAATGTATTTTCAATGTGAATGAAACAAATATGCAAATGTTGTGTGCCCTCTTCTAGAGAATCCATCACAAAACAATATTATGTACATGACTTTTGTCTAGTAATAGATGAGAAAATGTGTGTTTAAAAAAAAAGTAACTATTGCTAAATATAGGATTTCTGTTATAAATGCCATTGTATTAATCCCAAGGGTTTTTTCTCACCGTACATTGTCTGTCTGAGTAACAATGATAACTACGATGTGATCTTCTTTTTCCTGTTTCTTCAAAGAAGTAATGATTTATGACATCTAAAAGTCATTGTTGATCTAACCTCCAAATTACATAGTTTGTTTTAAAATAACTCTTAGCATTTTCCCATTACAGACAATGAATAACTTAAGCTTATACTGTTCAAAGAAGATCATAGGTTTTCCTGTTAAACTGACAATTTAATTCTTTTACAGTGTGCTGTAGCTGCGTTTACTGTACTTATTGGTGTATGAACTTTATGTTGTTTTTCTCTTATGCTTTTCTCCATCCCCTCTGTAATCAGCAGTCTGAATTTCTGCAATGTTATAAATGGCTATTTTCTGTTTGTTAACCTTTGTGATTCTTCTTCTCTCAGTCTTACATTTTCCTTGATATCTTTTCTTCTTATAATAGAGGTTAAATGATCAATATATTTATTTTGGGTCCAGTTATTTGGCTTTATGCATATGCATATCCATTTATATGCATATGCATACTTTCCTTAACTTTAGTGGGGCAGTTAATGAACCTAATCCACCACACTGCTCACCAATGCGCTTGTTTAAACCTGCTTTGTTGAGTAAGGATGCGCTGAAGCATTTGTGTGAAGTTGGCTGTGTGCTTTAGTGATTTATTGAAACAGGCTATGTGTGCAAAATTAACTATATTTGTAACTGTTTGCAAGAGAAATCTTAGTTTTCCATAGTGACATCTATGCAACTAAATCCATGATACCACTAAAAAAGCCACAATGAGAGATATCTGGATTCATGCAGAGCTTGAATTAAACACAGTAATATATCAGGGTCATGGAAGCTTCTCCTTGGCCTGCTTATAAGTATTAGTGACAATATGTACATAAAAATATGAAATGTATATAAAATTAATGTTATGTATTTGATAGAGGATGAATATAGCCAGTAACAAGGTAGTTGCAATAAAAATATATTCTGAAGTAAAGCTTAGTATTTTGGAAAAAATATTTCAAGTGGAATTTCAAATGAAAATGTTTTGGTTTTTTATTTCCATGTTCAATACTGTAAAAACCAGAAAATATTTCAAAAGTTTTCATTGAATTTGATTGACAGCTTAATTTKAAGGCTTGTAGCTTAATAGGTTCATTACCTTACAATGAACCCATTACCCATGTAATTCATTTACAAAGCTGAACATCTGACCAAGGTTTGTTCTTATAAAAAGGAGGTAGCAGTTTTCCCTCATTTGATTTAATAATTTTATATATATGCATAATATATATTTTAAAAGCATATATCACATATTATATATTATTATATATACTTTTATAGTATGCAATAGTTATAGATTTAAATGTATATTTTATTTATTTGCAAGACTTATGTTTTATTTAGAAATTGGGAAAATATGTATTTGTGCACTGTTTCCCCTCAGTTTAGATATTCTTAAAAGATASTACAGCGAAGTGACACGGCACAAAATCTGTTTGCGCATTAGAGCAATTAAAAGTGATACAATATTGTTGCTTCCTTTATGCAAATGAGAAATGAAATAGCCTTGAGATGATTTAGATACACCCATAAATCAGACAAGCCAAACAAAGTAAGCTTTGCTTTGCATAGATGTGACAGCCAGATGTGGCTCTGCTTTTTATTTCATAGCTGTAATCTGTACTGGATTTAAGTTATTTCCTGAAAAACAAGGCATGCACTCAAAGCTGAAACATCACTAGTAGCTTCAGATCAGTACTTGTTTTTAACAGGGATCATTTCTCTGTTTGGACTCTTTTTCTSTGGGGAAGAGGTGGAATAGAAATTGTTGTTTCAGGGCTTTTTCTAAAGAGTTCTTAAGAGAGGCCAGCAGTTTTCATGGCATTCAGATAGTGGGATCATTCTTTAGATTTCTGTTTGTTTAAAAGATTCATTCAAATTATTAAATAGTTTTTGGCAAAGGGCACAAAATGTTTTCACTCTAACAGCCTGTATACAGGCTATAATTATACTACATTATACTGTAATGTAGTATAATGTTCCATACTACATTACTTTGTTGCTCTTTTAAGCCATAATTAATATATATCCCAGGATGATTATGTTTTAGTGTAGAGAAAGTGTATTATTAGCAGGCTCCTTTGGTGAAACAGGAAGCTTTCATGGGTTTTAGTTTTCATGTTTTTCACTCCACACAGTTGATAATGCCTTCTCTAGAATTAAGAGACCAAGATTTGTCCTTGGCATGTGCACTCTTCCAATTAAAGGTAAAGGGTGAAATTTTGTCTTCAACTATGTGAGCATGATCTCCAACAACTTCATGCCAATTTTTACAGAAATGATGAACACAAAATCTAAAATTGCAGCTGTGATTGCCTGTATGAGGTGCAGGAAAAGTGCTATCATGTCTCTGTGCACTGTGCAGTCCTTATTCCTGTTGCCTTGTTAATGAATACTCCATAGCTAATCACTTGTTAATGGATGCTCTAAATCTAAAATCTGCCTGCTCCAAATGAATAAAAAATATCTAGGTGCTTGACAGTGGTGCTTTCACTGTCAGAACAGTAGTAAAAGGGCAGCCTATGACTGTATCCCAGCTAGGATGGTACCCTGGTAAACAAGTGTCTATTAGTTTGTCATGACAAGGACTACATGCCTTTTTTTTAAGTCTGTTTATTAAATTTATCATCCTAGGTTCATTTTGAACAGTCTGTTTAGGTCTCACCTAAACAAGTTAGCAAAAATACAGCTGGAGACTTCCCTTTACAATACCCTACCTAGTATTACTGCTTTTTATTTCAGTCCATCACTTTTGCATTCACTTCCACTATGATGACCAATCCTCTTAGTTCATCATTTCATAAGTCAAAAATTCAAAACTTTTTTATATATTTCAACATCAAAAAGTCAGGGTTTTTTTTACAAATGGCAATCCTGGATGTCACTGAATATTTTGGGTTTATGMTCAAAATACAGACTTTCAAAATACAGACTTCAGAGAAAGATCTGACTGGCTAGAAAAAGGTGTACTTTAAATACGGAGTGCGGTTGTTTTAAGTCACAGTATTTTTGAGAAAGACTACATGAGCCCTCTGTAGATGTCTTTATAATGAGCTTCCACATTAATTTTAAGAAATCAGTATGATGTGCTGCTTGCAGATTATAATGTAATTCTGTAATACAAATTAGATCAGCTTTGAATGTCTTTGAAATGTAGTGTGTTAAAAATGGTATGTACAGGTTAAAAGATACAGATTCAGAACACCGGGATTTACATGAAATTATCACACATGCTTTGATAGAGTCCTAGACTGATTCAAAAGAGCAAGTTTCATATGAAGCTGTCTCATTTTCTTTGATAGCCACCTTGATCTTTATGCAGTCATCTATTAATTATATTACAGATAAGGTAAATAAAAGTGTTGAAATATTGAGATCACAGCCTCCTTTTTTCTTGTGAAGACTAAAGGTATGCTTCTATGAAGTCAGTGAGCAACGGGGGATGATAAAGGTATTCTTTAGCTGTCAGACAGTATTTATTTTGACACGTGACTGAAAGATCTAGAGTTCAATAGCTAAGAGCATACCTGAAAGGGTAAAACTTATATGTGATCTAGACCAAAGGTGCTATAAGACAGTCTACAGATTTTCCAGGGCCAATGCACTGGATAACACTACGAAGGTTTTCCTGGTGGAATTGTATTTCATTTAGTTCTCAAAAGATTGCGCTGTGAGCCCAGTCCTGCAATGTGCTGATCACACCATACAACTGCCATTAACATCACTGTGCATTCAAGCTTGTTTCCTCTTAGGTTTGGCCTCTCTGATTTCCTCACACAAGCAGCTTGGAGGCTTTAACCCTGTTAGTTCTAGAGGAGCCCATCATGGTTATTACAGACTAAACATAAGAAATTTGCTTATTTTATCAGCATTCAGGGTTTAGCAGTGTGGGTTTTTAATGTAGCAAGTTTTCAACTTTTTTTTTTTTAAATGCACCAACATTTAGCTAATAAGCTACAGTGTCACAGTTACAGAGTTATAGCTGCAGAGTACTCTGTCTCAAGAAATTGGCTTATCTGCTTACTCTTTAATTCAGAACTTTCCAAAAGCAAAGTCCTTTGCTTTCAGTAAGCCTAAATAGAAATGTCTAAACTATAAAAGGTATTTATCTCTGTAGTGATGGAATTTTCAGCTGAACTAAATGCATTTACTCACTTTAATATTTAATTTCAGTGTTCTGCCCTCTGTAGAGGCAGATAACAGAACCTGCCACCAAAAAAGCAATCAAATCATGGGTATATCTGCTAGAACAATAGCTTTATTTAAACAAACATACAAGTCCCTATACAATGCCACCTCTCAGTGCAATAGGTTTAATTCAATTCATTGCCTATACAGACATTGGTGTTGTGAGAAGATGACTCCAGAAGCCTTCTTCCTTTTTCTTTTCTTTAGGAGATACTCACATATATTTAAATTTGAATCTAATATCAGCATTGCTTTGCACAGCTCACTGTGAGATCATCAGAAGTTAAAACCCGTGTCTCCACTGACATGTTAAAAATGCAAACCAACAATCTGCTAATAAAAGACTCTAGATCCTCGCATTTGTTAACAGTGTATTTCTCCTTTAAGGGATTCTTTTTCTAGTTCTGTATGTTTCAGTCATAGTCTTTAAAGGGTTTATTTTCCAAACACGCATATCATTCCTACCACCATTGATGATATTTATGCTACAAATGTATGAAGAGTGAAAACAGTCCTTATGCTTTTAAAAGTAGTTTATATAAATATTACAATAATAAAACTATTCAGAACCCTGTCCAGTATTTTTCTGTACTAAAGTTCTTTTGTAAACTCACTTTGTAGTCAAGACAGATGAGTTTTTTGTAAGTTTATTTTTCTCAAACCAAGGAATGCAATTAGGTGACTTTTATCTAAAACATAAATCTGCTGACTTGCTGTTAAAGTTTTGGAAAATGAGGAAGTAGGTAATGGTTACAGCAAGAATTGCCTAGACTGCAATTGTGTAGGTGCTTATTTCTAATTTTGCCTTTTGCTCTACAGAGTCATTATATGGGAAAACTGTGTAAAGCGAACAGTGGCTATATGCAAGCGGAAGAGAGCATGGAGAATGAAAGGGAAGAGAGATGGACCCAAATCCCCTATAGGAAAATATATGGAAAGCTATAAAAACATTCTTCTTCTTCTTATAGGATGACCAGGTAGTATCCTCTGCTAGAGAGGTTTTCATCGAAGCCAATGTGATGATTTGTACATTAAGATCATCTTTGGTACAAAACAAAGAGTGGTAACATCTGTGCTTGAAAAAGAAGTATTATAATGTAGCAATGTATTAATAGAGAGATGGGAGATGATTAGATGAAGTATGTGTGTTTTCCATAAAACTGGACTGGAGTATTGCCAACTAATGATGAGCAGTTTGGCCTGTAAGAAAGTAGCTTCAACGGGTTTCCTTTCACAAGCTCAATTTACTGTAAAATACATCTTCTAGTGGGTATGAATGTCCATTGCTGCYCTGGCCTTTGGGTAATTTCTGTAAAATTGTCAAAACTGAAAARTGATGTGGGCTTATAAGTCATGTGCATGCTTGACATTTTTGAAAACTACACCCTGAACTACATATCAGACCACACAAGATATGCTTACATGGACAGCTAAAAAATATCCAGGACCTTGCTATGCAGATTTACCCTTTTTGGTTGTTTGGGTTTTTTTAAACTTTTCTGGAGGAAAAAAGAAAAAGAAAAAACCACACCAAAAAACAATTGTGTCAAATCCCAGGGTATGCCAATGGAAATACTTTCATTTTAAGACCCTTAGATGTAGTAGGAAAGTAACACATTCTGTCTTTTCATTGAGTATGTCTATCAAGCAATTCTTTAAATCATGATTTTTTTTTCTCTTCCCCTCCAGATTAATTCATATATACATTATTTTCCAGAGGAACTTCACAGCTGTTGTTTGGAGGTTTGGGGGTTTGTTGTTGTTGCTGTTTTTATGGTTTGATTTCTGCTTTTTTAGTTGGTTAAAAAAAAGCATCTCTAAGTCATTCACTGAAGTATCAAGTTTAGATGCAAAGACTTTCCAGATTATCTCTAAATAGTTCCAGATTGTCTGACATAGACCAACACCTCACACTACAACGACCATGATATGGTCTAAGAAAAACACGATCCACAAACTACCTAGGGACACCAGAGTTGTAGCCACAAATATCTTTTGATGTTCTAAATTGATCCTTGCCCTCCCTGCAGCTGTGAGAGCTGGCACCGGCACGCTACTTGTTGATGTGCACAGACACGAAGCTTGTGATAACACCATGAGAGTCATTAGAGAGGGGCTGACATCAGGTGACCTCTTCTAGGTGGGAAAACAATTTTCAAGTACAACATGGGCCTTCAGGGGCAAGTAGCAGATGAGCAGGAGAGGGATTTTTTTTTTTCTGGTTCATAGTTTTTTACTTCAGTACTTCTTTTCCATCTTTTCCAACCAGTTCTTTCATCTGCTACGGCCTATATTGAATAATAAACAAAATCCACTGATTTTGTTTGGATTGACTGTCTGAGCCTGTGGATGTAGAATACCAAAGCATTTATTAGTTTTTATACAGAGTTTTTATCTTTACTATAGTTTTCATTCAATATGCATCATTGTTTCTATGTTAAATGTAGGTCTATCACACATGAATACATTACAGAACACATTTTTGAAGATAAGCTAACAGTTACATTCTTCCACTTCGTTAAAAACCATGTGCCTTTGTTTGAAAATCAAAATAGGTGTTTCCTTGTAGGAAAAAGCTATATCCACAAGATTAAAAGACACAGAAAGATACAATATCTAAGATCAGTTGGGGAATTCTGAGACAATGTTGTATTGATAAATTATTAGAAGACCTTGACTTATCATACGTTTTGAAAGGTCACTCACCTTATGATAACAAAGCCTGACACTTCAGACCCCAGCTTCCTCTTCCAGATACTAAGTGTCTGACAAAACCCAGCAGTATAGCACACCAGCGACTACTCAACAGATGTCTGTAACTGGTGTCCTCAGATCAAGCTTCATCTACTTCTTAGCATACCCTATTCCAAAGCTATAGTGTTTGTATTTACGTATGGTGTGTACCATTTCTGTACATGCTTTTCAATATAAAAGTAAGCTTCAAAAGGAATTTAAATCCGTCTCGCAATGCATATATATCTGTAGTGCACAAAAAAGACAGGACATCGTCAGTCATACCACCTTTTCTGCTAAATCTACAGAATACCCATCTAACACAAAACAAAGAACATTTTTGCAGCAAGTATAGGTACATTTAGAGCTGATTAGAAGGTAGAAATGATACACAGAACCATCCATAATAATTATGCCATTTTTACAAGTATTTCATTCTTGTCCTAATTTTCCTGCAAGCTAGTTGTGGGATGCCCCTGCAACTCCCATTGATATATTAACATAAGACATTCTGAAAGTTTGTCTTTCTCCAAAAATACACTTGAACTAGCTGAACTTCCTGATCTACTTCTCTCCCCAAAATAAACAATGAGTGAGATCTGTTTATATGGGAGAAGAAGCTGCTGTGAATGCCCTTTAAGTGCTTTTGTAGAAGCGCACATATTATTCTAAGTTTTGTATTATGCAATATTCCCAATATGAAAAATCCAAAGGGTTTAATTGGAACATAAAAAGAGCAATATCCTTAATCTGATATGTTAGGATTTAGTAATTGTATTTAATATTTTAAAATTTATGAAAATCATGAATTACAATAGATTATTTTGGAAAAGGTCCCATGTTATTTGTTCCCTAATAGTCCAGGGACATTATATTTTTTCCAAAAGAAATATAAATCTTATTAAAAAAACTTGAGAAAGTTGGYGTGTATATGTCTAGAGAGAGGTTACTTTCCTTTTCATCTTTTTTCATCCAAATTCTGATTTCTTTGCCTTTGTCAGCTTAATTTAGGCTTTTAATGCTATTTTAAAGTTTTGTATTTAATATGTACTGAAAATGGTCTGGGCCTAATGTTAGCACAGCTGTGAATTTGATTTTCATCCTCTTTGCTAAAAGACTTGCAGGAGTATAAAGGTTTTTATAACAGTGCTTCCTAAGGAGGTAAAAATAATCAATATAATACCACTTTAAAGAAAGTAGATAATTTGCACAGTACTCCTGACCATAGCAGTGATTAAATAAACTAGGTAGGGTCACCCGCTGCTTGTAAGCTGGTAAGTATAACTTAGCCATTACCATCCACTCCTGCTTTTTATGTATCAAATTCTGGCACCGTGACAACAGCTCCAACGCATTTCATAAAGTCATATGATAATTTAGTAGAAAGAACCTCTGGAGGTGATCTGGTCCAGCAAGGCCAACTGAAATCAGGTTGCTGAGGGACGTGTCCAGCTGAGTTTTGGATATCTTCACAAACAGAGAATTCAAAAAAATCCCTGCACACGTTTGAAAACCCTTGTGGAGAAAAGATTATTCATAACATCTAAAAGTTGCACCTTCCATCCATCACCTCTTATCCTGTCACTGTGCAGCTCTGAGTAAAGCCTGAATCTGGTTTTCTACGTCCTCCAGGGTAGACGAAGACAGCAGTAAGATCTCGCTTTCACGTTCTCTTCTTACTGCTGAACAAAGAAAGATCTCAACCTCCCAGAGAGTGTCTGTGCTCCAGCTCCTGCTCAGCCTGGTGGCCCTATGACGGGCTTTCTCCAGTGTGTCACTGCCTGACTTACACTAACTGGGGAGCACAAAATGGACACAGTACTCCAGGTGCCTCCCCTCCTCAGTGCTGAGCAGAGGGGAATAAACACTTCCCTTGACCTGCACTTCCCCTAGTCGCCTCACCAATGCCCTTTGTCTGGAAGTTATCTTCAGTTTTCTTCAGAAATGTTTTGGTTGCAGCAGAGTTGGCCACAGCTGCAAGGATGCTGCCTGCTCCTGAATGGGTGAGAAATGACCAAGTGGATGCGTGCAGGGGCTGTGTTACTCTGTGTCTAGGTTAATTTCTCTCCAGTTTCTCTTTCTCCCATGCTCCTAACTGCAAAAGTGGCCTTGTTTGGCCTAGCCAAGACAGGCAATCTGAGCTCTCAACTTCTCCAAAATGATGGCTACCTCTTGTTAGCCCCCTTTGGAAACACAAGCCTTCAGGCTGGAAACAAGCCACCTGCTGTCTCATGGCAGAGACAAAGGAGAACCCCAGAGTGCTAGCCCATGGCCTGGTTGCTTCTGGCCCATCTGTACTCTTTGCGGCTTTCCATGCACCACCTGGAGCACAACCCACTTTCAGGGCACCCTTCTGCCTTTGCCTGTGCTCCCCCACTCTCCCAGAGCTTACAGCCCGGCTTTTACATTCCACACTGCTTTCTCTGAGGGCCTGGTCACAGCCTGCTCTCTCCAGAACCAGCCTCTGGGCAGTCTGGGGAAGCACCTGATCACAGCACTTTTCACGCTCAGGTCAAGTTTGACTGGTATCACCTTATTTTGGTCAGAAGCTCCTCTGGCTCTGTGTCACCCAATGGGGATAGGGACAGGCATTGAGGGGGCAGGAGACCCACATCTACTGAAGCCAAAGGAATTTTGCAATACTGCAAAGAAAGCCAGGTCCTCTCCACCCAACTTCTTCCTCAGTTGGTATAGAAGAGATCCCTCTTCTTCACTCTACAGAGGAGGGCAGAAGCACTGCAGGTCACGGAAGAAGGTGTTACATGAGGCTTGAAACACCAGAATGGTATTTTTGATCTCCAGGAGACGATGCCCAGCCTGGCAAGGCTGATGCCTGTTTCCCGCCTTCAGGATATCCTCCATCCCAGCTACGCACTGGCAGGTGTCTAAGCCACCTTGCACTACTTCAAGGCACTGGGCCCAGGCTAAGCAAGGTTGTGGACTACAGATGCTTCCAGTGACTGCAGGAGATTGGAAGCAACGAACTTGGCCCTTCTGCAGGAAGTTTGCTGCCTCTTTCTGGAGAGAATCTCAGCCAGGGCCATGTATATAGGCAGTGGCTGCACCTCCTGCTGGTCCCTCACCAGCTCCTCTTCGATGTCATCTCGATCTCCAGTGGGTCTGGGCCCCCAGTGACCTGGCAGAGCAAAACTGTTTTGTCCCACATGTTCTCTCCATGTGCTCATTTCTTGCCCTGCCTCTCCATATCCTTCCTCCTCTAGGCTTTCTCCCTTCAGTTCATCCAGGCTTGACAGGCAGAGGAGCTGGAACCACTTTTCCAGGAAGGAGTCGATGCCTATTCGTGCATCCCAGGGGTGTCTCTCCCACTGCTGGTGCAGTTGGTATGGCCACTTCTCATCAGGTCTTTGTTGGAAAGACTTGGTTGATGGGGCAGGCTTGTGCCAATCTTTCCCAAGCTGGACTGGGCTCTGGGGAAATRTTCTTTCTTCAAAAGGTCAATGTAAAGTCCTTCATGCTCCAATCAAAGAGCTGGCGACAATTCCCCTTTTCCTCCTTACACCCCTGCCTGCTCCAAGACCCCTCAATGATCACAGGGATGACACACTCAGTGACTTGAGGGGCCAGTCATGTGGGCGGACTTCTTTTAAGGGCTAGGGTACAACGGGTTACCCAGTATGGGCTGTCAGGTGGCTGGTGACAGCAGGAGGCTATTGGGAGATACTGTACCTCTGTTTCCTAGCTCCAGGAGTTGAAGTCCTCCACCAAAGCCACCCATTGGGTGGCTTCTCCAGGAATGTCTGGAAACTGCTTAGTAAGCCAAGACAACTTTCAACCCAGTTCAACGGGAAAGCTTGCACATACATTTCTTGTTCATCATTCTCTCACACTTGATGAGTTTATAAAGAGAAAGTAGGAAATGTCAGTAAAGATAAGTTTCTTATTAACATTTAGAATTAATCAGAAAGTGTACTTGTTCCATATGAATTCCAAGATCTCTGGGTAAGGGTGAAAATACGACACTGAAGTAAAATATGTTTTACAATTACATTTTCAATTATTCTACTTTTAGCTTTTATCACCTTCATTTTTTAAATGTATTCGTGTCTATTTAGCATGTTTTTTCTTGAAAAAACAAATATTGATCACTCATGATCAAGACTTCTGTCATTTTGGACAGATAATTTATAAAACCCTCAACATAACATGAGATCAAAATTATAAGCCATTTTTCTTATATTACAGTGTACTCTATTTAACTAGTAATATTACTTAAATCAATAATCTCCACAATGTAATCTGGCATCTAAAATATTTTATATCAATGGCAGAAACTTCTTGAAAGTAATGTTGAATAATACTAGTCTGTTTCATGTACAATTAAAGGTAATAATAGAAGTTAATCTTAATGAATTGCAATAAATGAAAATATTTTCTAAATTGATATACCACACTGTTTACTTAATTGCTTAGAAGCAGTTATCCACCAAGACCTGGACTTCAAAAAAAAGATAACTTCACAGAATTGTGTTTAAAATGATGTAGAGGAGTGTGACACTGTAGTTTCCATCATTACTAAGACGCAGAAGCTTGAAAAATCACTTTCGCATAAACCCACAATGAAACTTTGATAATATATTTGTCACAATAGCAATAGAAGAAATATACTAATACCTTAATTATTATAGTTGCACTTTTACTTATAGCCATAGAGGTTAAATAAGAGGATTTGAAGAGAGTTTAAATAAGAGGGTATTACTGTAACTTTTGGCAAATGAAACTGTCATTCTATTATTTGAACTTTTAGTTAGTGTAAGCAGGTGGTTGTCAGTAGCACTCCAGCTTGTTTTGTGACAGAATTAAGACATATTTTTTACTAAAACACCTTGGCTAAGCTTATATCAAGTAGTCGTCTGCTATGTTACTAGAAAACCAAGGTATTACCTGTCTACATCAAATTAGTTACATGTCAGATATTCGACTAGTAACACTGTTGAATGTGTTGCAGCTAGCAACTAGCATTGTTTAGATATGATTTTTATATTCACTGGTTTTGGTTCTATAGAAAAAGCGATCTCTGTATGTGTGTGAGGTATCCACTGGTACGTAAAGCAAATGAAAAAAATAACTGCTAAAACTTTGTACGTTATGTATTTGGTGTACTTGGGGAAAAAAAAAAAAAAGCAACACAAATTTTGAAAATATTTTGGTCCATTGTTTTTAACAAATTTTAACTGAGGGACAAAAAAAAGCCATTATTGTAAGTACTTGTCTTCTGTGAGCCATGGATTTTTATGACTGTCCGTGCAGATGCATGGAAAATGAAGTGAAGGGAAGGAAGAACAGGAGGGACAACATAAAAAGTTGCCAAAAAAGACATGGTAAAAGACCTGACAAGAAGACCAAATTTAATTCAAGAAGCAACAAGGACTCAATGAAAGTGCTAAGGTACATTTTTCACTCTCAAAGAATTCCCACAACTCCTTATAATTGTTCGAGCTGATACTACAGTGATTGTGGAGGTAGACTTACCGAATGGTGTACCATTAAAAAAATTAAAATACGAATAGCCTTTGTTCATTACAATCAGTTCTTACTCTTAAGAAAATGTTGACCCATATGCTAGACTTCTTCCTTGTCTGCTTTGAAAAGCAGAACAGGGTTGTTAGAGGAACGTCTTACAGGGCCAAAAGAGATATATGCTTAATATCGCATTGGGATAACTGGAAGGATTTCTTTACTGTGTAAAGAAATACAGTATCCTCTGTTCTTCCACTTCATTATCAGCACTGATTTGCTTCAGCTATGAAATGAGAATTTATTACTTTCCAGCCTAAAGATGAGTGTGCTATGTTGGCAAGTAAAGGAAAAACTACCAACATACACCTTTGTTTCACGTGCTCAGAAATCTCTGAATAGACCGACCACAATTTTAAAACCAGAGAACTCCCTTCCTCCCTATTTAGGTAGCTGCTGTAAAGCCCCATTTTTAACGGCATTGAGAATACAGAAGGTCTTTTAAGGGATACTGAAATATGTCTGTGGAAACATTTTCTCTCCATTTAAACATCTTGAAGGTAAGGAGGAGAGGTCTGGAGTTTATCCCCTCAACAAAAGCAAGAAATCTTTAACATTAGGGACATAGCTAAAAAGTAATAGTTACAAATTATCAAATACATTTATGTGATATTGCCATCAACGTATATTTAGCCAGATACATGTTGTCAAGATAAAACTTCAGGGAAGGTAAAACTTCAGGCTTTCATAGACTCATGAATCAATGCTTGAAACCCTCTGGGTTAAAAATGTATGGAGTGTGAGTGCACTACTCCAGTTTTACACAGATGAAACTTCATTGATTTCTGGCATGAAAGTAGAGTATTGTACTGATAAATCAGACCTCTACATTTCCTACAGGTCTAACACAACGTTTTCTAAGGCAAGTTAAG